>OZ007502.1:115132570-115732570 GCA_963931805.1 Microdon myrmicae
GGGGACCTGGACTCAAGGTCGGTCCGTAACACCAGGCAAATCAGCAATTGATCAGATATTCACCCTTAGACAGGTGACGGAAAAGTGTCTGGAATTTAAGATCCCATTATATCATCTATTCATAGACTTTATGGCCGCCTATGACAGCATAACCAGGGTAGAACTATATAATACCACGAGGGAGTTCGAGATTCCAAACAAATTGATATGACTTTGTAGGTTGACCATGACCAAGGTAACTATTCTATTCTATTTATTGGTCTGTAGGAACGCAGAAGTTCATGACCTCACCGACTCGACTCTGCCATTGCTCCCTGTCCTGTGCGCTCTCCTTCCACGTTCGACCATCCGATCCGATCTCATCGAGCTCCAACCTACCATTGTCCTCCCATCTCCGTCGCTGCCATCCTGTCGGTCTATTTCCCGCTGGTTTACTGTCAATAATTCAAGATGGGCCGGATACGTGGCGCGAATGGGCAACGATAGGACCGTGTATATAATTCTTGACCAACGTAACTAGTCAAGTAAAAATAGCGGAAGTGCTGCCCAAACCAATAAACACCTTTAATGAACTCCTACAAGAGGACGGTCTGGGCTGCCTCCTCCTCAACCTGGTGTTGGAGAAATCAATCCGTGACTCTGACGTTACAACTAGAGAGACCATTGTCACCAAGTCCAGCCAAGATTCATGCCTACGTGGATGACATCGACATCATCGGTAGGTCCGATTCGTCTGTACAGGACTCCTTCACCCAGACCGAACAGGTGGCACAAAAACTGGGACTGCACATTAATGAGGGAAAAACTAAGTACATGGTGGCAACTTCTGCGAAGAGAAGACCTAATGTTGGTTAAACTATCAGGGTAACGGACTACGAATTGGAAGTAGTGCAATCCTTTAACTACCTTGGGTCAATAGTAGTAGCCGATAATAATATGGAAGAAGAAATACGCGAACGGCTGATCAAATCCAACAAAGCCTACTATGGTCTATCAAGGCTCTTTAAATCCCGAAATTTATCCAGAACATCCAAGCTACTATTGTACAAGACCATGGTCTTACCCGTACTCATGTATGGATCCGAGACTTGGGTGTCAATAAAAGGCACTCTGAACTCTTAGCGCGTTCGAGAGGAAGGTCTTAAGGAGAATTGTTGGCCCCGTATGTGAGAGAGGAAACTTGACTGTTCGTTCTATTCACATGATCCACCAATCTCGATTGCACACTCATCCGCATTCTCTTATTTCCCCGTCCATCGAGGCGAATAAACTCTTGCGAATTTACCCAATAGTCAATGGACTTAGAGAGAATGTGAGAACTGAAACGAAAAGCGTGATGATCTCGGGGATGATTTGCCTTCGCATGCAACGAAGGCAAACCAATGGTTGATATTGGGTTGATATCAGAGTGCAATCCACTCCGAGAAGGGGAAATGGGGTGGAATGAAAAGTATATTTTTCGTGCTATTCACCTGACTACTGAGTTTATTGATCCCCAGCAAATAGCCGTGTCTGGGGGAAGTCGAAGGACACCGCGATGGCTTGGGATAATATCAGCGTGGGAACAAAACAAAAAGAATTTGATATTACCTGAGCGGTTTCGCTATATAGCAACAGCGTCGCTTGCCCAGGCTTTGTTGTTGCTAACCAAACATGAGATTTTTGATTTCCGGTAGAAATCTCATGTGATCTATGAATATTGATGCCATATGGCATAAAAGGACTGAATTCAGTTATGCATTATCTGCATAGAATAATGAATTCAGGTTATGCGTCCTTTGGGTATGTATCTTTTGCAGGTAAAATAGGCCAACGGAGGGGATTGGGGTTGAGGAGGTGCGCGGTTAGCGGGCGAAATTGGGTTGTAATTGTGGGTTGGTTCTTCGCGTAATATAGAGAACCCCCAAAAGTCCATTCTTCAACGAAATAGAGAACGAATGTACTTGTTGCATATTTCCCAGTTATTAGCATTAGATACGCCTTAACTTGAGCATAAGTAGCACAGCGTGAACCAAACTCGTTGGAGAACTTGAAAAGCTTAACGTAAGCGAAGCGCCTGCTCCAGATAACGTTCACAGTATACTTTTGAACTGATGTTTTCTTAACTCTGCTTCTAGTTCGACGTGAGGAAGAACCAATGTCGACTCCGTACACTACTTTATTGGTAGCGAGAAGATTATTGGTAGCGAGAAGATTATGACTCCAATGCGTGTTACGAGTCAGATTTACTTGAACGGATGGGTAAATTGGTACAGTATCACTCTAGAAGGGGAAAATATTAATGAACAAAGTCGAAATTTACTTAAAAAAAAAAGAAAAAAAAGAGGTGTCAGTCTCGGGAAATTTCTTACGATCCGTTAGATGCTCCGACAGATGCTCGAAGTTAAAATGGACAAAGAGGTAACAATTGTGGTTATATATTTCGTTTCTTTTCTTGATGCCTAGTGATATTACCTTTCTCTTGATGCATCGAAATTTACTTGCGGGGGAGTGATGTTAGTCTCGGATTGCCTTTGGCAGTTTCATGATTAATCGTCGTGTATTATGTCAATCGATTCCCTAATGAATACTGTCTGCCTTGTGAGTAGGTCGTTAGAATATACTCACAGCTGGGCCAGCTTGTCGTAAGAGGCGACTAAAGGCCGAGTGGTAGCCGGGGTCCCAACGCCCTGTGCGCCCAGTGAAATACCACCCCATCAAGCTTTAGGCTCCGCGGAATGGTGGGGAGAAATCCCTGGCCATCTTTCGGAGCTTGGCTGATGGACCGGTTGGAGAAAAGTTTGGTTAGGTGGTAGTCGGTCCTAAGGTGAGATACCACCCCGTCACGCTGTACATTCCGCGATATCGCCGAGAGAAATCATCGACGGTGTGTCGGATGTGTGGCTGATGGCTCGGACTGACACGGAGATAAGACATTATGGTACCTTCTGATATAAAAAATTCCGGAGGTAAACTAGTCTCTCAGTCGGATCTCCAGGGGGGGCTATGTCAAGGGGAACATCATGCAGATATCATGATAAATAACGGAACTTCAAGAGGTTCGTCATCGCATAACTGGGCCGCTCTCGAGGCTCTGCCAACGCTCGACTGGTGAAAGCATTTTGTACCATCAGGGGCATCGGTTTCACCGATACGAATGTAAACGCCGTACACCAATATTTGCAAACAACGAAACCTGATATCCTTGCCCTAACTGAGACCCAGGTCGATTCGTCAATTGATTCGACATATCTTCGTTCCTCAGGATACGACTCGCATTCGAGATTCCGTTTTAAAGGCGGAGTCTGCGTCTTCGCGCGGTCCGATCTGGCTTGCCAGAGGATGGAGGCGTTGGAACCCAATAATATGGACATCATATGGTTGAGGGTTGTGCTGAGGAATTCCGTTAAATTTCCTTGTTGTCTTTACCGCTCCCCGAACGACGACCGACCGGCGACATTTTTTGAACATCTTTCACACATCGTCGACTGGATACAGATCAACCACCCAGCTCCTGAAATTGTTATCCTTGGCGATTGTAATGTGCACAATTCCGGCTGGTTGTTACATTCTAACAGAACCGACGAGGTTGGGAGGCTGGCGGAGATGTTTGCTGTAGGCCACAACTTGACTCAACTCGTGGAGGAGCCGACGCGAGTACCGGATGCCCGAGGCAATTCTGGATCCTGGATCTGTTTTTGACATCCGAACCGAGTATTTATACCGTAGAGGTTTCTGCGCCGCTGGGAAACTCAGATCACTGCTTGGTATCTGTCGCGCAAGCACTTGCATATCAAGCGAATAACCGGCCTAGGCAGCTTCGCCATATATGGAAGTATGGGGCTGCTAACTGGGACGATTTGCGAGATTTCTTCGCATCCTTTCCATGGTCCGAGGTGTGCTTCGGAGACTCCGATGTTAACGCTTGCGCGGAGTCGGTATCAGAGATTATACTTCTGGGGATGGAGATGTATATTCCACATTCCATCAAACGAAGTTCGTCTGATAAACCTTAGTTTGATAAAAAATGCGAGCAAATTACAGCGGCAAAAAATAGGGATTTTAAACAATGGCGCTCCAATCCCACCGATGCTAATAGAACGAATTTTGTTAGGATCAGAAACGCGTGCAACCAAGCGATTGATACCGCGAAGAAGGCTCACAACGACAGGGTTATCAATAAGCTCCTTCGGTGCCCAACTGGTTCGCGCTCCTTCTGGTCAATGTCAAAAGCTGCCAGCGGTAACTTCGTATCCCCCTCTTTCCCCCCGTTGGTGACAGACAGCGGGACATTAGTTACGAATGCAAAGGATAAAGCTAATGTGTTCGCGAATTTATTTTCGGCGAATTCAAACCTCGATCCCGGCCTTTTGAAGCCACCTGTGATCTCGCCGGTACGTCTTCCATGCGGGATGCGAGATTTCGTCCGCGCACTATTCAACGCATTCTACGTGAACTGGATTGTAGGAAGGCAACCGGTCCGGACGGAATACCAGCAATAGTACTTAAGAACTGTGCTCCAGAACTATCGCCGGTTCTTGGCAGACTCTTCCGCTTATCTTATGCACGGAGGACCTTTTCTGCCTGCTGGAAAATCGATCGAGTTCAGCCAATCACAAAGACGGGAAAAAAGTGTCTCCCACAAAATTACCGTCCGATAGCATTACTGTCTATTTTATCTAAGGTAATGGAAAAAGTCATCAATACTGAGTTGGTTAAGTATTTGGAGTGCAACGGAGTCCTGAATGATCGTCAATACGGATTCCGTGGCAGGCGGTCTACAGGAGACCTTTTGACACTTATAACCGATATATGAACATCTGCGATTCAACGGCATGGTGAATCAAGGGCGGTCGCATTGGATATTTCCAAGGCCTTTGGCCGCGTCTGGCACGGGGCATTGCTGAGCAAACTTCGTTCATACGGACTTTCCCAACAGCTTTGCGACTGGACGAGGAGCTTCCTTGAGAATCGATCGGTCCGGGTTGTTGTGGACGACGAGTGCTCGGATCTGTATCCTGTTAATTCGGGGGTGCCTCAAGGACCTATTATGGCTCCAATCTTCTTCTTGCTTCACATAAATGATTTGTTGGAGACAACGGATAACAAAGTGTTCAGTTTTGCGGATGATAGTACGCTTGTTTCCTCCTTTTCGAGTGTTCGGCCGATTGGTGCATCTGCGTCGCATCAGCTGAGATGTAGTGGAGAAAGGCCAATCTCGTCGACTTCAATGCAGCGAAGACACAATATACAACATTCACAAAGAAATGTGGCCCCCGAGGCTGGGGAAAGTTTGAAATTGCTCGGCGTCATGGTCTGTGGGAATGTATCATGGCATAAACACGTGTCGAATATCGCCAGGTCAGCCTCAGGAAAACTGAGCTATCTTTTTAAAGCCAAGAAGTATTTTACTCCGGCCCAACTCCTTGTCCTATATAAATTCCAAATTAGACCCGAGCTCGAGTATCACTCTCATGTTTGGAGCTCGGCCCCTAAACATACCCTCGACCTAATTTTTTTTTTTATTAGACTTCTCTCGGGAGAGGCAAACCTATAGCGCTGAGTGGGCGACCAGAGATGCCATCAAACAACTGTTGCAGTTCTTTTTTTTGCAGGTTGTAACGCTCCGGGAACACTCGCGTGGGAAGGGAGTTCCACAGCTTCCCCGCTCTGTAACGGAACGAGTTCTGATGCAGGGATGTTCGCGCCGTCGGGAGATGAACCACAAACGGGTGCGATCCGTCGGACTGTCTTGTGGAGCTCATATAAACCGAATTGCGTGGAACAACACCAAGAATCTCCGAAGAACAGCACCCGTGATAATATCTGTAAAACAGACAGAGGTCGGCTACGCGCCTTCGATGTGATAGCGGCTGTAGTCCCGACGTCAGCACCGAGTCCCCGATCAGGCGGATCGCTCGTCTCTGTATGCTCTCAAGTAGGTCGAGGGTATGTTTAGAAGCCGAGCTCCAAACATGAGAGCAATATTCGAGCGCGGGTCTAATGTGGGATTTATATAAGAGAAGAAGTTGGGCGGGAGTAAAATATTTCTTGGCTCTAAAAAGATAACTCAGTTTTCCTGAGGCTGATCTGGCGATACCCGATACGTGTTTATGCCATGATACATTCCCACAGACCGTGACGCCGAGCAATTTCAAACTTTCCCCAGCTTCGAGGGCCCGGCCATTCATCATCAGCTGTGGAACCGATGATCCAGTTTTCTTTGTGAATGTTGTATACTGGGTCTTCGTTGCATTGAAGTCGACAAGATTGGCCTTTTCCCACTGCAGGACTTTATCCAGATCCCGATTCAGAGTCTCAATCTGTCTACATCTCAGCTGGTGTGACGTTGATGCACCAATCGGCCGATCACTCGAAAAGGAGGAAACAAGCGTACTATCATCCGCAAAACTAAACACTTTGTTATCCGTTGTCTCCAACAAATCATTTATATGAAGCAAGAACAAGATTGGAGCCATAATAGGTCCTTGGGGCACCCCCGAATTAACAGGATACAGATCCGAGCACTCGTCGTCCACAACAACGTCGTCCACAACAACCCGGACAGCTTGCATTTTTGGTCAAACCAAGGTTTATCGGACGAACATCGTTTGATGGAGTGGAGTGTACATTATAATCACCAAGGACAACAATTTCAGAAGCTGGGTGGTTGATCTGTATCCAGTCGACGGTATGTGAAAGACGTTCGAAAAATGTCGCCGGTCGATCGTCACTCGGGGAGCGGTAAAGACAACAAAGAATTTTAACGGAAATCCTCAGCACGACCCTCAATAATATGATGTCCATATTATTGGGTTCCAACGCCTCCATCCTCTGGCAAGCCAAATTGGACCGCGCGGAGTCGCGGTCTCCCGTCTTAAAACGGAATCTCGAATGCGAGTCGTATCCTGAGGAACGAAGATATATCGAATCAGTTAACGAATCGACCTGGGTCTCAGTTAGGGCAAGGATATCAGGTTTCGTTGTTTGCAAATATTGGTGGATGGCGTTTACATTCGTATTGGTGAAACCGTGTCCCTGATGTTACAAAATACCGTCACCAGTCGAGCGTGGACCGAGCCTCGACAGCGAGCTCGGTTATGCGATGACGAACCTCTCAAAGTTCCATTATTTATCATGATATCTGCATGATGTTGCCCCTGACATAGTCCCCCCCGGAGATCCGAATGGGAGACTAGTTTACCTCCGGAATTCTTTATATCAGAAGGTACCATCATGACTCATCATTGAGAGCATACAGAGACGAGCGATCCGCCTGATCGGGGACTTGGCGTTGACGTCGGGACTACAGTCGCTATCAAATCGAAAGCGCGTAGCCGACCTCTGTCTGTTTTACAGATATTATCACGGGTACTGTTCTTCGGAGATGCTTGGTATTGTTCCACAAGACAATCCGACTGATCGCACCCGTTTGTGGTTCATCTCCCGACGGCGCGAATATCCCCGCATCAGAACTCGTTCCGTTACAGAGCGGGGAAGCTGCGGAGCTCCCTTCCCACGCGAGTGTTCCCGGACCGTTACAACCTGCAACTGTTCAAAAAGAACTGCAACAGTTGTTTGATGGCATCTCGGGGCGCCCACCCGGCCTCTCCCAAAAAAAAGTCTAATAAAAAAAAAAAAAAGAAATAAATTAGCATCATATATTAGGGTAATCTTAAAATTTCTTTAAGCATACATTTCCAACAAACAAATCGAATGTAAATGCTTCGTAAATTATTAATTTCCGACTCGAATATATCAAAATGCTAATAAACCTGTCATATACACCAGAATTTCAACAACTTAACGAAGGATATCTTCGTGAACATTTAACCTTTTTTATATTTTATTGTTTTTCTAAATGTTTTGTCTTTTATTATTTCGGTGATTAGCTGAAGTGCAGTAATGTTGTCTAAGGGTCCAGTCGCAGATTTACTTCTTCCCTGCTTGTACAAGTGACATAAAAACAAAAACAACCCAAAGTACAACTTCAATCGTGACGCCATCATAATCATTAGTACAATAAATAAAAAATAGAAGCAATACAAACCCATTCTTGGCTAGTGATTCATTCATCTACAATATATTTATACGATTTTTTCTCGATTTTGGTAAAATTAAATTCAACAAATCCAAATAACCAGACAAATGCTTGAAATAAAAATGTTTGTTTAATTTCCCGCAATAAGTATTCAAGGCATTGGCAACACTTTTGACAGCTGACAGCTATTAACCAATTTACCATCACTGTTGGCTTATGACTCCTTGGGCAGGATAGTTCCAGGTATATATTTTATTTCATTAGATTCGTTTAGAAGGGGGAAACACTGAAAACTAATAAGTAAACAGAGAAATATAAAGAATATCTGCCAAGAATGGCCGGGCGTTTTATTGCTGCTGGCTATGAGTTCGAAGATTCCGATCCAGAAGTGAGTTGATGGTATTTAACACGTTTGTGAATATATAAAATATTTTCCATTTCCAATATCTTCAGGACCATCTATGTCTAGCACCGTTGAAAATAACATATATTCCAAATCTTACTAATGGAGCAGGTATCAATGGTGGCGACTTTGATAAAACCTTATCCCCTCAGATGTTGGTGTGGTTCAGACAATATCAGGAAAGCTGGAGTGCAAGTGCGTTGGTATCAATTGTTGAAACTAAATATACATGCTAAATAGCTCTCCATATTTAACAGCTAAAACAACTCCACATCTAACTCAATGTTTGAAGACAGTTTATCGAGAAGACGAAAATCCTCTGCTTTTGGCCTTAAAATTCTTTGCTCATTGTCCAGGATGTAACAATTTAAAAAACAAAAATTTAGCAACAGATGGTGGGCCAGACTTATAATGAGCTATTGTATGAATTTTAATGAGGTGCCGGGTTTTTCCTTTCATTTCAGTGCTTGAGACGGTATGTTCAGTTTGCGAGGCTTCTCCAGAATTTAAAGAAAAGTGTACTGATGACATGCGAATGGTGGCTTTCAATTTCCTTAAAGCCTCTGGTACAAATACATTGTGTAAACAAGTGGTTAAAGCGTACAACTTAAAACAGATTAAGGAGCCGATTACTGTGAAACTCCGGCAGATGCTTGGAGTTAAAATGTACAAAGAGGTAACAATTGTGGTTATATATTTCGTTTCTTTTCTTGGTGCCTAATGATGTCGATGGTGTAGCGCAAGGAGGGCAATTTGCATCAAATTTGTCCTTGCGCTACACCCTCAATATAATCTTTCTCTTGATGCATTGAAATTTATTTGCGGGGGAGTGATTTTAGTCTCGTATTGCCTTTCGCAGTTTCATAATTGATGTCGTGTATTGTGTCAGCCGATTAAGATACTTTCAAAATCCGTTGGCCGCTTTTATTTGTACAGCTAATTTCTTCAAGTTGTGAAATTTAAAAAAACATTTTTTATTTACTACATTTATTTGACCAAAAATTAAGAGTTACAATAAGTAATACAGTTAACTTATAATAGATTGGTTACATAATAAGTGTTTACACGTTATTTGTTAACATTTTTCGAACAGTTCTTTTTTACATGTGCTTAGGATATAATGGGATTTAGATACATTGGTAATTATGTTTTTCCTGGAAAAGGTCAGAAGAAAAACGAGGAACTCTGTTTATTTTAACTTAGCCTACTTAAAATTACTTAACATAACTTAATCTAATCCTATTTACAATTTACAATATTTGATTTTTTTTGATTGATTGAATAACGCATTTATTGTACAATAATTTAACAAATGTTAACTTAGGACTAAAATGCTAAATCCTATTTTACAATCTTTTCTTATTCTTAAAATAATTTACTGACTCTACACGAGCACTCTAAATTACACGATACAATTTTGTGTAATGCCTTTCGGCGTACATTACAATATTTGATATTGAAATGATAGTGACAATTTCATAACTTAAAAATAATATTTACAATTTTTATTTATGTGGATGTGGGATATCTTGTTTTGAGTGAGGGTAGTAAGGGATATGGTCAGGAAGTTCTTGAAGGAGGGGGTGCCATTCGGTTCTGTGTAAAAAGTAAGAATCTTGGAGAATGGTTGGATGTTGCTATGATTGGGTGCCAGTTCGGTGTTGTGGTACACGATCTCGTTTAGATCGTTAACCAGTCTGCCTGAGGTGAAGAGGGTCCTGATTTGGAGACAATTACGGTAGTGAGTTCCCGTATTGAAGGAGGGTGATGGTAGGTCTGTTATTATCGGGTTGGGATTGTTAGGAAGGTTTTCTATGAAATTTATCGACAGTTCTAGGATCCGTCTATCCAGTCGTTCGACGCCTGTGGTGTTGTAAAGATCGTTGTTACTATGGTATCTATATGAGTTGGTTTTTTTCACTGGTGTAAGCCAGTGATAAACCGGAAAGATTTTCGTTCAAAAACTCGTATTTTCTCCATTTGAGAGGGTGAGATGTGGTACCATAAGAATGAAGTCAAGTGGTAATTCAGCTCGCCATGTTTTCTTTTCACCCATGTTTCTATATCAGGTATCATGGTGTGGGTCCATCTTCCTTTGGTGGAAGAATCCCACCTTCGTTGCTATTCTCTTAGGCTTGAGAGCTCTAACTGTGGCCGCATTCAACCGACGATTCTCTTGGGTGACCTTATACAATGCAGCGTTTTCTTTAGCTGCAATGTCAAGTGGTGTCCTCCCAGCCAAAATATTTATGGCATCTTCGGATACCGTTCCAATTGCATAGCATACTCTTAGTGATGCCAGTCTATGTGCAGAGTTCACTCCCCCCATGTACGACTTATACTATGCAGCTCCTGCCCATATGTGAGCTGCATACATTATAATAAATGTGTTGACACTGGATATGAGTTTCCTTATGTGGGACCTGGGTCCTCCAACATTGGGTAGCAGTCTCGCCAAAACTTTGCATACTCTTGCCGTTTTTTCCCTCGTTTTCCTCAGGTGTTCCTTGAAGCTCAGCCTGTTGTCGAGTATAACACCAAGATATTTAATATAGGAACTGGATCTGATTATTTGTCCTCCTATTTCCAAATGAAGGTGTTCAACTTTCTTGCGGCTGCTTATTAAAACTGCCTCCGTCTTATGTCCAGCTAGTTTCAGTCCGGCCATATCTAGCCAGCATTTAATTCTCTGAATTGCTTGGGAGCAAATACTCCCCGGGTTATCTTAATGTTTAGCGACGGCTACTATTGCCAAATCACCTGCGTACCCAATGATTCTAACCCCTTCCGGAACATTGACTCTGAGCACACCATCATATATATATATCATATATATATATATAACTCTTTCCGTTTGTTGACGAATTCCGCATGCAACTGTGGGTAGGTATTACGGTTTCTTGCTCTTTGTTGCAAGCGTCTTAACCTGTTGCACTCCGATCGCACATGGGCGATTTCTGAGTTCCACCAATACACTGGTTTGGTAGCCCCTGCTGTTTGTCTTTTTCATGGCATAGATGATTTTTCCAGCCTGCCCGTTCGCATCGGCCTCTGCATCAAACTGTGCGATTTGGTCTTCCAGTATATAATCGCGCATCGAGGTCCTTCTCTTTCCACCCATTTTTTTTTGGGCTTTCTTCGCCAATTTGCCAGTGATGAATCCCCTGTGCGATAATATTTCGTACATCACGGCTTGGTGGCCACTATGGGTGTAGGTATCCAAAACTCGCCACTCCATATTTCTTGCCAACATGGAGCTGGCAGATGTGATGTCGATTTTGGACCGGCCTCTCTCGTTTATGAAGGTGTCATCGATACGATCATTAAGTAAAACCACATTTAGGACTGCGAAGGCTTCAAGTAGTGCCTGGCCTCTACTGTTGGTCCTTGTGCTTCCCCATTCTACTGCCCAAGCGTTGAAATCTCCAGCAACTATAAGAAGGCTCTTATCTCTAACTTCTTGTGTTATTATGTCCAAAAAGCACCCGAAATATTCTATTTCCCACCTTGGCGGAGCGTAACAACAGTAGAAATGAATTCCTCTGACCTTAGCATAGGCAATGCCTTCCAGCCGCTGGACACTTCTGCATTCCATGGGGGAATTTCCAGTTGTCCAGATGGCCGCTGTTCCGCTGTTGTCTTCCTCCCATGCAACAGTACCAGTACCAGGCATCCTGTACTGCTCATTGATGAGCACCACGTCGGCACCATATTCCTTAACCGTTTGGGAAAGGAGATCTTCTGCGGCTCGACAACGGTTTAAGTTGATTTGAATGCAATTAAACCTGCCCATTTTTTATTGAGAAGATTGGTCATCGCGTTTTTAAATGCTCGGCATTTGTAACTCCCTGTTGAGTGGTGGTTACCGCCTTCGCATTCTGATTCACAGAGCATGCATTTGGGTTGTGCTTTACAACATATTGCTTTGTGGCCTTTTTCTCGATTCGTATGCGGGCGACGGACGAACGAGAGAAACGAGAAAACATCGGAGGCTGTGCTCTATGCGGAAGTCGTGACCGTGTGTGAAGTTCTGCTTTACTATGGGAAGTGTATGCTGTGTGTACAGATCACGTCGTAGTCACCAATTATAGCGTTAAGCAAGGATAGTGAAGAAGATCGTGTGATTCGAACTGACGCTATGACAGCTCGAATCACGAAAAAATTTTTACCTAAGCGTTACACATCAGGCTACTGACCGTGTTTAGAATTTGATTTCCAAACTCGACTATATTCCACTGGTGTGAATTATTTTTTTTTTATTTATTTATCGCTTGGTATACGGTTCTGATGTATTTTTCTTATTCGATTTTTCGTTCGGTGTTCTTCACTATTTTTGCTTGTGAATTGTGTGTGTGTATCTGTTAGAATCGCTACAACCGTATTGCCAATATCTGAAACATCGTGAGGGTGCGATGTGTTCTCGAAGTCTGCATCTCACCCATCCAACCCATAGAAAACCTGTAGCCAGCAACATACTAGCCTTTTCTCTTGGTAAGCGGATCATGGCAGCCTGCGTGCCATCTGGTTTTCTTCTTAAGCTCTTTACCGCTTCCTTTGGGATCGCGTTCAGCGCAGGGAACGCTATAGCGATCGCTGTCAGGATTTTCTCCACAGTGGTCACCTCATTTAAATCACGACACTCAACCGTGATTTCCTGTGACACTGTTTTGACATTAGCATCTTCCTTTAGTATTTGTTGTACCTTTGCTTTCAGTGTCTCGGTGGTGGCCTCTGGACGGCGTTTCAGTTCGAGCAGCAATTCCCCTTTTGCTGTCTTTCGAACTTCATTTACGCTATTTCCGAGTTCACTTAGCTCGGGCTTGGCCTTCATGAACTTCAGTATATCCGCATATGTTTTTTCCCCGGTTTTGGATATTATTATAGCGTCCGGGCGTGGTCTCCTTCTTTTCATAATATTGGTCTTCCCAGTATCACCTTTTGGAGCCTCTTCACCCTCCAACCTCAGATCGCTCTTCCTTCCCCTGTAAGAGTGGGTCTGATTATCTGTTTGTAGATGAGCTGTTCGCCCTTGAGAGAGAGAGAGGCCTTTTAGGTTTCCACAACACTCGTTTGCAGAGGTTAAGCTGTATTGAGGCTTTATGAAGGGAATTTTTGATACGCTTTGGGAATGACCAGTCGTTGGAAAGGGTTACTCCCAAATATTTTAGAGTTTTGGAAGGTTTTCTGAGGGTGTTATTAAACTTGAGTTTAATTTTGTTGTGGCAACGTTTAGTGTTTGTGCAGTGAGCGTTTTTTCCCTTAAACACTGTTAGCTGGGTTTTTATTGGGTTGAGGCGAATTTTTCATTTGTTAAAGTGTGCTGAGACGAGCGGGAGGAAGTTGTTAACGCGGTTTCTTGCCGCTTTGACAAATCTACTGCTAGAGTAGATTAAAGTATCGTCAGCATAATTTAGCATTAAAACACTAGGTGGAGGTTGGGGAATATCGGATGTGTATAGAAGATATAAAAGTGGTCCGAGAATGGATCCTTGGGGAACTCCCGCGGTTATGTTGCGAGTTTGTGTGAGGGAAGAGTTTATTCTGACCATGAATTTCCTACCAGAAAGATAAGATGCTAGAAGCTTTGTGATCTTGGAATTCAGACCAAATAAGCATTGTAGCTTATAAAGAAGTCCTGAGATCTGTTATTGTTATTTTAATAATAATTTAAAATATTAATATATTTAATATATTTGAATTTATTTTGATTATTTAGTAAGGTAGTTCACTTACTTGGATTTAGTTGACCGTTGAGCGGTCGCTGCAGCAGCTGCTGGTGCTATTGCTGTTGTTCCTACCGATGCCGCTTCTACTGTTGATATCGTAGTTTTGTTGATGTTACCGTTGTTAATTGATGGCGACATTCCAGACGTGTCTTGATTTGTGTATTACTACGATGACGATGGCTGCCAGTAGATGAATCTTCCTCATCTGGTCCGAATCCAGAACCAGAATAATTATGATCTTTCTCTAGATCATCATGTATCTCGCCACGGCCACCCGAGTCTTCGATACTTTTGTCATCGATATAAATTTCATCCCTGGGTGTTCCACTCGATGAGACTATGAACGTTGAGGGTGTTGATGACGGTTTAATAACAGTCTTGATATACGATCTGCTATAACTTTGAAGTTTCAATTACGTGTGCCTAGTTCGATGGTTTATGTCGAATGAATTATATTTTTTCATTGCCGTTGACGTTTTATTATTTTCTATCCGCCGTCAACGCCGTTTTATTATTTTTCTACCAAGTAGAATTTGCACAAAGCAGTTTATGCAAATTAGCTACTTGACGATTTATTTCCCTTTTACAGGTAGAGAGGGGAAACTTACGAACGGGGGTTATTGGATGTGATTATTGGATGTTAGGGGGGACCTGGAGGCGAGGTAGGACCGTAACAGATCTAGACACAATCAAATGCTTTGAAAATATCGAGAGATATGCATACGGTAGGGCATTGGTTTTCTAGACCAGTTGTGACATCGTGTGTAAGTTTTAGTAGCGCATGACAAGTGGAGTGTCGCTCACGAAAGCCAAACTGAAAATTAGGGATGAGAGCGTTATCACTGGCAAACGAGAGAAGGTGTTGGTAGATCTTACATTCTAATATTATGCTTAGGGTGTTTACTACCGCAATTTTCCAGTTCTCTGGAAAATGTGAAGCATTTATGATATGGTTAAGAAGGACGGGAATGGGAAGTAGTTTTGGTGGGCGAAGCCTTTTAAATACAAGGTGTGGTTAAGAAGGTTATGATATGTGTGGTTAAGATACGTGTGATTAAGAAGGTTATGATACGGTTAAGAAGGACGAGAAAGCCCTTTAAATAGAAGGTGTGGTTATGAAGGTTATGATATGTGTGGTTAAGATATGTGTAGTTAAGAAGGTTATGATATGGTTAAAAAGGACGATGATGGGAAGTAGATTTGGCGGGCAAAGTCTTTTAAATAGACGGTGTGGTATTCCATATAGACCGCTAGATTTTTCGTTGGGTCGTGATCTTATCATCATCATCATCATCATCGGCACTACAACCGGGATCCGGTCTTGGCCTTATTTAACAAAACTCTCCACCGGTCTCGATTTCAAGCCGATGTCATTCAGTTTGGCATTCCCAGGCTCTGGGCGTCCTGGTCTACGCCATCTCCATCCTTCCATACATTCTGCCACAAAGGACTATTCGGGCAGGATCTTCTTCGCTCATTCGAGCTAGGTGTCCCGCCCACCGGAGTCTAACGAGCTTGATTTTTCTTACAACATTAGCTTCAAGGTAGATTGCGTACAACTCATGGTTGTAGCGTCTCCGGAATCGTTTTCCCTCACATAAGGGGCCAACAATTCTCCTTTAGACCTCCCTCTCGGACGCGGCTAAGATTTCAGAGTGCCTTTTATTGAGCACCCAGTACTCGGATCCATACATGAGTACTGGTAAGACCATGGTCTTGTACAGTAGTAGCTTGGAATTTCGGGATTTAAATAGCCTTGGTAGACCATAGTAGGCTTTGCTGGATTTGATCAGCCGTTCGCGTATTTCTTCTTCTATATTGTTATCGGCTGATACTATTGACCCACCGTAGTTAAAGGATTGCATTACTTCAAATTCGTGCTCCACTAACCCGATCGTTTGACCAACGTTAGGCCTTCTCTTCACAGAAGTTGCCACCATGTACTTACTTTTTCCCTCATTAATGTTCAGACCCAGTTTTTGTGCCACCTGTTCGGTCTGGGTGAAAGAGTCCTGTACAGACAAATCGGACCTACCGATAATGTCGACGTCATCTGCGTAGGCAAGTATCTGGCTGGAATTGATGACAATTGTCCGTCTAGTTGTAACGTCAGAGTCGCCGATTGCTTTCTCCAACGCCAGGTTGAAAAGGAGGCAGGCCAGACCGTCCCCTTGTCGGACTCCATTAAAGATGTTTATTGGTTTGGATTGTGACCAATCGCTGATTTGCCTGGGATGAAGCCACACTGATATTGACCAATGATGACTTTAGCGTATGGGGCTATCCGATCTTGTAGGATAGTGGAGAGTATCTTATAGGCGGTACTCAGCAATGTTATACCCCTATAGTTGCTGCACAGTGCGATATCTCCCTTCTTATGTATGGGGCAAATTATACCACGACGCCAATCTTCCGGAATCTTCTCTTGCTTCCATACGTGCACCACGATCTCATGAATTGCGTGATGTAACGCTGTCCCGCCTTGTTTGATCAGCTCAGCTGGTATGCCATCAGCTCCAGGGGCTTTATTTGATTTGAGCTGTCTAATGGTTTTTACTGTTTCCTCAATGCTTGGTGGCGGCAGCATTTCGTCTTGATCTTGCATTGGTGGAGTCTCCAATTCGTCTGTGAGCTGACCATTTAGCAATTTATTGAAGTGCACTTCCCATCGCTTCAGTATGCCTTCAGGGTGGGTAATCAGACAACCATTTTCATCCTAGCAATAAGTGCAGGGTGGTGGTCATTGCGTCATACCGCAGATTATTTAGTAGAACTTCCGCGCCTGGTGCGGACCTCGCTCTCCACTTTTCTCTATTTCACAGACAGGGTTTTTTTTCCCAGGCACTTTTCTTTTGTCTGTGAAGTCTTTTTTTAGATCTTCTGAGCTCTTTGTATTTCTCCTCGCGCACCCGCGTCCTATGAGACTGCTGGATTGTCCGGTATGCAGCATTCTTACGTTCAGTCGCTAGTTTGCACTCATCATCAAACCAGTCGCTCCGATCTCTACGACTACTGCCTAAGATGGAGTTGGCAGTACTAATGGTGTGTCCATTTCTCTTCTACGCTCAGCTCTTCGAGGGCGAGTCTTAACGCATGACCATGACCAAAGGTGTTACTGGTATTCTCATTGCGTAAGGCAGCCGTGTTGATTCGAACCTGATCCGCGGATGCAATACGTCTCCGTAAGGCAATCCGCGCTCGGGAAATTGTACCACCAAGATAGTGATTCGAGTCGACGTTGGCACCTCGGTACGTTCGTACCGTCATCAAGCTCGAGGAATGGCGGCGATCTTTCAACACGTGGTCAATTTGGTTGCGAGTGGCTCCATCAGTTGATACCCAGGTGGCTTTGTGGATATCTTTACATGGAAACCTGGTACTTGCAACGACCATGTTTTTCGATGCTGCCAGTTCCATGAATCGTAGTCCACTGTCATTAGTGTTCTCATGCAAACTGTGGGAACCTGCGTAGTGCCTGAAAACCGGCTCCCGACCTATTTTGGCATTCAAATCACCAAGAATGATTTTCACATCGTATCTTGGACAGGCATTGATGGCCCGTTCGACGTTCTCGTAGTATTCTTCTTTTCCGTCGTCAGGGGACTCCTCTGACCGTGAACGTTTATGAGACTTATGTTCTTAAACTTGCCTCGCACACGACGACTGCATAGCCTTTCGTTTATTGCATTAAAGCCGATGATGGCAGGCTTCAGTTTTTGGCTGACTAGAAAGCCTACCCCGAGCACATGATGTTTTGCATAACAGCTATAATAAATGTCATACTCGTTTCTTTGAATAGCATCTTAATGGCCGCGACCTGATTACTCTCACTATTGTACGTTTGCGGTATAACTCTTCTATTTCGTGGTTGCGGTGTTTCCTCCATTGTCCCACCTCTTCGTCATATTTACCGCCAAGGATACTCCTTTAAACTTTATTCTCGAATACGCAGAATTTGTTTTCTTCCCATTTTGTGAGAGCCCTTGTTTACCATCCGTATAGATTAGTCGGCATGATTATGGTTCTATAACCGTGTATCCGGTCCATATCCGAGGCTTGTTAAATTTGCCATAATAATTCATTTTTACGGGCCTGGTTATTAGCCTTGCGCCAACCTTTCTCAGGATGTCGCTGTATGCATTGGTTCACTACTTGGCGGGTGCCAAAGTACCTATCCAGGGGTGTCACGTGGAGACTGCATGTCAACTTGGATTGAACAGGGACAACGATCGTCCTGGCCTTCGCTGGGTTGAAAGCAATCAGTAACTTTGCCCTGTATGTTCGCACCCATCCCCCCGTGATTTTATGAACTTGATTAATTCATCTGTGGTTAGAAATGTGCTGGTGTCTGAAGGAAAATTAGGGACTGAGAGGGAATCATTTCGTTGATGGATCTTTGAGAAGTGGCGAGCGAGGCAATTGGCTATGTCCGTGTCGGATTGGATAAGATTGTTGTTGAATGGGTTGATAAGGTGATCGATTCGCGGTTTAAACTTCCGACCAGTTAGTCGGTTGATGTTTTTGAAGAGATCATGGTTGGGTTTGATATTGTTACGTCTCCAGTCGCCGTGCTTCCTCTTTCGAGGGAAGAGCGTGGAGGTTATTATATATTTTCTTATTTGAAATAATTATCGTTTCTTAGTTATTAAATAATTTATAAAGTTTTATTTATTTTTATATTTTATTTTATTTTTATTTTATTGAACTCAGCTATCTCAAGCTGAGCTCTCTTCTTTCTATTTTTTTCATATAAATTTACTTGTTTATATAGAACATTTTGTTCTAACTGACTGTGGCGTATAAACTGAACAAAACAATCTAGAAGTCTCTGTGACTTAGAATTTTGAATAAACTTTGAACGAAAATCAAAGTGGCCATGTTTTGAAATGAAAAATGTGCTTGTTATGAAAAGGGGCATATTTATGAAATGTGCTGTAAGTGACTGGATATAGAATATAGTGTCTGTTTATTTATGAAATGTGCTGTAAGTGACTGGATATAGAATATTGTGTCTGTTTATTTATGAATTGTATTAACTGAGAATGTAGGATATGTGAGGATGTAGTTTTAAGGGTTGTGTTTTTAAGGGTTGTGTTTGAAAGGACATGAGTTAGTGTTAAAGCGAATAAGGGTAGTATTCTGGAATACAACAATATTGTTAAGTGTAGAGGTATAGGTTTGATCCGCGAACTTTTTTAAATGTTCATTTATTAGAGTGGTCAGGAGTTGGATCTGACTTTTAATAAAGGGGCAGAATCTTATATGAAGTTTTCGGCCGAGTTGTTTTTTGAGACGCAGCAATTTAGTTAGGATGCTGGGGAAAGATTTTCCTAAATCATTATGAGGGATGGTGGTGGGTGTATTGCTGGTGAGGGCATCCTTGAGGATCTGCTCAATTTTTATGGCTGCTCGATCGATATCCGCAGGGATTAGGTTAGAAGATTCGGGGATTTGCAAGTTAGAAAAACTTTCGGCGACGTCTCTATTGACCTTTTTCTAGTTAGTCTGGTGAAGTTCGGGACAGGACTGTGTGAGTAGAGCAGTTCGAAGGAGGGAACTTTGATCGAGGTGTGAACGGAACCATGATCAGAGGGAAAGAGGAATGATACTGTGGGGAGGCTCGTTGAGTAGACATTAACCGACTTGAGAAATAAGTCAATTGTTGACCATCCTAATTAGCTCCTTGATGTTTGTTATATTTTTAAAGGAGATGGGTAGTGGTCTTATATTTTTGGCATGTGTGTTCGTCAATTGATTTCCGGGGGACAATAATTGTTGCTTTGGAGATGATGGAGCTAGTCCGGGGTGTTGAGCAGGCGTTTCTTCCATGCAGACGTCATCTCTGTTTTTATTGGTTGTTTTTAAGGAGTGAATCTCCTCCTGGAGTTGTTTCATCTGGAGTCGAAGTGTATTGATGTATTCCACGGCTTCCAGATACTTTTTTGGTAGTCCATAGCTTCTGTCTCCATGGTTGTCGGTTCCTTTGTTACGCTAAGTAAAATGTCGGTGGCTCTTCTTTTGCATTCTATAATGAATTGTTGGTCATCATTGGGGCCGTCGCCCAGCATTCGTTACTGTTGGCTTTCACTGTTTTCACAGTTTTATTACACTCTTCTGTTAACGTTAAAATACTAAAAGTATTTTTACACGTGCACTTCTCTTACTGACACGTGCGTTTTACACACATTCATAAACTCGTGTTTCACCTATGCTATGAGCGAACGTCTGGTCGCTCTAAAGTACTCGATAAGAATGGAAATGTTGTCAATGCAGTTGATACCTTAACTCTAGCCATTTTGTTGATGGGTGGAAATTAATGTAACAGCCAAAGTACTGAGTTAGTTAATCAAACGATAGCGGCCAATTGCATGTTATTCTATTGTGACCAGCACTTTCAATGGATTTTGCAGTTAGAACGAATAATTAGAAGTTATTAAGTTAGGAAGGTACAGTGGTATATCATTAAACCATATCAGTTTCCATTGTTTATCGAATCCGACAAATTTTGTAATTTCCGATCACTGGCGATCGACTGGGTTGTATATACAGATTTGACCAAAAAGCTTGATCTATGGATTTTCCTGCCTTGATAGTTTGTTCAACTCATATTGGTTTACACAACGTTTACTAATAGCTTAAATTCCTTTGTACATTCATTTTAGGTTGCGTTTTGGGCGATATGCCTGGACCTCACCCATGCTTTTGATATTTTCGAAATCGTCGTACCACTGCTGCTTCAAAACAAAACTACTATCCTGATTGAATACCTGGACGCCTCCGAAGACCATCGTATGGCAATGGTAACCTTCCTTGATTCCCTTTTTGATAGAACCAAGTCTGTTAGCGAGCACCTGCAGGTGCTCATTAGGTAAGTGTTTCTGAAAGTTTCTCCAGTCATTACAATTCCTCGTCTTGTAGTAAATATGAATATTCGGAACCGAAGGGTATTGCTATGTCCGATAAACCAATGTCTAAAATGTTGACTCGCATCGTTAAGCGTTACAACATAGACGAAAGTAAAACGCCCAGGTTAAATTTTAAGAAATCCCGATGTTATATGGGCTTTCTCTACAAACATTACAAGTCAGAAAAGGTTGGACATGCTGCGTTCCGGGAATTAATTAAGGACATAGCCGTTACGAAACCGCTGCAGCTTGAAATTATAGCGTACGTTGTAAATGAGGGTGACTTGGAGGAGGGTGCTTACTGGGCGAAGTATTACCAAGTACCTGAGGAAGAATTGCCTCTCGATTTACGTACATATGGTGCAGACTATTTGAGTGGAAGTGATGTTATAGATGGAGCAGAAACGCAGGACGAAACCGCACAGAAAACAAACAAGTCGGATTTTCTTCAATTAGATCTAGAGGACGATGCAATTATAATTGTGGATAATGATGAAAAATTTGACGACATGCTCAATGATTTGAGTTATAAGAACTTGATCAGCTTTGATTCGGAGTGGAAACCATCGGCTGTTCAGACGGAATATGTTTGTCTGTTGCAATTGGCTACAAGCACACGTGTATACCTAATCGACGTTACCTCAAAGGATATCAGCCATGAAAGTTGGAAGCGCTTAGGTGTAAACGTATTCAACAACATGGATATTTTTAAGATCGGTTTTAGTATAGGACAGGATATGGTTATGCTCCAACGGACACTTCCACAGTTGTGTTTAAGTGATTCCAATATGTCGGGTTACTTGGATCTCATGAAATTGTGGAAACGGTTGCAAAAAATGCCGGGATTCTCGTTTCCTTACCCAGGACGTAAGGCTTTTTTTCGCGTTGTAAATAAAATTAATTTAACTTTGCATTCTCTTTATAGAAAATACACCACTTATGGGTCTAACGGATTTATCATGGGTCTGTCTGGGGAAGCATGTGGATAAATCTAATCAATTGTCAAATTGGGCTCAAAGGCCGCTGCGGCGTGATCAAATTGTATACGCTGGTGAGTGAAATCGGTTTGTGCCATAGATCCTCATTTATTAAGTTTGTTCCTTTAGTTATTTAGGTTAGTGGAAGTCTTCGGAATTTTAATTTTTGTCTTAATTCCAGTGTTAAATTCTGCTTACTATAATTCTTGATTAATACAGTTAGGATCTGATATGGTTGTGGTTATACATATGTTCAGGATAGTTGTGCCGTATCAGTCGACGTTAGATGGAATAGGACAGTCGTTTTTAATGATTTCGGTAATAGTGGGAATCCAGTAATGCATTTAAGTAACAGTGAAGAGACTTCAATTCATTGAGAGCGTAATTAGTTTGATGACATTCGATATGGAACAAAGGAACGGTTCCGAAATGAGGAAGGTTAAAGTTAATTGTGTAGTTAAGTATCAAGCGAAAAGCGGAATCAGTTTTTTTTTGTTTTCGGTACGAATAAGGATGTTTCCAATTACCAATATGCTTGTGGGATTTTTACTGGCTTAAACCGTCTTCCGCCAGGACAAATTCTAATTGCTCCCCACGAAACTTTCTATCTAGATATTCCATCAGCGGGTGGGATAGAGTTTATTTGTAATTCTGCTTATCACGACGCATTTGCTGATTTATGCCACATAATATGCCATTTGCTACAGACCATCCCTTTGTTGAGCTGAGCATGTATTCCCATACTCCTTCTGATGTGACTGTCCGTCTAATATGTCGCTCCAATTCCCTACGTAATTACGGGTGCTAATCTCACGCCCTCTGTGGGCGCAATTTTTGAGTTTGCCTTCGCTACTCCCACAAGTCTCTCTCCCATTGGTTTTCCGTGGACGATTCTGTCGTTGGGTATGTAGCGAGAATGGGCAACGATAAACCATCCATAGGATTCACGATGGAAGAGCAACAAGAGAGACCTGTGGGCAGGCCGCGACGAAAATGGGAAAATCAAATCAGGTGGCGTAGCGTGGAGGAAGTGCACAGAGCAGGGAACGGTGGCGTAGCTAAGTTTGTGAAAGTTCCTGCAGACCATTAAATAGAATACTATTTCTGACAGTGGTGCAAGTAATGTCGGAAAGATCCATATTCCGATTTCAGTTGAGTTTGACGGTAGTTCAGCTCCCCATGATTTCTTTTTACCCATCTTTCTATATCACTAACTATGGTGTGGCTCCACTCTATTTATGAGGAAAAATCTCTGTATGTATTTGGAATCGCAATCGCAGGCGATCTTGCAAGGCAAGTACGTCAACCTCTTGCAAGCACCAGGTTCTTTACTTCCGATGTCAAGTCGTTTCTTTACAGTCAAGATATTTGTGGTATTTTCGGAAGTTGTATCGTTTTAAAGAGGACAGCCTACATGCTATGTTCATTTCACTTATATAGGCCTTATATTTATTTTTTTCTCTCAAGAGAGGTTAACCTATAGCACTGAGTCGGCGTCCTGAGATGGTTAGGGAGTTCTCCCATTACAAGGAACCTATAGTTTATTGGGGTGGTATCTCACCGGGTTTGGCACACGGCCAATAACCTTGCCCGGAAAAACAAATTATTATGGAAAATTTAACAAGCCTCAAACTTGTTAAATAAGACCAAGACCGGATCCCGGTTGTAGTGCCGATGATGATGATGATGACTGTTTTTTTTTTTTTTTTTTTAATAAATATTATAAGTATATTTCTCTCGAGAGAGGCGAACCTATAGCGCCGGCTCGGCGCCCCATAATGCCACCAAATAATTGTTTCAGTTCTTTTTGAACAGTTGCAGGTTGAACACTCGCGTGGGGAGGCAGTTCCACAGCTTCCCCGCTCTGTAACGGAACGAGTTCTGATGCAGGGATGTTCGCGCCATCGGGAGATGAGCCGCAAATTGATGCGATCTGTCGGATTGTCTTGTAGAGCGCATATAAATCGAATTGCGGGGAACAATACCACGAATTTCCGAAGAATAGCGCCCGTGATAATATGTGTAAAACAGACAGAGGTCGGCTACGCGCCTTCGATGTGATAGCGACTGTAGTCCCGACGTCAGCGCCGAGTCCCCGATCAGGCGGATCGCTCGTCTCTGTATGCTCTCAAGTAGGTCGAGGGTATGTATAGGAGCCGAGCTCCAAACATGAGAGCGATATTCGAACGCGGGTCTAATTTGGGATTTATATAGGACAAGGAGTTGGGCCGGAGAAAAATATTTTTTGGCTTTAAAAAAATAGCTCAGTTTTCCTGAGGCTGATCTGGCGATACTCGACACGTGTTTATGCCATGATACATTCTCACAGACCGTAACGCCGAGCAATTTCAAACTTTCCAGCTTCGAGGGCCCGGCCATTCATCATCAGCTGTGGAACCGATGATCCACTTTTCTTTGTGAATGTTGTATATTGTGTCTTCGCTGCATTGAAGTCGACGAGATTGGTTCTTCCCCACTGCAGGACCCTATCTAGATCCTGATTCAGAGAGTCAATCTGTCTACATTTCAGCTGATGCGACGCAGATGCACCAATCGGCCGAACACTCGAAAAGGAGGAAACAAGCGTACTATCATCGTCAAAACTGAATACTTTGCTATCCGTTGTCTCCAACAAATCATTTACAAACAAACCAAGGTTGAAGCCAAAATAGAACCCTGGGGCACCCCCGAATTAACAGGATACAGATCCGAACACTCGCCGCCCAACAACCCGGATCGATCGATTCTCGAGCAAGCTCCTTGTCCAGTCGCAAAGCTGTTGGGAAAGTCCATATGAACGAAGTTTGCTCAGCAATGCTCGGTGCCAGACGCGGTCAAAAGCCTTGGAGATATCCAATGCGACGGCCCTTGACTCACCATGCCGTTCAATCGCAGATGTCCATATATCGGTTATAAGTGTCAAAATGTCTCCCGTGGACCGCCTGCCACGGAATACATATTGATGATCATTCAGAAGTCCGTTGCACTCCAAATACTTAACTAACTCTGTATTGATGACTTTTCCCATTACCTTAGATAAAATAGGCAGTAATGCTATCGGACGGTAATTTTGTGGAAGACACTTTTTTCCCGTCTTTGGGATTGGGTGAACTCGAGCAATTTTCCAGCAGGTAGGAAAGGTCCTCCGTGCATAAGATAAGCGGAAGAGTCTGCCAAGAACTGGCGATAGTTCTGGAGCACAAGGACTACTGTTGGTATTCCGTCCGGGCCGGCTGCCTTCCTATAATCCAGTTCATGTAGATTGCGTTGAATAGTGCGCGGACGAAATCTCACATCCCGCATCGAAGACTGTACCGGCGCGATCACAGGTGGCTTCAAAAGGCCGGGATCGAGGTTTGAATTCGCGGAAAATAATTTCGCGAACACATTAGCTTTATCCTTTGCATTCGTAACTAATGTCCCGCTGTCTGTCACCAACGGGGGGAAAGAGGGGGATGCGAAGTTACCGCTGACAGCTTTTGACATTGACCAGAAGGAGCGCGAACCAGTTGGGCACCGAAGGAGCTTATTGATAACCCTGTCGTTGTGACCCTTCTTCGCGGCATTAATTGCCTGGTTGCACGCGTTTCTGATTCTAACAAAATTCGTTCTGTTAACATCGGTGGGATTGAAGCGCCATTGCTTAAAAGCTCTATTTTTTGCCGCTGTAATCAGCACGCATTTTTTATCAAACCAAGGTTTATCAGACGAACTTCGTTTGATGGAATGTGGAATATACATCTCTATTCCCAGAAGAATAATCTCTGATACCGACTCCGCGCAAGCGTTAATGTAGGAGTCTCCGAAGCACACCTCGGACCATGGAAAGGATGCGAAGAAATCTCGCAAATCGTCCCAGTTAGCAGCCCCATACTTCCATCCATGGCGAAGCTGCCTAAGCCGTTTATTCGATTTATATGCAAGTGCTTGCGCGACAGATACCAAGCAGTGATCTGAGTTTCGCAGCAGCGCAGAAACCTCTACGGTATAAATATTCGGTTCGGATGTCAAAAACAGATCCAGGATCCAGAATTGCCTCGGGCATCCGGTACTCGCGTCGGCTCCTCCACGAGTTGAGTCAAGTTGTGGCCTACAGCAAACATCTCCGCCAGCCCCCCAGCCTCGTCGGTTCTGTTAGAATGTAACAACCAGCCGGAATTGTGCACATTAAAATCACCAAGGAGAACAATTTCAGAAGCTGGGTGGTTGATCTGTATCCAGTCGACGGTATGTGAAAGATTTCAAAAAATGTCACCGGTCGATCGTCATTCGGGGAGCGGTAAAGACAACAAAGAAATTTAACGGAATTCCTCAGCACGACCCTCAATAATATGATGTCCATATTATTGGGTTCCAACGCCTCCATCCTCTGGCAAGCCAAATTGGACCGCGCGGAGTCGCGGTCTCCCGTCTTAAAACGGAATCTCGAATGCGAGTCGTATCCTGAGGAACGAAGATATATCGAATCAGTTAACGAATCGACCTGGGTCTCAGTTAGGGCAAGGATATCAGGTTTCGTTGTTTGCAAATATTGGTGGATGGCGTTTACATTCGTATTGGTGAAACCGTGCCCCCGATGTTACAAAATACCGTCACCAGTCGAGCGTGGACCGAGCCTCGACAGCGAGCTCGGTTATGCGATGACGAACCTCTCAAAGTTCCGTTATTTATCATATCTGCATGATGTTCCCCGACATAGTCCTCACCCCGGAGATCCGAATGGGAGACTAGTTTACCTCCGGAATTTTTTTTATCAGAAGGTACCATCATGTCTTATCTCCGTGACAGTCCGAGCCATCAGCCACACATCCGACACACCGTCGATGATTTCTCTCGGCGATATAGCGGAATGTACAGCGTGACGGGGTGGTATCTCACCTTAGGATCGACTACCACCTAACCAATCTTTTCTCCAACTGGTCCATCAGCCAAGCTCCGAAAGATGGCCAGGGATTTTTCCCGACCATTTACGGAACCTAAAGTATTTCGTCAAAACAAAATCAAAGTAAAGCAAAAGTTGTTTCGAACCGTGTCTATAGAACCATAATCATGTCGATTGTTCTATACGGATGTGAAACTTGGGCTCTCACAAAACGGGAAGAAAACAAATTCCGCGTATTCGAGAATAAAGTCCTAAGGGGTATCTTTGGCGGCAAATATGATGAGAAGGCAGGACAATGGAGGAGACTCCACAACCACGGATTGGAAGAGCTATACCGCAAACCGACAATAGTGAGAGTAATTAAGTCGCGAAGATTAGGATGGGTCGGACACGTGGTGCGAATGGTCAACGATAGGACCGTGCATACAATTCTTGACGGTAAGCCAACGGGAAAGAGACCGACAGGACGGCTGCGACGGAGATGGGAGGACAATGTTAGGTTGGACTTCGAGGAGATCGGTTCGGATGGTCGGACGTGGAAGGAGAGCGCACAGGACAGGGAACAATGGCGGAGTCGAGTCGGCCAGTCATGAACTTTCGGGTTGCTACAGGCCAATAAATAGTAGTAATAGTAATACCCGAAATCTACAATAGTGAGAATAATTAGGCAGCGAAGATAAAGATGGGCCGGCCTGTAGCTAGAATGGTGGCAGCGACAGAACCGTACGTAGAATTCTTGGCAGGAGACCAGCGGGAAGGCCGCGACGGAGATGGGAGGACAATGTAAGGCGCGACCTCGAGGAGATTGGATTAGATGGCGAAGCGTGGAAGGGAATCGCACAGGTTAGGGAACGGTTGCGCACCCGAGTCAGTGAGGCCATGTACTTCTCGGTTCCTACAGGCCAATAAAGAATAAAAATAATATTAATAGCTATCTAGTGAATAATGATGCTTACTAAAAATATTTCGTTTTTGATACTGAGTGCAGTTTCTTGAATATTCTAAGGACTTGTTGAACGACCCTCACATATGGGAATTATAATTTCAAAAAATCTATGTTGATAGCTCAGTCCGTTTATCAAGATTTGTTAGTTACTGTCGAGATGCATAAATGGTACTCTGTGTTACGATCATTCTATTTACCACAAATGCGTGCTGTTGGGATGGAAAATTCAATTGCCTCGTCATACAGTCTAATATTACTAAATGAAAGGAATGGAAACCTTTATAATTTCTTTCTTGACAATTTCACAGCTCTAGATGCACACTGCCTTATCCAAATATATGATGTGATTACCAACACACTTGTGAATGCTGGTATCGATATCAGTACCGTGCTAGAGAAGTCCGGGGTGGCTGCTCCTATACCCACAACATCAAGATGCAACTTTACCACGCAGCAATCTCCAAAAAAATCCAATTGTGATAAAAACATCCCGGTCGAGTGAGTATACTCTACTGTCTATACAGACCGCCTCAATTTATATCATATCCTATCGTTTCAGTTCCACCAACATAAAATTCTTTTGTGATCAATCCCTGCTTAAATTTCACTATATTCTCCGGAAGCTTGGCATAGATTGTGTCTCTATTGATCTCAGAAACGTGTGTCTGTCGCAATATGGTCAAATGGCAAAGGCAGAAAATCGATATGTCATTTCTAGGGAATCACCTTCCTCACACTTTTTACGTTATTTTCCTGAGTATTTATGGGTCTATATCAGTGACGGGGATAGTGACAAAGGTTTTGTCCGCCTGCTGCAACATCTTAATATGACAATAAAGAAGAACAATGGAAATGAAGTGCGTAGCCGCTGTATTAGATGTAATGCCACACTTTTCATCAAGTTGAACCGAAGTCAAATGCAACAGATGTTGTGCCCTTTTAATTTCGTCAAGCCCGTTGGAAACAGTTCCGTTCCTGTGAGCTCCTGCAAACCGATTAAATTAGTATATGATTACGGTGAGTAATAGGAGTCACTGTTGACCGGTAGTCGTGAATAGTTACCTCTTCCACAGTGTTACCAACTGATGATGTGATCCGAAAGAGCATGACATTCTCCAATGCCAACATAAATGCTAAAAAAATTAGATCGCTTTCTTTTTTGAAACAAGTTGAATTTTACATATGTGATGTAAGTACCATTGAGTTTTATATTAACGCAATAATGTTGATTGGCGCAATAATGTGGATTGACGTTACAGACTTGTGGCAGGATAACATGGCCGGACGATTACCACATACCACCCGTAATAGAACAGAAGGTTCTGAATGGTTAAGGTATTATAGTAGGAAAACACAATTATAGAACATAACCAGCATTTAATTTTCTTATACATTAGAATAATTTTGTAATTATACTTTTATTTTACAATTGTATTGGAGTACAAATACATAAGTTTAATCCTTATATATTACAAATGAGAAACAATAAATTAACCAATATTTTGGTATTGTTATATTCGATAGCATTTTCAACCAAACTTTGGCATAACATTCCTATGTAAAGGAGGATGGGTAATGCAAATCTTTGGGTGTGTTTCATTTTTTCTGTGTTGTGGCGTGCTGTTCGTGGACTGTATTATGTTGCTTGAGTCAAATGTTATTTTTTGGGGTAGTATTTAGTACGAATTGTTGATGAGATGCAGAAATCCGAATGTTGGTAGGTTGGCTGGAACTCTCCTGCGATGAGATAAATTATTAGTATGCAGGTTGGTTGGCAGGAACACTGCTCAAGTTCCTTGCACTTGATCTTTAGTTATTCTCTTTTTCTTTTTCTCCACTGTGTACATTCGACGAAACGATTCGCATAAACTCTAAACGTTTTACACTAAACTCGTAAACTACGCGGTAGTTATTAGTTTACAAGACTTGGAGAATTTCAGACCGATTTAAAAGGGACTATACGAACTACTTAATGCGGTGTTCTACCCAGGTGTCAAGTTGGTGTTATCTTGATCGCCTTCTTTTCTTCCTCGATTGCCGCTCCTTCACCTGTCCTATACTATCCCGGAAATTTTAGCTCATCTCAAATCAAGTGCATTGCTGTTGTACTCATCATCATCATCATCGGCACTACAACCTAGAACCGGTCTTGGCCTTATTTAGCAAGTCCTGAGGCTTGTTAAATTTTCCATAATGATTTGTTTTTTTTTTCCGGGCAAGGTCATTAGTCTTGCGCCAGAGGCTCCCCGACGAGGAATCGAACCCCGGTCTCCCGCGTGACAGGCGGGTATACTAACCAGTATACTATTGAGGAGCTATTTCTGTTGTACTATTCTCTTGATTTCGCCCCAGTATTTCTTGTGTCACAACTAAACGTAATCGATATCGAGCTCGGAGGTTGTGACAAGCTAACACGTCGCGTGTTGAGTGTACAGAGTTATCTTTCATCCAATCATATAATTTCGTTAATGCAATCCCATTAGCACCTTAAATGCTTTACGGCATCTAGGATTATCTAAGGTATAGTCTAAAAAGTCCCTGTAAAAGAAAACTTACCTTCATGCATCTCTTCGCATATAATTTCCTGTAAGATTTCGTTTCTACCTTTTCAGGGATCCCAAAACCTATTCGGTACCTTCGGTTCCCAGGCAAATTTCAATTTCCCACACCTGCACCGCAATCTCCACCCGGCATACCTGAAACACCTTTTAGAAGGACATTTAATGCATACAACGTGTTAGATAAAATTCCTAGAAATAATTCTTTAAAGTGCATATGGCATCATGAATCCCAAGCCAGTCGGCACCCTTTGTCTGTGTTAAAATCCTATGTCGGACAGCCTGTTTTTTACAGATGCCATAAATCATATTTCTACGCATGTAAACATGCATAAGATCCAACTCATCGTTTGTTTTCCGACTAACAAACAATCTTCAATTTCTTCCCCTGCCGCAGCTAATTACCCCTAAGCTAAGGCATGCAAGGGATTCGTTCGGCCATCAATCGCATTAACACCTTTTTTCCCAACGTCGATAATAGCGACGACGCATCGCGTAAATAATGAACCGCATTACCAACGGCAGTGTTCACTTGACGTTCGAACGTCAAAGACGTTTTAAATCGCGCTCCTCGCCACACATTGAATACACACACACACAAAACAAAACTGAAAGTAAATAAACGCGTACGCGGGTTCTCTATCGAAAGTGCTAAGTGAATAGTGTATATTACAAAAAAAAAAACGACAAAAAACGTGTGAGAAACAAAACAAAAAAAGGTGTAAAATAATACATAATATTAATAATGGATACTACATCATTCAACCAACAAAATATCCAGCTAAGTAATACGAATAACGGCAACATTATGACGTATGAACAGCTAGCAGCAGCATACCAACAACAAGCAGCTATGTGTCAACAACAACAAGCGATGATAAATTCAATGCTCCACAAAATCAATACAATGGAAAACCAAATGCAATCGCAGGTATGTGCCACTATCCCTTTGCCAACAGAATACCATACAGATGAAGAAGAGCTGGAAAGGGAAACCTCTACAAAAGAAAGGAAAATTCCCCTGCCACCACCAATCAATGTGAGGAATATAAGGGATTTTAATGCATTTAGAACTGCCATTTTGTCTGTAGTGAAAGACAAAATTCAATTTAAAGCATTATCTAATAATGATATAAAAATAACATGCGAAACAGAAAATGCATACAGATCAGTTAAAGAGAAATTACAATCCCTTAAGACGGATGTAAGAACCCAAGATTTAGAGTATCATACCTACCAACTAAAAAGTGAGAGACTATTTAGATTCGTAATCAGAGAACTTCAATGTCCATAGATATGATTGCAAACGAATTATGCTCACTAAACCATAAAGTGGTAAAGGTAACAAATATCAGGAAAAGCACCACGTCAAATAATGGAGAAAAAATCTTTAAGGCCTTTCCTTTGTTTTATGTTGATATAGTTCAAAAAGAGAATAATAAATCAGTTTATGAAATCCAAGAATTATTATGGTGCAAAGTATCGATTGAACCACCCAAAAAGGTCAGATTGATACCTCAATGTAATAATTGCCAACAGCTTGGTCATACTAAAAATTTCTGCAACTATAATTCAAGATGTGTTAAGTGTGCTGGGCCTCACCACACAACCCAGTGCTCGAAACAACGCAACAGCATAGCAGCATGTGCGCTTTGCCACGAGAATGGCCATCCAGCTAGTTACAAGGGATGTTCAGTGTATCAAAAAAAACTAAAAGCACAGCATCCAAAGAAAAGTACTGTCACTCAAAGACTGCAATCCAAAAATACAGAGCGAGCGAGGCCAACCACAACCGGTACTAACAACACACAAATGAACAACAAACCAAATGAGAAAACAGATAATAAAAGCAGACAACAACCTGTCAATAACGAGCCTACTATCATGGATATAATGAAGATGCTCAGTGTATTCCAGGACGACATCAAAAAAAAACATCAACCGCTAGCAGAACGGGTAGGCAAACTTGAAAATTTTCAAAAACTACCGACCAAGAAATCCAAAAAATAAATCGGCTCCTAAGAATAATCACTTGGAACGCAAATGGGCTCAACCAAAGGGCTCAAGAATTAGAAATATTTATAAGAGAGCACAACATAGATATTGCGTTGATATCAGAAACACTTTTTCTCATATGAGCTTCATAAAAATTAGGGGTTATATGGCCTATTGGACTACGTACCCCAGCGACCGTGCCCGTGGAGGTACAGCTCTGATAATAAAACCAAATATACATAACTTCCAACAAGACGAAATATAATAAAAGAAACTTTTATTCAAGCCTCCATTGTCACTATCAACCTTAATGGAGCTGATTTAAATGTAGGTGCTGTATATTGCCCACCTAGACACACAATCTCAAAACAACGATTCACGGATATCTTCAAGAAGCTCGGACCAAGGTTTATAATTGGTGGAGATTTCAATGCCAAGCACACTGCTTGGGAGTCAAGATTGATTACTCCAGGCAAGGGAAAAGAATTGCTTACAGCCATCAACGAAGCAAGGTGTTCACCAACATACTGGCCTACTGATAGCAACAAAACTCCTGACCTGATCGATTTCTTTATTTCGAAAGGAGTGTCATCGAATTATGTTGAAACGGATAGTTTAGTTGATTTAACGTCTGACCACACTCCAGTACTACTAAAACTGAATGCAGCTGTTCCCAGAAAGAACAGAAAACTAAATCTTACAAACAAATATACAGATTAGGAAAAATTCCGAACAGGGCTTGACAATCAGATTGAATTAAACGCTAAACTTAAAGATTGTGAAGATTGGAACACCAAGTACAACAATTTCTCGAAAAATTGTAAAGCGCAGCCGCAACAGCAACTCCGGTGCCAAGTGATAAACCAGAACCAGCAACCACATATCCTATTGAGATTAGAGATCTAATCAAAGACAGGCGCAAAGCTAGACGAACCCGGCACAGATCCAGGCACGCTAACGATAAAAAAGTATTCAACAAGGTGAGCAATCTAGTTAACAAATTAATTAAAGACCATAAACAGAGTTGTATAGATGAGTATCTAAGTGAACAAAGTGCATCAGCGGATACGGATTACTCTCTCTGGAAGGCAACACGTAAATTTAAACGTCCCCTTATCCAAGTGCCACCTATAAAAGATACGCAGGGATTGTGGGTACGCAGAACTGAAGATAAATTTGAAATATTTGCACAACACGTGGCTTCAGTGTTGAAACCACACAATATCCACAGTAGTATTGACCCTTCACCCAGGTATCAAACTGAGCAAACAATCAAACCAGTGACCCCAATGGAGATTGCCCAAGAAATCGACAAAAGTTTGAACCACAAAAAGCAGGCATCGATGCAATATCACCTGGCGTGTACAAGGAAATTCCTCGAAAAGCTGTCATTATGCTAACATATCTGTTTAATGCTTGCTTTCGACTAAAATACATTCCAAATTCATTCAAAACAGCCCAGATAATAATGCTCAAGAAACCAAAGAAACCAGCAGAAGAAGTAACGTCTTATAGACCCATATCGCTATTGCCATCCATTTCAAAACTGTTTGAGAAAATACTCCTCAAGCGACTCAAGCCTCTCATCAATATTCTAGACTTTTAATTTGGCTTTAGGAATAAACACTCAACTATTGAACAGGTTCACCGCGTGACCACAGCAATAGAAAAGCCTTTCGAAGAAAAGAAATATTGCCCAGCTGTCTTTCTTGATGTCTCCCAAGCGTTCGACAGAGTATGGCATGAAGGTCTTATATATAAAATGAGTAAACTGTTTCCAGCAAACTATTGCCATCTACTCGTATCCTACTGGTCTGATAGAACCTTCAAAGTAACACACGAAGGAGCTCACTCTAGTTTCTATCCAATAGAAGCAGGCGTACCACAAGGAAGTGTCCTGGGGCCTTTCCTCTACTTACTATACACAGCGGACATCCCAACAACCAAGAACACTTTCATAGGCACCTTTGTAGATGATACAGTTATAATATCAGCTGACGAAAATCAAAAAATGATGACTGCCTCCTGCTGGAGATCTGAGGGTTGAAAATGCGCTTCGTGGAGCAGTGAATGATGCTTTCGATGGCAAAAGTAGCAATCCACGTTACTCGGGCATTGCTGTGTTCGATGGCTATACGACAAGCGGTTTTCGCAGATGTCGAACTTGGGCACGATGTTGACCCGCTCGTTGACTTCTGCTGCCAGGAATTTGTTACAAAAGCAGAGAGAATGCACACCCTGACCGCAGACTCCACAAATGGTCAGTTGCCGCAAGCTGTCGGAGCGTCGTGGAGGGGCGCTCAACTGAGGTGGTCTGACCCGCGTGATGAAAGTCGGATGGATGATGGCCCTTGAACTCTGCGGAACCACGGCTTCCAGAGAATGAAATCTGGTCTCCATGAATTCAGTGATGTCCTTCCAAGTGGGAATCTCTCTCTGCGCTCCCAACCTTTCCTCCCATAACTGGTGAGTGGACATGGGAAACTTCTGCAATAACATCTAAATAAGGATAACGTCCCAACTACTGGTATCCGCACCTAAATTGTTCAATGCGTGTTTGTATTCCGTAGATACTTCCGACAGATGTTTTAAATTGTTGGACTTCTCCACCCGGTAAATCGGCAAGCTGAAAAAAGCCTTAATTGAGAATTGACCGACACTCGCTTGTGGTCGTATCGCTTGACGAGGATTCCCCAGGCTGCCTTGTAATTGCCCCCATCTACAGTATTTGTGATGTTCTGCAGAGGGGAAGACCACACGACAAATATGCGAACAATGATGAGGTATCGAACTGTATAATAACTGTTTAAGATCCGAAACTAAAGAAGAGGCGACTATCGAATTCCGGTCGTAGAGTTAGTCAAATGAAACACTTTTACACCTGGACTTTGAAAAGAAAAATGGTGAGATAATGTGAACTATGAACAAGTAAATCCGTCAACCTATTGTGTCTACAGAAGTTCACTTATCCAGAGATTCAATTAAGAAACAAGCTTGAGCGACAATCTTATCCATGTCAACCCCTCAAGCAAACAGTTCCATCGCTTTCTGATTCATAAAACTTCATTACCCCTTTTGTAATTTGTGACCTATGTTGAATCACAAGTTTTTATGCGTCGAGAGGATTACCATTTTGTTGTTACTTGTATATGGTTATTTATACATCTGCCTTCTTTGAAAAATATGCTTTACTGGCATTTTTAACATTGAAATCAATTTCGTACTTCTACTTTGTATACAGATCTACCTTAGAAGAATTTGCAAGTGAGGAACAGAGGCCTTACTCTTATGGACCATCATTGAGTTGAGTATTTGCCGTCGTGAGCAACAAAGGCATGAGTTTGTTGGTCTTCATGCTGGAAATTAGATTTAATTTGTCTCCCACGAGTATCACAGAAAATGTATTTACGTGTTAATGCTCACACCCGTTATATCCAACCATTAATAATTGTTGCTGAGACGCAATTAAATGTATAATCAGTTTGCATCTATCGATTAGTGGAAATTAGTACTCGCTACACCTTACGAGTAGTACTTTCTGACGAGTAATAAGGTCAAGAGTCATTGCAAGATATTAGAAGTCGTAGTGCAAGCTAATCAAACAGATCGTGAGTACTTTCGTCGCATGTCTAAGGGTATTTATAAATCACTTATCTCTCCTGACAGTGTATCTACTTAATTACGCATTCTAAACTCTTAGTACACTTTATGCTTTTCTCTGGAGATTTATCGCGGTATTTGCCGACAAGGTACTATATGGTCTTGAAGGCTTGAAACAGGCTTTATGAACAAGTTATATATTGCTTTGGTTATAGTTTTAACTTTCTTTGGATTGAGACGCACACTGTAATTCATGTAAAGGGGAACGTCATCTAGATTTTTACACATTTTTACTCCCGATCGACTGGTGGTGGGAAAGTACGTCCAGAAAATTTCTCTGCTGGTATTTATGACCGATAACAAAGAGGTAATACTTACGGATAATGTAAAGAAGAGCGGATTTTGGATGTTTACAAACAGTCTATTCTCCTAATGTGTGTTAGAGTGGTGAAGTTTCTGCAACACCTTTGGAAAATGTAATACAGGCGATAGACTTGAGTGTTTGAAAACGATTCCCGGGCATTTTGTGTTCGGTAGGGTTTATGATTGTTGACGGAGGAGCAATAGCTTTAGCACTAAAGGGATTGTTAATACACGTATGGAACAAAATGGGTGAAAATGAGGGGGAGTCAACATAATCTGACTCAATGATTGCAAGTAAGCGCTTTAAGGAAATAGATTTTGACTGTGTGATATAAAATATATGCATTGGCGAGGCATCATTCTATCTCCAGGACGACGCCGTTTTAATTGTCGTGTTATATTTTAATAAGTGCTATTTGCTTACCTCCTGTTGACAAGTCCAAGGAGTCCAAAAATAAGACGAGTTTTTAAGTTTTAGTTATTTATTTGCACTATTGAACTTCGGCTTCTGGTTTTCGACTGCCCGAGTTGGCTGCCTGTGATCGACTACCCCGAAACCAAGATGGGCCATCCTTTTTATACTGTGGCCAATCGAGAATTTCCCACATACTGTATTTTATTTGTCAAGCACAAACTCGATTGTTGTGCTAATAAAAAGGTTAGTCATTAGAGCAATGTGCGACACACCAAATACCCTACAGAGTCTGGTTAAATCTCGACACCCTAAGAAGTCACCTGGTATCGACAACATGTCATACCACTCGTTGCGAAGGCTTTCTGCCTTATTCTTTATAAAGCTCTCCATTCTGTTCAACCATGCTTACAACATGGGGTACTTTCCCCAAGCTTGGAGGCACGCTATTATTTGTCCAATAGCAAAAGTTGGGAAACCAACGTATCACCCCTCAAGCTTTCGCCCTATCTCGCTTCTCACTTGCATCAGCAAAATATATGAAAAATTCATATACGAGAAGCTAAATAACTTTGTCAGTGCCAGGCACCTAATACCTGATTTCCAATTCGGATTTCGAAGAGCGCACAGCACCACTATGGCTCTCAATTTATTTCAAAACCACGTCTGCGTGCGGCTCTTTAATAAGGAACCCACCGTTGCGGTAAGCCTAGACATTGAAAAAGCTTTTGATACGACTTGGATCGAAGGTCTCGCTTTTAAACTACTGAATACTGGCCTCAGTAGAACGCTATGTAGCATCATCTACCAGTTCGTTCTAAACAGAATCTTCCAAGTTAGAATGAATGGAAAGCTTTCCCGAACTTTTTACGCCACTGCAGGCGTACCACAGGGCTCCATTCTAGGCCCCATCTTATTCAATATTTACACCTCAGATATTCCCCGCCCTGTGGACGGGAGAGTAAACCAAATATGCTATGCGGATGACGTCCTGGGGTACACGTCAACCAAAGGCCCTAACCTCGCAACAAATCGACTCAACCGTCACTTGGACGAATTGTATCAGTATTACAGTCGATGGAAAATACGACTTAATCCATCCAAAGCAGTAGCCATAATTCTGAGTAGTAAACACTCCCAACCTACTTCTCGATATTCACAGAATATTCGAATAAAAATGGGAGATACTACGATTAGACCACAGGACAAGATGAAATATCTCGGGGTCACTTATACCCCAAAAATGAATTTCATCAAACATGTGACCCACATTTTCCAAAGGGGCCTCGGTCGGTCTAAGCAACTGCACAACATCTTGAAGTGGGGGAACAAAGTTGACACCAAAGTTAAGCTTCTCTGCTATAAGCAGCTAATCCGATCTGGAATATCGTACGCCTTTCCCATATGGTCCTGCATATCTTCGGCTCAAATGGAAAGACTTCGGGTTTTCGAAAGGAAACTTGTGGGGAGGAAGTATAGTACCAGACATGGGCACACGGTTCACTTCCTCCTCCATCCAATTGTCACTAATTAAGTTTGGCCGAATATCGCAGCAGGTACAGGAAACGCGCTTTAACAACGAAATGTGTCTAGTTGCGAATTTAATTTACCTTTAAATTTTGAAAATCAAACAGTTAATGAACTTTATTTTTATTGGATGTATTTTATCGAATGGCTTCATTTGATTCAATCTGAATAACTACTTGTTTTGTTATCTAATTGCCCAGCATCTTTTAAAAACCACAAAGTACTACACCACACTAACTTCTTCAAAAGAAAACACTCGACTCGAATTAACTGGTTTCGCACCGTACCCGGCGGAGGTACGGTGAATGGCGAGCGACCCGACCGCCACGGAGATTGAATTACGACTAAAACGATATCCTCACCAATAAGGATATCGTTTTTTACCTACCACCAGGGAAACGTAAAGTCTCTCGGTGGTATAGGAAACCAGATCTTGTAATACAGGTCATGGTGGTATGTGTGGGATCGTTGAGATCAATGCTATTCACACGTGCAGTGGAACAGCGAAACAGGCAGGCGGCAAAGACAAAAGAAAAGGCGACCAAATGGTTCGCTCTTTAATGAGGGTCATGTTTATACGATGCCTCGTCGCTATTTTCGACGTTAGGAGAAAAAGGTGCTAAAAGCAATATGGATGTTTATGGCATCTCTGGCTGCAATAGAAACCGGGTTCATATTTGCATTAGAAAATGCTGGAGAATTTGGTTTCAGCGTCTATTGCGCTAATTATATGCAGCTGCTTGGGTTGTTTGTTGGTAAGACAAACAAAAAAGGTTGCCAGGCAATGTGTATGTATGGTATATGACGCGGCTGGGAAAATAGACGGCGCGATATTTATGGTCCCTGTCATGACGGTTACATTGATTGCAATCCGAATTATTTTGTTTACAGGAATTTGTCTGGTGCCGAATTGGTTCAGAATACCAAATAGGAAAACAAAGAAATCTTATGAAAAATTGTATGCGAAGGGATGCATGAAGGTAAGTTTTCTTTATAGGGATTTTAGGGTTATAATAATTGGGTCTGTTTGATGCGTGAAGCATCTAAGATGCTAATGCGAATTGCATTAGCGAAAATTGTGCAGATCCGGGTTATGGTTATGGGGGTTTTTTCAGGAAGGCGAGCCGTGGGATCTGGCGGAATCGCCACAGTACTCCCCTCCCAGTGACGTAGTCACGAAAAAAAAGGTAGGGGCGAGGGAATGCTCGATGGTGGGTGCTGTGATGATAGGGAGGTTGCTTCGGAATGCGCTGTGATAATGTTACGGGACTGTCGTGGTGACCAGTTCCTGGTTATTGTTTGGGCCTTTATCGATAAGATGGACACAGTTGTTACCGCTTGATGCCATCAAGGGCAAATGTGTGCGGCGTGGTCCATCGGCCTGTTATGGGTCTCGTGGCCCAACAGGCTTATCGCCCGAATAGGTCGGAACCTATCGGAAATCCGCTCACATCCGCAGTGACGAAATAGTGTGTGCGAGATGGAGGGGAACTTATCCCAGGGTAATTCCCATCCGCAGTGACGGGTTGCCGTGTGCGGAATGGAAAGGGACCAAGTCCAGAGCGGGTGTCTTTTGTCCATACGTTTGTATGGCAAATTGTTTGCCGCTGTGACTGGTAAAAAGGGGGCGGGCGCTCCAGTTGCGCGGCTTACCGATCGAGGGAGGTCCGATATATCGGCTCCGGTGTCGACCCCGGAGCTTGATAAACGGCGACCGCAACCTCGACCAAGCGGCGCTTTGTTGGGAGGGCCGGCCAATCGCGCTCGTTTAAGTTGGGCGACTTAGATTACGGGGCTCCTGGGGTATGGTTGGTTGTGTCTAACCACAAGGCGGCCTAGAGTAACTGCTGCACTCTCCGAAGTATTATGCACCTAGGTATTTGAGGCGGCGTAGAGGGGCGTGTATAGCCTTTAGTTGCCGCTAAAGGGGAGCCATGGTGGCTAAAGATTGGAGAACGAGGTATGTTGTCTCAGCCCGGTGGTATCGGTTTGATTAGTGGACCGGTGTTGCTGAGACATTTGGGAGACGTTAAAAGATCTAAGGACGAAGGTCCTGAAGTTTAAATAAGGAGGCAAAACCAGGTGCCCTGATAGGTGCTGCTACGCGTAGTAGCTGTGGTAACGAGGGAAGCTGGCTTGCTGAAATCGGGTGGAAAGGTCGAGCATTGATGAACGGTTTCGCGTGATAACTGTTTTTGGCGTGGATGGGCGCCAATATATGAACAGAGACAGAAAAAGGTGTTAGAGGTCAAGCAGAGTCGAGAAGGGTTGCATGGGGTTGCGTGAAGGCTATGGTTGGTGAGCGTGAGCGCCAACCTTCAGAAAAGAGACAGAAAGGGTGAGGGTGTTTCACGCGAGACAAAACCGGGCGTCCTATTGATTATATGCTACGCGTAGTAGCTGTTGTTAGCTAAGGGGCCGGTTTGCAAAAAATAGGTGTTGAGTAATGGCGAGAGTGTGCGCCAATATTTAGGAAAGGACCGAAAAAGAAGATGTTGAAATAGACGCCATTGTATGCCAATATTTAAGGAGGGCCAGAAAGGGGCTGAAGTATTACGAGCGGGACCAAACCAGGCGTCCTATTAATTATGTGCTACGCGGAGTAGCGAAAGTGTGATGAGGAGCCGGTTTGAAGGAGTTAACTAGGGGCGTTGTGCGCCAATAGTAAGAGAAAAACCAGACGGGTGTTGAAATGGGTCGAGTGAGGTTGGATGGAGTAAAGGGACGAAGCGAGACTAAGGGGGCAAAGGGAGCCGAAGGCTGTCGAGTGGAGTCGAAAGGTGGCCAATGAGGCTAAAAATAAGTCGAAGGTGGTCGGGTATTGTCGCTGGTGGTCGAGAGAAGTAGGAAGCGGAGTCGTGTGTAGTCGAATAGGTTTGAAGGAAATACAAGGCGGAGTCAAAAGACGCCAAATGGAGTTGAGCGAGTCGTGTGAAATTGTGCAGAGTTGAAAAGAGTTGCGAATGTTATTGAAACGGTTGTGCTGTGGTATGTACCCAGATGGGGCTTACATTGATTATTATTTTGTTTTTTTTTTAAAAAAAAATATAAAATTTGCAGCAACCGTTTCTATTCAATAAGATATGGTAGCACACACACAAAAAAAAGGTAAGGTAATTATGGAGCCGTGGTGCGTTTACTTTATGTTACTTGTCGATATATATAATTGCGCATAAAATTTATTGAGCTATATCTATTGCCATTTGTTTTATGTATATTATTTACAATGTTTACGATTTTTAATAATATAACTTTAATGCTTATATGTTTTTGGTTTGTTTTTACTGACTATATGTTAACATTTGATTATGTTGTATTTTGTTGCTTACTTTATGTATATTTTTAATTAGTGTGCGTGTTTCTTGGCGAGAACAAAACAAAACTTGTACTAATACCACCGAATCACAAATAGAATTAGGTACGATGTAGTACATCTAATGTAATATTTAGTATAATACAAATTTTGTTGCTTTAGGCTATTACAAATTATTTTTATGTTCTGTCTAATTATTGTTATGCACGTTATTATGTTGCTTTATTTTTATTCTTTTAATTACTATACACAATTGTAGGGAACTGTTTGCTTTACATATGTTAATTTTTCTTGTAGATGTACATGTTGATGTATTATAGTGTGTAAATATAAATAGAGTATCGGAAACTACTTAATTTTAGTCTGGATTTAATGCTGGACAACAGTTACAGGCGTTCCCTGACTTTCTATCGTTATTTCTTGTGCGACAAAGCGCATGTTTTGAAACAAAACTGTATAGTATAGGGTTTAACTTTATTATAATTAATATTTTATGGGTATACTTAAGTGTTTTATATAAGATCATGTTTTCTTTAAATAACTGGAGTTTGCTTAATATACAAAGTGTTAAGTAAGACAGAAGAAAGGCAGAAATTTAGGAGAACAAAGAGGAGAATATAAAAATATTTTTAATATTCGGATTAATGTTTGTTTATTTTAAAAGAAAATAAAAGAAACGCATTCATACAAATGAACATATTTCCGGACATACGTCCATTCATATAAATATCGATATCTTTTATAGCCTTTAACAGTCAAGCTTATTAAACGGTTTTCTTAGACTGGCAGGACAACTGTTTCGAACCAGTTGTCTACCTTTACCATGAAAATCGCTTAATTAGGACTGTGTGTGGTAATTAGCACTTCAAATCGGTAATTAATTTTTGAATAAAAAACAAGCTTAATAATTATATCTATGTTTCCTTGTATTGGATATAACCCACTATTTAATTCTTAAAAGTATTATTGAAATTTTTAAATTTTGATTTCGCTCAGAAGGAGCTTACAATAAAAATGAAACTAATGAACAAAAAAAAAAAAGGCAAACCTGTGATGCGATGTTGTTGGATAAAGTGTTGAGTCAGGTGGTGTCGCTGGGACGTTGGAGCGATGCTTTCCGGTTCATTGTCGTCTACATTTGTTGCTCCAAATTTCCGTTCCAGTCATTTGGTAAGACGGACAAAGTAAAATTTTGCTCCAGTTGCTGGTAATGCGCCTTTCGGTTTTGTTTCCAGCCATCTGGTAATATTAACGTTGTAGCCTTCTTCGAGGAAGCTGTTGGCATAAAATTCCATACTGGTCAAAATGTCACCAAGGGGTATTATACACGCGTTTAGTCTGTGTGTCGTTAGTGGCGTGTCTTGTTTACGTTGGTGATGTTGAGCATGTGTCCTGTGCTGCTGTTCGGTGATACAGGTGGCTACGCTGCATCGCTGGGACCTCGTTGGCAAAGCGGTGTTGGGTAGTGGGTATCCTTTCAATTGTCTTCTGTTAATTGTGTATTAATTCGAAGGCATCTGATTGGCTTAGTCCCGACAACTCTTTCACTTGAAAGGCTGGTGAATACAAAAAAAAAAAAGAAGGAAGGATACTTATCTGGAGTCCTTGGCTGTTGTTCCTAGCCAGGTGGTGTCTGCCGCCGGTGTGTGATGGTGTTTAAACGGCTGCTCCCGGTGATGTCGTATTGCCTGGTGTTGTTGGCTGCGTTGGGGCGATGATTTGCCCATCGATTATTTTTCGGCAATTGCCGCCACAATTGCCCACTGGGTGTCACTTGTAGTTCCGAAGGCGCGATTGTTCAAACTCGGAGTCACCAATGTGGGGAGGAAGTATAGTACCAGACATGGGCACACGGTTCACTTCCTCCTCCATCCAATTGTCACTAATTAAGTTTGGCCGAATATCGCAGCAGGTACAGGAAACGCGCTTTAACAACGAAATGTGTCTAGTTGCGAATGTAATTTACCTTTAAATTTTGAAAATCAAACAGTTAATGAACTTTATTTTTATTGGATGTATTTTATCGAATGGCTTCATTTGATTCAATCTGAATAACTACTTGTTTTGTTATCTAATTGCCCAGCATCTTTTAAAAACCACAAAGTACTACACCACACTAACTTCTTCAAAAGAAAACACTCGACTCGAATTAACTGGTTTCGCACCGTACCCGGCGGAGGTACGGTGAATGGCGAGCGACCCGACCGCCACGGAGATTGAATTACGACTAAAACGATATCCTCACCAATAAGGATATCGTTTTTTACCTACCACCAGGGAAACGTAAAGTCTCTCGGTGGTATAGGAAACCAGATCTTGTAATACAGGTCATGGTGGTATGTGTGGGATCGTTGAGATCAATGCTATTCACACGTGCAGTGGAACAGCGAAACAGGCAGGCGGCAAAGACAAAAGAAAAGGCGACCAAATGGTTCGCTCTTTAATGAGGGTCATGTTTATACGATGCCTCGTCGCTATTTTCGACGTTAGGAGAAAAAGGTGCTAAAAGCAATATGGATGTTTATGGCATCTCTGGCTGCAATAGAAACCGGGTTCATATTTGCATTAGAAAATGCTGGAGAATTTGGTTTCAGCGTCTATTGCGCTAATTATATGCAGCTGCTTGGGTTGTTTGTTGGTAAGACAAACAAAAAAGGTTGCCAGGCAATGTGTATGTATGGTATATGACGCGGCTGGGAAAATAGACGGCGCGATATTTATGGTCCCTGTCATGACGGTTACATTGATTGCAATCCGAATTATTTTGTTTACAGGAATTTGTCTGGTGCCGAATTGGTTCAGAATACCAAATAGGAAAACAAAGAAATCTTATGAAAAATTGTATGCGAAGGGATGCATGAAGGTAAGTTTTCTTTATAGGGATTTTAGGGTTATAATAATTGGGTCTGTTTGATGCGTGAAGCATCTAAGATGCTAATGCGAATTGCATTAGCGAAAGCTGGTGCAGACCCGGGTTATGGTTATGGGGGTTTTTTCAGGAAGGCGAGCCGTGGGATCTGGCGGAATCGCCACAAACTCCTCAGAAGATGCACCAATCATTCTAGAAGGCCTGACGGTCGTCATTACCCCAACTCTCACCTATACGAAGGCGCCTCCATTACCCCTATCGACGAGCACTTGCTTCAATTAGCATATAAGTACCTCGAAAACATTCAGAACAGCGAGAACCTACTTGTACGGGACTCTTGCGTTCTTGACCCTTCTCTCTCTCGATCTCTTCGGATCAACCCCCCACAATTTCTTCTTCAGTACAAAACTGAAGAAAGCACCCTTCCCAACAACATTCCCCTCTATAATAGAGGATTCCTGGACCCATCCCATGGGGTCTACAATTAACAAACCAAACACACGAACGCACAGTACCAGACGGCACAAACACAAACATACACACCGACCAAAGAGCAGATTATCAGACGCCAAAGACGTGATCTGCGTTTACTACCGCACCCAAGACCCACCGGTCTTGTAAGATTTCTTTCCCACCATCCCTCTATAAAAGTAGTTAGAGAACACTTGGACTAACACTGTCCACACTATCCTTGGATACCCCCCCTTTTTTCTTCTCTTTTCAGATGCCACGAGACCGAGCCCAACATCCTCACGGATGTGGGTGATTCTGGTTATCGCAAGATGACCAAAAGTCAGAGACAAGATGAAGGACACATATGTCCTGTCTCGCCAAATTCGGCCTTCTCGCCACCATTTTTTTTTTTTTTTTTTTGCAATGTGCGACAGATTAGATTTAGGTTTCACCCGTCGCACACATGCCCCGCTATGGAAGGATGGATGAGTGGATGGAAAAGGTAAGTATGGAATGGGATAGGTTAGGGGGTTTTAGGTAAGGTGGTAGGTAAAGGAGTTGTGATTACGAATCACAACAAATACTGTGTTCCAGGTCACAGGGTGACGCAACACGAAATAAGCATGTCAATTCCTGGGAAAACGCTTCGCAACTGCATACATGAAATCGGTGCCAGCGGTTATAAAAGGCGAGGGAATTTGTAAAGCACTTAGGCCTATCCGCACTTAGGACCTACCGGTCTTGTACGACTTCTTTCCCACCATCCCTCCATCCAAGTAGTTAGAGAACACCTGAACTAACCCTGTCCACACTAACCTCAGACACCTCCCCCCACCTTTTTTTTTTCTTTTTCAGATATCTCGAGACCGAGCCCAACATCCTCACGGATGTGGGTGATTCCGGTTATCGCAAGATGACCAGAAGCCAGAGACAAGATGAAGGACACATCTGTCCTTGTCTCGCCAAAGTCGGCCTCTCGCCACCCATTTTTTTTTAAAGCACTTAAGTCATCAGTCAGTCACAGTCAGTGAGTGCAAAACAGTAAGTCGTGTTTAGTGACAAAAAAAAATTCTCTGTGAACAACAAAACAATTAACTGGTGGAAAAAAACTTTTTCTCGGAACGGGTACGTACCCAGCTGTCTGATTGTTTCCGATTTTTAATTTCTAATAAATTTTCTTTCTTTCCTAATTTAGTATGGGCAAAAAAAATTGTAACTCCTCCTAATTTAGCTTTTGTCTTATCGGATCTGTGTTCTGTTTTATATATATATATTTTCTTTTCTTCTGTATTCTCGGTAATTTTATTATTCTAGCTTAGATTTTTATTTAACTATTTTAATTTCAACAAGTCTCAGTGTTTTTCCTTTCTGGCTCCTCGTTGCTGTGTTACCCTCCTTTGTTATGTTATCTATTGTCATGTCAGTTTTTATTTTGTGTCGTTATTAGCTCGAATACCCCCGAACTCTGCTGCCGCCTCTGATATATTGCGCTGTTGTATATACCTTTATCTCTTCACCTTTCCATCGTTTTTCCCGCGTTTCCATCGTTTTATCGGACACGTACTCACCAATGGACTTCCGATCTCCTCAGAGCGTGGGCCATCAGCTCTACCAGGGTTTGATGGCTCTTCTGGAGACATTGAGGACCGAACTCGCCGCCGTGGTGGCCAGGATTGCTGTTCTCAAGAAAGAGAATGCACCATTAAAAGCTACATCACCCCCGACCCCGTCTAATAGTAACTTGGAAACCCCTGACGCAAAGACAGGAATCGAACTTGAAATGACAACCCTCAACAGCGGCTTTGATTTCTCTGCCGACGAGAATTCCCCCCGTGTCCCTACCCCTAATACTTCTCGCTCCACCCCTACCCCTGTTCGTGCGGAAAACGGGAAAACAGCTGGAGCAATAGTAAACTGCGATGGAGGTCCCTCCAGTAAACCTGTCGCCACCGGCTGCACGCCAATAATATCTGACTTTGGCTAATGAAACTGTGCCAAACTCTCGGTACACCCCACTGCACAAAAAGTCATTCCTTTGGAAAAATCGTACACACCGAAGGCATTATTATCCACAACCCCAAAATCAAAGATCGGTCCAAATCGAAAAGTCGGGACCGACCTACCTGCTTTAAAAAAGAAGGAGCAACCTGGGGTCTTTGCACGAGACCTTCCTAAAGGAGTCCGTCGGTGATATGAACCGACTAGGAATCTCCAATTTTGAGGCAAAGACCTTGAGTCGAGGCCTCAATAAAATCGTAATCTACGATTGACAGACGTACTGTAAGGTTAACGATACGCTCAGGGTTAAGGAGGTGAATTATTACTCATTCGCCCCGGCCGACGAAAAGTCGAGAACCATCCTCCTAAAACGAGTCGCTGCCTGCTGGGAAAAGGACGACATCGTAATTGCCTTTGAGACAGCATATCCTCACGTCAAATTCACTGACGTCAACAAATTCTGTTCCCCGCAAAGGTTTGTGAAAATCAGACCGGAAAAATACAGCAAGGTGAACATATGGGAGCTTCACCTTGCCCCGGGAACCGACATAGATTCTATAATACGGACAAAGTCGCTTCCAATCCTTCATCAACAAGTTGTCCATGAGGTATATCATAACAATGAAATACTTCAATGCCCACGTTGCCAGCGTTTCGGGCATGTCTCCCGGAACTTAAATATGGACCGGCGTTGCGTCAGTTGTGGAAAATGCCACGATATTGGCAAGCGCGAACTCCCGCCAGCAAAATATGATCCCAAAACAAATGTGCAGGATGAAATCACGTTGCCAACTTGCAGCAACTGCGGTAAGAAAGGACATCGGCCAGTTACTGGAACTGTCCTAAATATAAAGAGATAGTCCACAGATCCAAGCAAACTGGAGCTAAACAAGTAGCCAAGTAAAACTTCGGAAAACAGGCCACACGAAATTTCACCCAACATGGATGTACATTCGCTGATAGGGTAAAAGGGATCCAAACAAAGAATATGAAAACCTCCCACATTGCGAGTCCATAGAGGTCTCCGGGGTTGAACGAGACCGAGATATATGGACCGGATACCGGTGGAGAGACTTGCTAAATAGGGCCAAGGCCGGATCTCGGTTGTAGTGCCGATGATGATGATGATGATGGACCCATCCCATAGGGTCTACTGCTAACGATATTTGTGTGATTTAAAGGGCAGTCGCCTTTAATCCTTCCTCTGTTTTCAGATCCCCAGAGCACTTCCCTCCATCAGTGGTAAGGGATGCTCGAAATCGATTCCTTTTCGTTCGTATCCACAAAAGGTGTTTCCAGCCTGGTAGTAAGGAACGCCTCGCGAAGGAGAAGAGAAAATTAGATACCACATCACATCGAGTCGGTGACACACAGTAGACTCGGTGAAAAGGTCTAGAGGGAAGGCGTTCCTCTGGGCTTATTTATTTACAGGTATCCTTGAACAGTCAGGCATCTCGAATACAGTCCACTACACCGGAACCACCGGGGATGCGTGTCGTCAGAGTGACGAATTCAAGCGAGATGCCGTCATACTCCGCTGGAGGACCATCAACTACCTACATTGAGGTAGTTCCCACCGTACCAGCCGTCCGCACGGAAGGACACATCTCCACATGTCTCGTGGGAGCAGCCGTCCATGCGCACAGTGAAAGAGGAGAACCACAGCGCGTCACTAGACCGATGAAATTAAGGAGGAAATTGTTATGTCCCGATGGGGGAGCACCGACTACCTATCTTGAGATAGTCCGCACCGTATCAGCCGCGTGCATAGAAAGAGTGTCTACCAAGCGTCCAACGGGAGATTACTCCCATGCATTCCGGTAGAGGGGAAGCAGCGTCCAGTAACGTTGCCAGAACAAAAGAGATCCTCCCTGCATCTCACATTCTTGAGCAGACAACTCCCATCTTTGAGTTAAAAGAAGTATTGTACAAAATAGTGGCGCGATCGCTTCGGTCGAGAAAAAGGGCCGAGTCTGAGGCTGAAATAGGAGTTAAAAATCGCCGAGACAAGGGCCAGAGCACATGAAGATCTCATATTATTGGAAGCGAGTTCACAAGAGGAGAGTGTTATGTATTATTTTACTAACAATTAATATAATAAAGGTGGCACAAGGCTAATAACCTTGCCCGAAAAAACAAATTCTTATGGAAAATTTAACAAGCCATAGACTTGTTAAATAAGGCCAAGACCGGATCCCGGTTGTAGTGCCCATGATGATGATGATGGATATAATAAAGGACTTACTTGGTGTCGTTGTCGGGCCGTTTCTCTGTCGACGGTTCGGTTCTTCAGGTTGCAGGGGGTTGATGTTCTCTTTAGTCCCTTGTTATTCCCTTTTGTTTTTTATTGTCCCGTGGTTTGTAGGTTTACAGGTAATACGTCGCGGCGGTTTGCACACTTTATCACTCGAGGTGGGTTATATGCGAGGTTTTCATTAAGGTCGCGGTTAGTTTGTATTTTATCTGGATGAGTTCCCGACTCTTTTTCTCAGCGTCCTTTTTTTTTGTCGATTCCCGACTGGTTAGTTCGGCGACTTTTCTCTAATTGAAATCTTCCCGTCAAAGTTTTCTGACGTCTAGTTTTAGATTATAATTATAGAGAGGGGGATTTTTGGGGATTTTGGGTGAGGCTTTGGGTGTGGAACCCGTAACAATAGGATGGGCGACGAGCTCACTAGACGAAGGTGTGAGACACTAGCAAGCTGAATTCGCAAGGTCGGTTCCTCTCTAGCAATTGAAAGCGCTGCTAGGAATGAGATCGAACGAGAGGAAGACATGAGACATCGATAATAATCCGATTGAAGGTGATGGCAGCGAAGAAGAAGAGGAACATGTCGTTGAAGACCTGGCGCGTGAGGGTGATGAGATTATATATTGGATGAAGGAAGAGCACCAGTTGTTGAAGAATACGGTGCTTCCGAAGGCAAGTGAATCAGGAAGCCGAGCTACAGATGGAGCCGAAATCGAAAACAATAGAAGAAGAGTTATCTGTTGACATTGCTGTCTAAATAAGAACGTCGAACAAGAATGTCGAGGTGAACGAGGCGAAAGAAAGAAATGTCGCAGAAATAGTTACGGCAACGAAAACAATTGTTATGCATATAAAAGCAAGAAAATCAGAAAGAATGTCCTTAAGGAAATCGATGTTTATATTGAAACCTTCGGTGGATTTGACGACATCGATGCGCAAGGCAGAGACATGGACAGTTATGTGGCTTCTATCGCAGATAACGCAGTATCATAGGTGAAAGTCGACAATAATATGAAATCCAACGAAGATGAGCTAGGAAGACCATTCGCTTCAGACGAAGTAAAGAAATTCGATGAGTTCGACGCTGAGAGACTTCGAAAAGAATGACACAACGTCATAGGGTAAGGTAAATCAAAAGGAACAATCCACCGACAAAATTAACGATACAAGAACTAGTGATTGCCAGAGAGAGACTTGCGGCATTCAACTAAAGATGATAAAGAGAAAGAATAGAAGAGAGCGAGAGAAAGAACGAAATTCCACCCTCGGAGACAACAGAAGGCTCGAGTTACAGACAGCAATCAACAAGTTGAAGACGACATAGATAACAACGATGACTATATTCAAGTTGACAAAAAAACTGGAACACAGCACGGACGTCGGCAATAAATTGGGTAAGGTTGTAAATTCAAACAAAACAGTAATAGGTTGCCGTGAAAAACGAGTGGAAATCGTGGAGTTGTAGCCCATCAAAGGAAGAAGTGTCTGGACCGCCAAAGAAATCGTGAAGAAAAACACTCGGAAGCGTTGATAGTGTTGGATGGACACACCATGAAACATAATGCCAAAAGAAACGGTGAAAAGCGCCACAGATAGAGGGTATGTGATCCTGCTTCACACAAGGATGTCGTTGACAAATACGAGCAAAGCCATGATAGCGAGTAGATTGACACTGACGAAGTAAATATACCCAGGACGAAGGTGGATTTCGTACCGAAAGTAAGGAACCCAAGAATCGGCAAAGATATGGCCAAATGTTGTAGCAATGTTGGTGCCAACTCAGCGCAGAATTAAAAAAAAAGGAAACGATGAGAAGATGTGGGTACGTACGAAGCATCGAAGATCAGTTAACCTACATCCGGGAAGAACCGAAAATACTAGAATGGGTTTTCCATGGACGTAATATCATAAGTATCATTCCAGGCAAATAGAAGATGGGACAGAAGCCTTAGTCCGGGGTCATTCCAATATTAGATATGTTGAAATGTAGTCCCGCCGTCCGAAAAATTACGACTTCAATGGCGTTGATGAGGATATCGAACCTGACAAGAAGATCGAGGGACACGGCAGCAGATCAACAAGAAAAGGGACAAGGACGAGAACCCGAACGAGGGAGCAAAGAAAAACTCTCCAAGAAAATACGAATGGAGAATCACGCCAAACAATACGACGAGGACATCTCATATGAGTAGAGTGACGCGGATAAGTACTTTGATGCTGATGGAGCACATATACCCGGGACAAATGTGGACTCCAAGAAGAAGACACGACGAGAAATCTAAGAATTCATGAAAATGCGGTCAATTGTCTTGTTAATTAATATTAAACAATTTAATTTAAATATGAATGTGGAATATGTACGAGACTTACGTGAAAGGTGGCGGACCTCTTCGTCCGCTTCTGCTCTCTAGATGCAGGGGGTGTTGAGTTCTTGCTCCCCTGTTCTCTGCGGTTGTTCCGGTTTTTCTTGATTGTTGGGATGTTTTATTATTCACTCGCGGCGACCGTAATTAATTATTTAATTTTTCTCAAAAACCGTGTCGTCGTTTTTATATCTATCTCCCAACCAGCCTTTTTTTTTTTATTTTTGCCGTTGACGGTGTTATTTTTTATTCGGCGCCAACTCCTTTTATTATTATTTTTCTGCCAAGAAGAATTTGCATAAAGTAGTTTATGCAAATTAGCTACCTGACGATCTTTCTTATTTGCAGGTAGAGAGGGGGAATTCGTAGAGATTAGTGTTGGGCGAGGTCATGGACACGAGGTCCGTAACAGTCTTAGGAACAGATCATAATTCAGTATATGACGATTCGAAAAGAAAACCTGTGGGAGACTAGTTAAAACTCCAGATAAAACCAGAATCTAGTGGAATAAATGGAATGAAATGGTCCCGTCACCCAGACCAGACAAGGACGACGAGTTGAATCGCAACTCGGATAAGTTAGCGCGAGCATTTCCGGAGGGTTACAACCTGCAACTGTTCAAAAAGAACTGCAACGGCTATTTGGTGGCATTCCGGGGCGCCATGTCATGGCAATGGGTTTGCCTCTCCTGAGATAAGTTTAATAATAAAAATTAAAAAAAATCCCACGAAAACCTAACCCGGATGGGAAAGTGAGATCCTCGAAACACGAGACCCTCAAGCGAGGAAAATTTTGTGTCATTTTTATTCCCTGTGAATTGATTTTTAAGATGCTATGCTAGCTTGTAAAAGCCGACTAAAAGCTGAATGGTAGGTTCAAACGCCTACCGTTCCGGTGGCCATCTTCGTTGATTGAGGTGATAGACCCCGTCGTGTCAGGTGGTAGGTCGGCTTCAAATCGATCCGTCTGAGTGTTTGAAAAACCTGCCTGGCAAGTTTATTCCAGGGTATCAAGCTTGAATTCATAAACATGCACATTGAGACCACAGCAGGAATTATCTAAAGTAATAAGTACGAAATATACTGAGCTCGTCATAAATACCGGATTTTCCAATAGGGACTTGACAAATTTTTTTCGGTAATAAATTTTAATAATTTGCAGACGTTGTTCGTTCGTGTACTTAACCATGATGAAAATGTTGAGTTTACTGAATAAATTGACAGTGACAGTTCGATGATTAGTGAAAGGGTGCGCTCACAAATTAATTCAAAGTTGTCAAGTCCCTATTGTATAACCCTATAGAAAGAGAAATCGAATAGAACTTGAACTGAGTCGTCTATATAACTAATCACACAAGTAAGAGTACATTAGTCTAAGAAGTTCAAGGTCTCGACCTAACCCAACAGTTTCTTCGCCTCGCTAAAATGCGCCGATAACAAATCAGAAATTACTTAAAATAACAACCATCCGAACTATTATTAAACATTACAATTTAAATATACGAACCAAAATCCCTCTTACCATATTTTTTTCACTCCAAGAATATCAGCTGGTTATCGATGTCATTGATAGACCAGGCAATTTTCACCATTAGTGCGCTAATGACCCCAAAAATGTTATCAGTTCGCAGTGTGCCTAGGCTCATCTTAAACGTGCATCAAATCTGCGTATTTACGGATTGAGTATAAAAATTTTGAATATTTTTCTCAACCGGCGGAAGCTTATCACTATAGTAAACCGATAATTGTAGAACACCGCTGATTGTATACCTATAAATAGATACGCAAAGCCAGTCCGCACGTGCTTCTAGATCCGATTGTAAACAATATCCAGCCACACGTTTACCTTTAAGGCTCTTTTGATTTCTCGAAAGTAGTTATCTAGTAAAAGGTTCATCTCGGCTACTCATTGAATTCAGTAGCGCCCTGGCGACGGTGGTGTTTGGTCGTGATAAGTGTTTCGTCCGCAGAGAATGTGTGCTACCGGAATATGCGTACTCGTAGTGTTCCTTACGGCAACAACTTCTGCATTTGAAACAGATGGGGGTAGTGGCGAATTGTATTGTAATCCCCAATTGTGCCAATTTTTTAACGGTTCACATGTAGTCGTATATGATCATATCGGTTGTGGGAATAATGGTTCGCTTAGTCAAATATGTAAAAACGGTCGTCTAATTCGTATGAAACAAAAACGGATCAACCTTATCCTTGATCTTCACAATGCTGCAAGGAATCGTATAGCTATAGGCAAGCTTCCGGGATATGAATCTGCCTCGCGAATGCCGGTACTGAAATGGGATGAAGAACTGGAATACTTAGCTGGACTTCATGTTCGGAGATGTTTATTTGAACATGATACTTGTAGGAATACAGGACGTTTCCAACTCAGTGGACAAAATATTGGGTACGTATGGCAAACTCGTCCTTTTCGCGCCATTTCGAGAAGAATTCAGTTCGTTGTTGGCAAATGGTTCTTCGAGTATCCGGATGCTAATAAAACCTACATCGAGGCTCTTATGAATCACCCAAAGGGGTAACTAATGTCTATTGGTCAATTTGAAAGCTTTTTTGTTCTTAATCGTGATTCGTCCATAGGAAAAAGATCGGACATTTTACGTTGATGGTGTCAGATCAAGTACAACGAATTGGATGTGCAGCAATTAGGTATACAGTGATGCCACTACATCGATTCCTCATGACTTGTAATTATGATTTTACAAACATTGCGGGAGGAAAAGTGTACGCGACTGGAGAGCCGGCTTCTAATTGTACTGTGAGACCAAGTCTTCGATATGAAGGTCTCTGTGACTGGGACGAAGACTACGACGACAGCGAAGAAAGTGATGAGTTGGAAAGCACTGCTTTAGATATTCCAAAAATATTGTGAATTTGAATCTAGTTTAATCATATAGTTTATAGTTTGGATTAGTTATTAGAATACTTGTTAAATAAACACATATGTATGCGTATTAATATATAAATATATATTAGTTATAATATAGTATATAAATGTTATTAGTTGGTGCAAGGTAAATAACCTTGCCCGAAAAAACAAGTTATTATGGACAATTTAACAATTCTCGGATAAGGACCGGATACCGGTGGAGAGACTTGCTAAATAAGGCCAAGACCGGATCCCGGTTGTAGTGCCGATGGTGATGATGATAAATGTTATTACTAATATATAACTATTTAGTCGTAGGTGGAAATACGTGTATGTATGCTAGTGGGTATAAACGTGTTTTGTTTTTTGGTATACTTTTGTCATATTTCCATCTTTGACGTTTGGAAAAGAATAGGTAGTCATAAGCCTGTGTTACAAACGAAATCCCCCATTCCCTTTTTTGTTAACATATAAAAATAAGTCCTTTACAGGGATAATTATCGATTACCGGAGTTAGTAACGTACAAAATCCAGCCCTAGCCCGTTCTCAGTTGGCCTTTCTCATAATAATATAAAAATTCTTCAAATTGTCGAATACTGTCTGCGAGGTTTAACGCCAATAAAAACACAAACATTATATACGAGGGCAGGTCAATAAGTCTTTAGAAAAAAATGACGATTTTATTTTATTTTCTCATTTAGCTGACCTAATAATGACACATAATACTGTCCAGTTATCGTCTGTTCCGTTTTCAAATAGTCAGTAAAAATAATGCCACGTGCATCCCAAAACACAGTAGCCGTAACTGTAACTGACTAGCTATTCAGGTTATCTTATTTACAAATTTATTCATTAAGATTATCTTATATACAAATTTATTAGTATTATTGTAAATTGGGTTTATTTTGTTCTGATTATTTCAACATTAAATCCGCAACCGTATACCAGATCTCTTTGCAACTTCCGCTTCGTTGCACTTTCTCGGTTGGTTGATGTTTAACTGGGACTCCTTAAAATTGTACTCTTCTCAAGTCCCCAACTGCCGCCGCTTATATTCTCCTTCGTGTCTCTGTTTTCCCGTTCGCATGTTCATCACAGGAACAAAGAGAGTTATCGCTATAAATAGCCGATCGTCAGTCCGCCAGTCGGCAGTTGTGTGCTGCTCCATCTCCAACAATATCCTTTCCAGATGATTTCATTGTCTTTGTCTTTTTCGGAGCCCGTGTAGTGCTTGCAAAGGCCTTCGATTTCCCTACCCAAATATACACGAAAATATACCTTTTATCCACTAATCTAAATTAAAAATTGCTAATTGAATAAATGCGCGATACATTAAACAATTCATTCCTTACCATATATGTAAATCTCCAAACTAACATTCAATCCAATGTCAGACAAATTGAACCAAATGTTCAATTATCAATTCCCAGAAATCTCCTATATCTTCATATGCATTGTATGTCCATTTATCACCCATGCACACAAAGCATCTATAACCCAATCAAATCACACACAATTCTCAATGAAGACTTGTATAAAAGGGCGATGGATTTTAGATTCGATCGATCAGTCTCGATTGGCGTCCCAGGTGCAAGGACGCCAATAAACTAAATTGAACTGAAATTAAATTAAATATAATTAATAAATAAAGCATATTTTTAGTTTTTCAATTGGGCCAAGCGGAAAAGAAACAAACCATATTGAACAATCGGTCGTTACTCTTTCCGGAGTCCGCGGAAGCACGGTGGCGACCGTAACGAGCCGCCTCAGGAGTAGTTTTGCGAGATACCTCGTCCTTTTAAGGACAAGAAGACACGCTCCCTGAGAGAAAGGCTATTATACTCGTTCGCCTTTAACAATCCACTGTTTTGACTGTTCTTTTCACCTACAACTACTAATCTGCGCAGCAAATCATGTGGGTTGTGACGCATGTGCTCCAAAAAAGCCCTAGAAGAGACCACGCGGTTGCGTTTCTTCTCAGCTGAAAGCAAATGCGGCACCCATCTCGCAGATATTTTTTTCATACCTAATTTATCAGATACCTACAAGGTATTTATATATTGTATTTGACAGATACCTGGTAAATAATGATGCTTACTAAAAATAGGCCATGAGCGATGCTGCGGGTGCCAGCTCGTAGTTTTTCTAAGGACTTATTGACCTGCCCCCCTACATACATTCACATGAACTCCTCGTTAGTTATGCTCTCTGTTATAAGCAAGACTAGGATTCACATTCCTTAATGAAAAATTATTACGCCTAATGTGCGCTATTGATCAATAATAAAGAAGTGTCTATTAAGTGAGTGGCATATCTCTTCTTTCCCGGCTTAGGATCAAAAGAGGAAACACAAAGGAAAAATCAACAGCGGATCTTGCTAAAGCACATTTACGATCCTCTATGTCGGTGGGCGATAAAACGAACGCGTGGTTCGTTTTATGGCGCAAGTTGTTTGTTTTAACTTGGGAGTGGGAAAGGATGTTGTCTGTGGGAAATGGTTTACCCCAACCAACAACAACAAACCTTTAAAGGATCATAAAATTGAAGACGCGCATTTTATGAGTCTCAACAATTTTACTCGAAATTTGGTCATCTGGTCCGCAGATTTGGGTCCAGTGGATTTTGCGTGTTGAACATATGGTTCGTTTATCACGTCTTGGATTTAAGTTAAATTCAATATGAGCAAATTGAACGTGTAGTTCAATTTATTTGATATTGAATTGATATCGCGATATTTAATGTATGCGCGATTAATGATGGAGATCAGCTTCAAAGAGGTATTAAGGGGTGGCGGGTTTTTGTGGGTAACATTTCCAAACCAACGTCGTATAGTGCGTTCGTTTACCACTACATCCTCAAATGCACCATTAATGTGTTTCATTGCCAATAACGCATTATATCCCATTTTAAATTCATAAAGGAAGAGGGTTCGAATTTGAACTGCCGACAGCATGGTAAACAATTCCTAAAAAAAAAATAATTGTACTTGTAACGAACACTAAAATTCTCACACGCCAACTACACGTATTGTGGGGGTTCTCTATACTACATGGAGAACCAGCCCACTATTTCAGCCCTATTTCGACCGCTAACAGCATGTCAACTCAACCTGAAAACCATGTTTTCCAAAGGACGCATAGCTAAATTCATTATTCTATGCAGACAATGCATAATTGAGTTTAGTCACCTTCTTGCCATACGGCAACTCCATTCCCCTAACCCATGAGATTCCCACCGGAAATTGCAATTCATGTTGGTTAGCAAGTCGACCCAAACGACGCGGTTGCAGCATCGTGCAACGGCTTGGGTAATTACCGAATTATTTAGCGTGTTTCCCACGGTAATATTTCCCTAGCCGATTTGGCGTCCCTTTGATTTCCCCCAGACACTCTATTCGCTGGGGATCAGTGATCTCTTTTTGCAGGTGAATAGCACAAGCCATTTTCCGCCCCTTTCCATTTTTATCTTCCCCTAGTACATTGCACTCTGAGATCACCACAGTCACTGAATTAGGTCAGTGGGCCGTCCTCAGAGGCTGCATTGTTATACATACACCAAAGCCAGATCAACCCTGGTTATTGTGCTTTTCCCTTCGATTTCTTCATCCTTTCTATGCCAATCGACGGTCGAACGAATACACAAGTAGTTATTCACCTTGATGAGTGGAGAGAATTGAAGAATGCACAGGAGAGCGCGATTACCATTGGCTGATCGTCGTGGAGAATTAAAATTTTGATCCCCGATTGAACTAGTCTTTACTCAACCACAACCGCGGCAGGTCACGCTGCTGATAGGTGGTCTTTCAACCAACACGGCGTGTGCACGTGAGTGCACACGCAGGAGTTAGTTTATTTTTTATTCCCAGTGGAGAGTGTACACACCCCGATTCAAATTAAGTCGCTGCGTGAGTTCTCCTGTTCGTAAAATCCATATTTCCGCGTAAAGCCTGTGTTATTCGTGCCTCTAATGGAAACTATTGATAAGCAACAAATAGTGTCGAGACTTTACTTAAGCACAAAATTGTGCAGTCGGAAAATATCATAAAGCCTCTGTTAAACGTTCCTCTAAAGGAACTATTAATAAACAATAAACAGTGTCCTAAAATAAAAGATATCAATAAAAAGTTTATTTCTAACAAAATGAGTGTTTATTCCTTTCTGTGCTGTGCTGTGTCCGCTCCACCTCCTACACCTTTTGCCGTTCCTTCTTGACAATAAAAAAAGAACAATTAAAGAATATTGACAACCCAGAGATTGGTTCTTTTCCACTGTGTCCGGTCGAACTTTATCCAGTGATACAATCTGATGGGAATAGGAGTGAACTGAGTGCCCGTGTCTAGGGCTCCTCGATAGTATAGTGGTTAGTATACCCGCCTGTCACCCGGGAGACCGGGGTTCGATTCCCCGTCGGGGAGCCCCTGGCGCAAGACTAATGACCTTGCCCAGACAAAATAAATCATTATGGAAAATTTAACAAGCCTCAGGACTTGCTAAATAAGGCCAAGACCGGTTCCCGGTTGTAGTGCCGATGATGATGATGATGATGAGTGCCCGTGTCTGGCACATCTACTCGTACCCCACAGTAACACTTTACTTTATAAAAGAAAAATATTTAATGTTCTGGCACAGATTTTTACTCGAGAACTTTTATTTCCGACTGAGCGAAAATCGGACATTTAATGTGGTACAACCCGATACTATAGAACCTGACTTAGTAATTAGACCTGCTGGTGCCATCTGTAAGTCAGGCCGGAACTTTTCACCCACCCTCGTATAGCATTTTGAAACTTTAGACGCGTTTCTCTCGAAACCGTGTTTTTCACATTGGTCTCCACGATACATCAAAAACTACTCGATGGATCGGCTTATTTTATTTTAAAGTAAGATAAAATTTGTTGGAGTCTGAACATAAATGTAGATGATTTTTTCATTATTTTTTTTCTATTCAACGTTAAAGAGCAAAAAAAAAAACTGCGAAGATCGGTACCTAAAGTCTGAATGTCCGCCATTTTGTTAAATTTCGACTTTCATGGCTCATTCTAGTAGGGGCTCCAATTACAATCATATAGTTTATGAAAATTCTTCGATTATTACTTTTTGATAATTTTTGCAGGTGCTAGAGTGGCCAACAGTATGGTACCTTTTTTGAGACGGTCACATTACAAGGCGTGTCAACAATTATTATCACTAGATCTTATAATAAATATTTTTCTTTGTATTTTAGTAGACATTAGACAAGTGACAAAAAGTTTGAGTTCTTTATTTATTTCTTTATATGAGAAAAAAATTCGAGAAAAACACATTTTTTTGAGGCTCTCCGATGAGAACCTCTCCTTATGCGCATGATGTTTGTATTAAGGCGCTTTGTGTTATTGCCCAACAAAACTTGACTTATAGGGGAGATTAACTACTTTGAATATTTCACCTCCGACTATAATAACTTTCTTATTTATGGAAATCAAGGAGGAAATTATTTATCCCCAACACCCCAAAATTGTCACCGTAACACCATATACACCTCAAGCTGAGATTCCTTGTTTTCAATCCTTTTTCCAATTTCAATAATTATCCTTCGATCCATGTATATCTTGTGCTGCTATATTCGACCTTCCCACTCTTAATCTACTTACAAGCACCCTGTTGACGTAGTGGATTCACAATTTAAACATAGGTCTGAATAACGACCGTACCGCCCACCGTGACTTCATTCTTTCCGTCCAGAAACTTGAATTATGTAAAATATTTCAAAAATTGGTCTTTATGATAAAAACTTAACCTTTTCTTCTACTCGTACTCTTGCTTCAAATACCCACATGCTTCTACAATCCAAAGCGATAATGAATAATTGACGCAGATTAATTATTTAATGCATAAGCACGTTCCGAGCTCTAAAGTGTCACCCCAACAAATGTTCATTTAAAAACACTAGTTAGTTTATAGACTTATTTTAAGAGTACTCTCTATTAGTTGCTCCTGAGTGGAGTTGCCAAAATACCAACCTCTACCGAGTCCATCGTATTCCTCGAAATTGCCTGAAAGATGTCTCCTGGAAACCACCTTTTGCTTCTACTGATCTTGACTTCAATGGGTTTCTGTTGTAGCCAAGAACAAAACAATAATCAAAACATCGATTATTGCAATACATCTTTGTGCAGGGACAAGGGCCCACATATTGCCTGCAACAATAACAGAGTAAGATAATTCCAGCATCTTTTACATCCCTATATTTAGGACAAATCTCTGATTACAGAAAATACACTCGAGTTGTGCCAGCTACAGTCAGATCATCCCAATAATTGCCGAATTGAAGAATGTTATTCTCCAGAAACACAATGAACTTCGAAACATGGTTGCCTGTGGTAAAGTTCCTGATTTTCCAACAGCCACTCGTATGGCAACGATGCAATGGTCCGATGAGTTAGCTGGAATGGCGGATTTGAATGTGAAAATGTGTACTGGAGCTCACGATAGGTGTCGAAATATACCGAAATATCCTTCTTCTGGTCAAAATATTGGAACAGTGTCCTTTCCTTCGAATACAATTTCAGTCGGAGAAATGAAGAACCGTATCCGAATAATTATAAATGAGTGGTTTAAGGAGCATACGACGTGTCCTCGTACGAACATTTTAACTTATTCGTCCGAGAAGAAGCCAAACGGCCATTTTATGGTCATGGTTCGAGCATCTAATACCCACGTAGGATGTGCTTTACTTTTTAAGAAAAAGCAGGGACTTACATTTACTTGTAACTATTCGAAAACAAATATAAACAGAACGCGAATCTATAATGCCGGACCTATAGCCTCGAAATGTAAGACTGGGACGAATAAGAACTTTCCCGGATTGTGTTCTGTGGATGAGGAGTTTAAATAAGTTGTGAACTAATCGAGAGTTTTGAGTGATTTATAAGGAAGCACTAATTCTGACATGAGGACAAAGAATATAGGCTTGGAAATATTTTTAAGATGTAAGTTTGTTAGAATATAAAGCGTTTTGATTTTGATGGAAGTACTTGAAATATACCAAAAACCAAATATTCATTTTTTGACAAAATCTTGTTTTTGAATGTCGTGTAAGATTTAGGGGAATCAAATCGGCAACTTTTCAAATTACTTTAATGTTAACTCTAGAATATTCTCAGTGATCATCATCATCATCGGCACTACAACCGGGATCTGATCTTGGCCTTATTTAGTAAGTCCCGAGGCTTGTTAAAATTTGCATAATAATTTGTTTTTCCGAGCAAGGTTATTAGCCTTGCGCCAATACTCAGTGATACTTTAACGAAAAATAATTGTCGACTTATTTTTAAAGGAATGTTGTAATGAAATAATCAGGCATGTTAGAAAGATATTGTTCACAGATCAAGGTTGTCCCCTTCAAAATAATTGTCCATGGTTACATATCGTGGGTTATATCCTTCTTTGATATCATCCAAGTGCCGAAGTAACACCTTTTCATGTGGGTTCTGAGTAGGCAGAATAAAAAAAAGTCACAGATGAAGATAAAAAAAGGCACAGGGATTCGGCGAATAGAGCGGTTAAGGAACCACAGAAATGCTATCTCTAAAAATACATTGATTGATTTATTGCGGCATCTAAGTGGGTGCAATGCCTGTGTGTCGTCCTTTTCTTCAGTCTTGCAAGATTGAAATTAATAACTATGACCAGAGGTGTCCACTCATATCCCATCGAACAATAAAATATAAATTATAAAATCAGAAGCTCAGAAGATCTGGGAAAAGACAGACAGACAAAAGAAAAGTGCCTAAAAAAAAACTTGTCTGTGAAATAGAGAAAAGTAGAGAGCGAGGTCCCCACCAGGCACGGAAGGTATAACAAATAATCCGCAGTATGACGCGGTACACACCACGCTGTACCAAGGATAAAGAAGGTAATCTGATTACCGATCATGAAGGCATTCTGGAGCGATGGGAAGTGCACTTTAATAAATTACTAAACGGTTAGCTAACAGAAGAATTGGAGGCTCCACCAATGCAAGATCAAGACCAAATGCTGCCGTCATCAAACATTGAGGAAACATTAAAAGCCATAAGACAGCTCAAATCAAATAAAGCCCCCGGAGCTGATGGCATACCGGCTGAGCTGATCAAACAAGGAGGGACAGGATTACATCACGCAATTCATTAGATCGTGGTGCACGTATGGGTGCAAGAGGAGATCCCGGAAACTGCCCCATACATAAGCAGGGAGATATCACAGTGTGCAGCAACTATAGGGGTATAACATTGCTGAGTACCGCTTATAAGATACTGTGGCGGTTCTCTAATACATTCCCAAGGAACCGCCCATCCTCTTAAATTAACTACTTTCCAACCCACCATACCTACCTGCAATTTTGGGGCAGCGTAAGCTACCCTTCATTCTCTTTCACCTGAAAGTTAAATCTTAAGGCATGCATCACATTGAATTTTTCCGTTTATGATCCGTACCATATCTCCATCGGCTCGGCTGACAGCAATTATAATAGATAAATACTAGCTGGCCAGCGTAATAGTTGACATAGCTGAAGCCGATGGTTTCTTTCTACGGTTCATATCCATTTATTGCCCCAGTCCCAAGGTTCGCAACACTTGCGACCAATTTCCTTTGTCGGTTATCTACCGATCATGGGATTTGGGCACTAATATGATTGACGTTAGACAATCATAACCCAAATCATGCTAACGATGCTCTGGCCTGTAAAACAAACAAAAGCTATCATAGCCTAGGTCATAGGCGAGCAAACCATCGGTTTGCTTATCGCCACGAAAAAGCCTACAATGGCATTAGCATGAACGCCTAAGTAAACACGATGTGTTTATCGCCACGAAAACTCTATAGCCTACAATGGCATTAGCATGAACGCCTAAGTAAACACGATGTGCATATCATCGTGACACTTGAAATAGCGTTTTTGTGTATCTTGAAGCAAAAACCTATTTCGTTCTCAGGCGCAGGTCATCAAAGATTTATGGCCCACGAAATAGCGTTTCTGTTTATTTAAGACACAGAAACCTATTTCTCCCTTCGGCGATTTTTCGCCATCGCTTATCTCAACGACGCCTGCAGCTCCCAATACCAATTTATTACACCAGCCCATGTTTATTTAGGTGCATTTTCGTCGTTGTCGATATGCAGGCTGAAGGGCAACGTACTTGTCCCATACGGACACATATAGAATCCTCCCACACCAATGTAATCCACATCAATGAATCTGGCATATCTGATTGTAGGTTACAGTCAGATTTCTATCGCCACAGCGGACAGTCGCACCCGCCTGTAGTAGTAGCCAATTTCGTTTTCCAGCGATATACGGAAGTGAGTCGGAGTTAAGTGACTTTTTTGTCTCGTACGTGTACTAAACAATGTCGAGCTAGTGTCGTGTTACGCCTTATTTTGCGCGAGTCCTTTAATTTAGCGGCATATTTGTCATCGATTGAAAGAGACACAGTGATAATGTAAATTCAACCTAACTGTAGTTCACCAGAATTAATTATTAATGGTAAAAGACACGGTGTAACGTGGAATTGAATTAAATGAATATTATGTAACTAAAACAATCGACTAGTTTTATTAATTGACTTTCACAGGTGATCAGTGTAAACTCCGGCGTTCTTACTGGTTTATTCCTCCTCGGCGAACAATTTAAATTGAATTACCGGTGTGCTTTTATTCGTTTGGTCATTTGGTGGAACAATTCGTGGTGTTTATGTGAAACAGTGTCCGTGTTGACATACCTACGTACAACCCCACAATACTCTCCTCTATCCTACAAGACTGGATAGCCCCATACGCTAAAGTCATCATTGGTCAATATCAGTGTGGCTTCATCCCAGGCAAATCAGCGATTGATCAGATATTCACCTATAGCGTTTTGGATGATAGTGAAAGAACGTGTAATTCGAACTGACGCTATGACAGTTAGAATCACCAAAAATTGAACCAAAGCCCAACCCATCAGGCCACCGCCGTGTGTAGGAATTCGATTTTTAAACCCAAGTACATTCGACTGATGTGGATTTTGTTATGTTATCGCTATGGTATACGGTTCGGATGCAGTTTCCTATTCGATTTTCGTTCGGTGTTCTTCACTATTTGCTTATGTATTGTGTGTATCTGTTAGAAACGCCACACTACTCCCTCCTCAGTAACTTTGTTACGATCAGCTTCGTGCGCGAACGACGGAGCGAACGAGAGAACGTCCGAGCAGGCGAGTGTGCCGATGCTCTAGGCGGAAGTCGTGATCGTGTCGTGAAGTTCTGTTTACTATGGGAAAGTGTGTGCTGTGTGTACAGAGATCACGTATCGAACTGACGCTATGACAGTTAGAATCACTAAAAATTGAACCAATGCGTAACACATCAGGCTACTGGCCGTGTTTAGAATTCGATTTTTAAACTCAAGTATATTCCACTGATGTGAATTGTTATCTTATCGCTATGGTACACGGCTCTGATGCATTTTCTTATTCGATTTTCGTTCGGCCTTAGGCAGGCGATGGGAAAATGTTTGGAATTCAGACACGCCACCTGAATCGAATGCAATCAAAGGGTCTGCTTATATGTGGTCAACACCGTTCCACTACCATTGGTACTGCTGGCAACCGCTTGGGTGATTGTCGAAGCGGAACTCCAACGGAAGGTTGTAGTTAGTGCTCTGGTGGACCCGTGTTCTAGGGACACCTTTATATCGGAATCACTCGCTCGACGGTTGCGCCTCCGACGCCAAGCATGTAAGCCGGTGTCGGAGGTACTCCCGGGCTTACTGCGAACGCGTAAGCAACGATCACCATCGCCCCTCGCCCCCACAGCTCCCAACGTTGGACATTGAAAGCGTTCGCCTTGTCACGTCTCTCAGGGTACGTAGCACTATCACAGACAATGGCACGGCATGTCTTGTTTGTGGCGGAACTGGATTTGGCAGGTCCGAGTATCGACTCTGGCGACAAGGTGGACCTCATCATCGGAGGAGACCTTTACCCCGCACTCATCCTCGAGGAGTTGAGGAAAAATGAACGCTCCGACCTCATCGCACAGGCTACTCACTTAAAGTAAATAGATTTCTATATATTTCCATTTCCTGCAGGGAAATAGACCTGTTGCGAGAACACATCAACGGAGAAAAAAGCTCAAGCCAAACACCCCCTGATAAAAGACACTCGTTAATATAACGACCAGGGGTAGGTAACAGAAAGCTGACTCTTGCAAAACATGAACTCAGATTCGGCTTTCATGAAATCGTATAAATATGAAGTGTGCTGTTAGGAGGCTGAAGCGCAATCAAAGCCAATTTTCAGCTATAAACATTGCCAGCTGACGAACCGTTTTGTGAATAACAAATACCGGTCACGGGCGATGACCTACTACGGCAATCAAGAAACATAACGATCAACGGAGGACGGCTGTTACTGGTTTGCGGGGCTTTGCAGATTTAGTTGGTGTGCAAGAAGATATGCGACTAGGGCAACGGGCGAGTGCTGTTATCAGCGGTGATCTTTTTGTAAAATATATAAAAGGTATTAATGAGTATCTGGCGCAAGACTAATGACCTTGCCCAGACGAAATAAATCATTATGGAAAATTTAACAAGCCTCAGGACTTGCTAAATAAGGCCAAGACCGGTTCCCGGTTGTAGTGCCGATGATGATGATGATGATGATTAATGAGTATATTTTTTGAGAGTTCTACAACGGTGATCTCCCGAATAAATCAAATTTTTGTATTATTAAGAGAAATTAACCCTTTTGCTTTTTCTTTCCGATTATCGTGAAACGAACAAGACCGAAAAAATACTCACCTTGGAGTTATCACTTAATGTTACATCAATACTAATTTCTTCAATTAATTTAAGGTGCAATGAAGGACACAAAGTATGTTCTATACATTTTTTCACAACAATGACGACACCTCCACCACTAGCATTTACCCTGTCTAGGCGATAACATCGGTAATTTAGATGAGAGAAAGAAATGTCTTGTTTGAGCCAGGTTTCTGAAACAAGTGCAATATCAATATTAAAATTTATCAAGAAATTAAAAAATTCATGCTGTTTGTTTTTGACGCTTCTCGCATTCCAAGTTATGATGCTAAGAGAGTTTTTTAACATGATTTTTCCGAATATAGATACTTAATAGCTATAATAGGTCAGATTTGGTGTGCCACGCACTAATCTTGGTTACAACTTCATTAAGAAGAGAGTTTATCTCGCTAAAAGAGAACAAGTTATCATTATTTAGAGTTACAGTTGGATTTTTCTTAGTGTGTGTCGTATCGCTGTTGGAAGGTTGCTGGGTTTGATGGAGGCCAGAAGCCCAGCTGGATGAAGGAAGTGAGGATTGACGCACAGATCATGGTAGTGGAGCAAAATTAGCAAGGGAGAATGGGTCGGGTAGTGGCTGCTGCTTATCACTCAGAGGCTGAAGGAACGTTGTATTTCCTGTATCACGTCCAAGAATGTCTAGGAACTGCTTTCGACTAATGCATTCAGGATCGGTGGATTTATGTGGCCCACTGCTATTTGCACACTCGATGACCTCATTCGTTTTGCAGTCGGATGTTTTGTGGTTTCCAGAACAGATTGCACAGAAGCTATTAATGTGACAATTCATCGAGCCGTGGCCGTAATGCTGGCAATTATGACATTGTGTGACCTTATCTGGATGATGTTTTTTGAAGTCCCATCGAACGGTGGTTTTAAATAAAGTAGAGTAGGTACGCTTGACTTCATTTAATTTAATTTAATAGTACCGCGTTGAATGTAGACGATGTATAAGTAGTGTTTGTACAGGGCTTTTGTTGACGAAGCTAATGTGATGGTTTTAACATCTAGGCACTTAATCCCGAGTGTAACTAGTTCATTTTTTATTGTCATTGATAATTAGATCTAAACCGGATAACACTACCTTTAGTGGGCGATTTTCCTTTCGCGAGTGGGTAAAAAACTCACATTTTAACCGCAAGAGTTCGGTTCTAATTTTGTAGTATGTGTCCATTGTTTGGGAACATATTTTTGTCTAAGTGATATGTTTTTAATTAAGTAGTTGTCTATTTTTTTATGTTATTCAAAATATTTCGCACTTGAGCACTGGTTGATTTTAAAACCACAATTGGCGGAACGGTTTCTTGCGTTACTTCTGCACACTGATCGACGTTTGTAGATTCCATTTCAGGTGAAACCTCCATCGGACTTTGAAGTGATTGGAAAAAGCTAGTATTTGAACACATATTGGATTTATCTAGCACTTTATTATTAACTTTGGTAAGTTTATCGGGAGGGGTCTGGCCTCCAATACCGGGGTCGTAACGCAACCGTTTACGTCTAATTTTGCTTAACACGCGTGGCCAGGGGCCATAACTTAACGAATTTCACACTTGATCAAGTTATGTGTTTGCGGTAGCGAGGCAAAGAAAACAAGATAACAAACTAATGGCTTGTGATAATTATTGTGAATATAATGGTTGATTAAATTAGGAAAAAATAGCACGAGCAAAACTGACAGGTTGTGTGTTTGAAAGTCAGCCAGGTACTCGAGATTTGTATTAAATTTCCGTTATCCTCGAGAGTCCGTAACAAAATTCAAGCTACACGCAGTGGAAGAAGCCGTTGGAAACTCGATTTATATCCTCGGTCTATAAGGGTTTCTCATGAGTGGATCCTCATTACTCGGCTGTGATTTCAGCATAGAAGTTAACTCCTATCGGACTTGTATATATCATCAAGGAGTCACGTAATCTCCTTTCGCGAGCGGGTTTGATGTGAGATGAGTTTCCTATTTTGAATTTATTACGGTGTGAGAGTTTGTTGGATACATCCGAGTTTTCGTTTTGTTCATCGAGGATCTATGACAAGATGCGAGTTGGTATTGAATGAATTGAACAATTCAGGCGTTGTTACGGTTTCTTGTTCCTTATGCGTTGGGGAGTTACTGATTTCGGCAGAGTGTTTCGTCTCCGATTGAGAAGATCAGCTTAGTTGTCTGATGTTTTGTTTTGGAATATATAGAGGTTTCGCTAGGCTGCCAATATCCGATAATGTCTCTGAACAAGACAGTCCATTCTTTCGTTGGAAGTATGGAGCCCGAGTGACCAATGATCACGTGGTAATCAAACTCATATCTATCCGGTTCTTCAATATTACCAAAATAGGTTGCCCCTCCATCAGCGTTGTCGATAACCCCGATGAGATTCACCTAACTTAAGGCGACGGGTTGTTAGAATACGTGATTTCGAATTTGTATACACACCCCTACGGATCGTGCTGCGAGAGCTTCGGATATCTAGAATAGAACACATCTTTTGGGACATGAATAAAAAAGCGAATAATTAAACGAAAATAACTACCAAAATATGGTGCAAGTTGGTTGTAGAGTCCTAAATGAAGCCTGAAGTCAGTGCATTAGCACAGAATGCAATTCAAAACCCTCACTTAACAGGAAATATAATCTTTATTACATTGAAATATTTAAAACCAACTACCAAATAAAAAGAACAGAAAAAAATATTGCAACGAATTTAATGAGCATTTACACCAGGATTTTGTTTTGAATCTGAAGCCAAAAAAGGGGGAAGAGTAAAAAAAAAAAAAAGAAACAAAGACAGCGGAGAGTAGAGCAACATTCAAAACCATTCCTCCCGGATGTGGGTTTAAGAAAGGTTTGTCAATCAAGCAATAAATGCTAAACAGCTCCAACAGTCCACCGGTCAGCAGTGCCCAAGAAGTGTGATATACACACTATGCTCTTGGGCACTTTACCGAGATCATCCACCACCAGGAATTGTGCAGTCAGGAATCGTCATGATTCGTCCTATTCTTCGGTTTGGTCTCGGTCCTCCACTTGGTCTTCCTCCACCTCCACCTCCACCACCACCACCACCGCCTCCTCGACGACTATTACCATTTCCGTTGTCGTCAAACAAAGGCGAAATCAACGTCTGGAAACTAACGAACAAAAAAAAAAAAAAAAAACACATGTGATGATTCATATCCGGATATGGGAAGTTTAATTTACTTACAAGGCTAAGATAACTGCAAATATTCCATAGATGATTTCCCACAGTCGGCGAAGGGTCCATGGTCGGTGGTCAAGAACTTGGCCATCTGAAACACACGACATGAATAATAATAATAACAATAACACCAATAAACGGAGAACACCAGCTTTGTCAACAAAGTCTTCGACGGATTTAGTTCTACATTGCTTCTGCTATCTCCGGGTAATTACCTCGTCCAATGTACACCATTCCCAAATGGCGCTGCCAGTGTCACAATGACACAAATAATTAATTTGTTCAATGTCTAACAGGAAACTACAAATTTAGTGTAATAATTATCTCCAACAATAAACTTGCCACTCAACGTGTGACGAATCTCTGACACCATAAAACTGCTTTGACGTATTGTGTACTACTGTTAGATTGAGCACACTCATAACAGTTTACCCACGTTCGATTGAGCAACTTTATAACAGTTTCATCATATTCTGTCATGTTACCAGATTGAGCACCTTTATAAAAGATTCGTCATTCTGTACTCACGTTAGATTGAGAAAATCCATAACAGTTTGCGTTTAAAGGTTGCAAACAATGTCGAGTTTAATGGTTGTGAACAAGGACGAGAGTCCTTTTAAATTTCGTTTACAGTTAAACGATTAGTGGCAGTAGTTTTTCGAAAAACAAAGCTTGAAAAATAAAATTCGGAACGAAGGCAACGCCCTTAAGCTTGAGTTTGGACTAATTAAAAAAAATCGTAGAAATAGTCAGAATGATATTATTAACCTGCGTTTAGGAATTTAGAATATACTTACGGCTAGGAGGTTTGTCATAATAAAAGACGACTAAAATCCCGGCGGTCGTTTTTTTAGTTTTTAGTTTATTGAGGGTAAAAAACCTAAGCATATAGGCTTAGTCCAAGCATAAATTAATATAATACCTTACAGACTAACTTAAAATCTAAAATAGTAATTAAAAAATAATTAAAAAAAGGAAAAAAAGGAAAAAAACAAGGAACGAGAAAAGGACTGGGCGGTAGGGGAGGTAGGAGGCTGGAGAAGAGCGAGTGTAGGTGGGGGTGGCAAATGTGGCATTTGTGAGACAGCGACAGTGAACGGCATATGTGCGGGCTGGTAGGGGGTGCGGTAAGAGAGCTGGAGGGGAGAAGTTGAAATTAAGGGAGGTGCTGAAAAGGTGAGGGGATGGGGGGTGGGTGGGGAGCTAGTTTGAGAGCTGGAGACGAAAGGTAGGATTGAGTGGGCGGGGGGGGGGGGGGGGTATGTTCGGAGACATCGTTTGAGAGGGGCAGTGGGCAGTTGGATATCGAAGGAGGTGGGGAATGAGTTGGCCGTCGTAGCATATGCGAGACGGGTTCGTTAGCACCATAAGAAGTGCAATGGGGGGCAAGTAAAAGAATCGAGGGTTACGTACGTTACGGGGGTTTGTGTGAAATGTTATAGAGGATAGCAGGCCTGGGCAGTTGTTTGAGCCTAACAGAAGACGATGGACGAAAACGATGCCGGCAGGGATTCTGCGCTCTTCAAGTGTGTTAAGATTGATTAGAGGGAGCCGGTTTGTGTATGCTGGTAGAGTCAGTGGATTTTCCCAGTTTAGTCCACGGAAGCAAAGCGCAAGAAACGACGTTGAACGCTCTCAATCCTGCGAATGTGAGACAATTGATACGGGGACCAGACCTGACTAGCATATTCGAGCAGTGGGGGGACAAAAATTATGTAGAGTGAGCGGGTGACGTAGGGGTTTAGGAACTACAAAGTTTGACAAAGCCAAAGCTGGCATTGGCCTTAAGGATTATGTCATAAATATGTGCGATTAATTTAAGCTCCTTATCGCATAGGACGCCCAGTTCGCGAATCGATTCAACTAATGTTATCGGTTGGTTCAGTAAGAGATAGGAGCATGGCTGGGTGGGGGAGCGCTTCCGAGAGAAGATGATTGTATGACATTCGGCGATAATCAGTTCTAGGCAGTTATTTTGGCACCAAGTCAAAAAGCTATCAAGATACGATTGGAGAAGTGAGGAGTCTAGGGGAGAGCCGATTGTCTTGAAAATTTAGGTATCATGCGCGAAAAGCGAGATGGAGGAGTGATTGATACTAGAGCCTATGTCGTTAATCATCATCATCATCATCATCGGCACCACAACCGGGATCCGGTCTTGGTTTTATTTAGCAAGTCTCGAGGCTTGTTAAATTTTCCATAATAATTTATTTTTACGGGCAAGGTTATTAGCCTATGTCGTTAATGGTTAGGATAAATAGGAGGGGGTCGAGCTGACTGCCCTGGGGGACACCCGAGGTTGGAAAAAAAGGTCGGAGGTGGATCTAAATCGCACGCGGCAGGTTCGTTAATTAAGATAGGATGATACCCACCAGGCTCCTCGATAGTATAGTGATTAGTATACCCGCCTGTCACGCGGGAGCCTCTGGCGCAAGACTAATGACCTTGCCCAGAAAAAGCAAATCATTATGGAAAATTTAACAAGCCCCAGGAATTGCTAAATAAGGCAAAGACCGGTTCCCGGGTTTAGTGTCGATGATGACGATGATGATGATGAGATCCACTTTAGGGGGATGAGAGCGAATATACAGGGTAAAGTCTGTGCTTTCGACCCGGCGAAGGCCAGGCCGATCCTTGTCCCTGTTCAATCCAAGTTGGCATGCAGTCTCCAAGTGTGGCCCCTGGATAGCTGCTTTGGCACCCACCAAGTAGTGAACCAATGCATGCAGCGGCATCCCGAGAAAGGTTGGCGCAAGACTAATAACCTTGCCCGGAAAAACAAATTATTATGGACAATTTAACAAGTCTCGGATAAGGACTGCTGACATAATAGCATTACAAGAAAAAAGATGGACGGGGAGTGGTGTTATTCAAAGAAACGAGTATGACATTTGTTACAGCTGTCATGCAAAACACCATGCGGTCGGGGTAGACTTTCTAGTCAGCCAAAAACTGAAGCTTGCAATCATCGGCTGTAATGCAATAAACGAAAGGCTATGCACTCTTCGCGTGCGAGTTTAAGAACATAAGCCTCATAAATATTCACGGGCCTACAGAGGAGTCCCCTGACGACGAAAAAGAAGAATACTACGAGAACGTCGAACGGGCCCCCAATGCCTGCCCAAGATACGATGTGAAAATCCGGTTTTCAGGCACTACACAGGTTCCCATAGTTTGCATGAGAACCCTAATGACAATGGAATACGAGTCATCGAACTGGCAGCATCGAAAAACTTGGTCGTTGTAAGTCCCAGGTTTCCGCGTAAAGATATCCACAAAGCCACCGGGTATCACCTGGTGGAGCCATTCGCAACCAAATTGACCACGTGTTGATAGATCGCCGCCATTCCTCGAACCTGATGACGGTACGAACGTACCGAGGTGCCAACGTCGACTCGGATCACTATCTTGTTGGAACAGTTTTCCAAGCGCGGATTGCCTTACGGAGACATTGCATCCGCGGATCAGGTTCGAATTAACACGGCTGCCGTACGCAATGAGAATACCAGTAATACCTTTGGTCATGCGTTAAGACTAGCCCTCGACGAGCTCAATGGAGGGAGAGTAAGTCCTGGGGCCAGAATGCCGGGCGTAGAAGAGAAATGGACACGCCTTAAGAATACTGTCATTAGTACTACCAACTCCATCTTAGGCAGTAGTCGTAGAGATCGGAACGACTGGTTTGATGATGAGTGCAAACTAGCGACTGAATGTAAGAATGCTGTATACCGGGCAATGCAGCAGTCTCATAGGACGCGGGTACGCGAGCAGAAATACAAAGATCTCAGAAGATCTGAAAAAAGGCTTCACAGGCAAAAGAAAAGTGCCTGGGAACAAAACCTTCTCTGTGAAATAGAGAAAAGTAGAGAGCAACGTCCGCACCCGGCGCGAATGTTCTACGAAATATTCCGCAGTATGACGCGGCACACACCACGTTGCACTTACTGCAAGGATAATGAGGGTAATCTGATCACCGATCCTGAAAGCATTCTGGAGCTATAGGAAGTGCACTTCAATGAATTGCTAAATGGTCAGCTCACAGAAGAATTGGAGGCTCCACCAATGGAAGATCAAGACCAAATGCTGCCACCAGCAAGCATTGAGGACACATTAAAAGCCATTAGACAGCTCAAATCAAATAAAGCCCCTGGAGCTGATGGCATACCAGCTGAGCTGATTAAACAAGGAGAGGCAGCGTTACATCACACAATTCATGAGATCGTAGTGCACGTATGGGAGTAAGAGGAGATCCCAGAAGATTGGCGTCGTGGTATAATTTGCCCCATACATAAGAAGGGAGATATCGGTCTGTGCAGCGACTATAGGGGTATAGCATTGCTGCATTCTACCGCTTATAAGATACTCTCCACTATCCTACAAGATCGGATAGCCCCATACGCTAAAGTCATCATTGGTCAATATCAGTGCGGCTTCATCCCAGACAAAACAGGGATTGATCAGATATTCACCCTTAGACAGGCAATGGAAAAATGTCAGGAATTTAAGACTCCATTATATCATCTATTTAGAGACTTTAAGGCCTCCTACGACAGCATAGCCAGGGTAGAACTATATAATGGCATGAGAGAATTCGGCATTCAAAACAAATTGATACGACTTTGTAGGTTGACCATGACCAACGTAACTAATCAAGTAAAAATAGCGGGATTTCTGTCCAAACCAATAAACATCGTTAATGGATTCCGACAAGGGTACGGCCTGTCCTGCCTCTCTTCAAATTGGCGTTGGGGAAAGCAATCCGTGACTCTGGCGTTACAACAAGATGGACTATTGTTACCAAGTCCAGCCAGATACTTGCCCACGCAGATGACATCGACATCATCGGTAGAACAGAATCGGCTGTACAGAAATCCTTCTCCCAGGTCGAGTAGGCGGCACAAAAACGGGGACTGCACATTAATGAGAGAAAAACTAAGTACATGGTGGCAACTTCTGCGAAGAGAAGACCTAACGTTGGTTAAACTATCAAACTATCAGGGTAGTGGAGCACGAATTTGGAGTAGTGCAATCCTTTAACTACCTTGGGTCAATAGTATCAGCCGATAACAATATGGAAGAAGAAATACGCGAACGGCTTATGAAATCGAACAAAGCCTACTATGGTCTATTAAGGCTCCTTAAATCCCGAAATTTATCCAGAACATCCAAGTTACTACTGTTCAAGACGATGGTCTTACCAGTACTCATGTATGGGTCCGAGACCTGGGTGCTTAATAAAAGGCACTCTGAACTCTTAGCCGCGTTCGAGAGGAATGTCTTAAGGAGAATTGTTGGCCCCGTATGTGAGGGAGGACGATTCCGGAGACGCTACAACCATGAGTTGTACGCAATCTACCTTGAAGCTAATGTTGTAAGAAAAATCAAGCTCGATAGACTCCGGTGGGCGGGACACCTAGCTCGAATGAGCGAAGAGGAGCCCGCCCGGAAAGTCCTTTGTGGCAGGATGTATGGAGAGAGGCGCTGTCTCCTTGTCCTTGTATGCGATGGAGGGATGGCGTAGACCAGGACGCGCAGAGCCTGGGAATGCCAAACTGGATGACAGCGGGTCGAAATCGGGACCGGTGGAGAGATTTGTTAAATAAGGCCAAGACCGGATCCCTGTTGTAGTGCCGATGATGATGGATAAGGACTGCATACCGCTGGAGAGACTTGCTAAATAAGGCCAAGACCGGATTCCAGTTGTAAAGCCGATGATGATGATGATGAGATCCACTTTATCAGCAGGAGTTCAAAGCCGAGGGAAGATAAGTTAAAGAGAATGAGGTTGTGGGAGATTTTGTCGAAGGCCTTGCTAAAGTCGTAAGTGATTACATCGACTTCATCGCCCTTTTCTAGGGCAAGGAGTGTGTGGGATGTGAATTCGACAAGTTTGGTTTTTTTTTTTACACAAACGCGCGCACAAAAGAAGATTTTGGAGTACCCTTAAATGTCAGAGCACAGTGCGAGCGGAACGAGAGGAAGTGGATAAGGAAAGGAGGTATCGATGTGCATTGGTCTTAAATGCCTGGACATTACAACGACGAGGATCAGGTAGAGTATTCCACATTCGTGTGGTTCGGCTAAAGAATGACTCTCTATGTCCACTTTCAATGTGAACTGATGCGCATCCTCAGATCGACGGGTATTGCCGGAAAATGTCTGAGGAGGAGGCGGCAACGACCGTGATAATAGAAGAGAGATAGGCGCGATACGTTGCGCCTATGTTCTAATGACGGAATTGATTGACTCACGGCTTGGTCCTCAATAAGTTTCACTGTTCGCTTTTGCATCCTATCGAGCACGTGTAGTGCATTTTTGGATGCGCCTGACCAAATATGGGAATTGAACTCCATTTTGGGACGAATATAGGCCTTGTAAATAGTGCCCAGGTTGGATGGAGTGAAGTATATTTTGCATGTCTTAAAGAACCCCATGCGTTTGGCCGCACTTTTCGCAGCTGAAAAAATGTGGTCGCTCCAATTAAGCGTCGAATTAATTCGAGTGCCGAGGATTGACAGTTCCTTGGCTTCGTCGATGCAAGTGCCGTTCATTGACAGTATATTTACTTTGGGGTTCGCCTTTGAGGACAAGAGGCAGCACTGAGTTTTTAAGGCATTGAATTCTACTCAGTTAGATAATCCCCACTGATATATCTTGTTGACGTCTGAATTCAATGTATCAGGCATAAGTTGCTGGTTGGTAGTGACGTTTGAAGAGTTTGGAAGTGACAATATGAGTATGAGAAACTCAACGTGCTATCATCAACAAACGAGTGAATTGGGTTGTGAGTAATTGACAATAGATCATTTAAAAAGATCAGGAAGAGAGTGGGCCAGAGTACCGAACCCTGGGGAACACCTGCACTAATTTGATAGGAGGCAGATTTGACGCCCTAAGAACCACTTGGGTTGAACGGCCAGAAAGATAGTCTCTTATCCATTGGGTCAGGGAATTGTCCACTCCATATGAATGTAATTTTGACAAAAGGGCTGGATGCCAAACCCTGTCGAAGACTTTTGAAATATCCAATGCGATTACCTTGCTTTCTCCGAAGTAGTGGATAGAATGGCTTCACTTTTCGGTAAAGTACGCCATCAGATCTCCTGTAGCCCTGATGCTACGGAAGCCGTATTGGCGGTCATTGAGGAGGTCATTTGATTCCAGATATTTCGAAAGTTGACGGTTGATAAGTGATTCCATTACCTTGGAGAGAATAAAAGTTAGTGCTATGGGTCGATAAGAAGAGAGCGCCGATTTGTCACCCTTTTTGGCTGAATATTCGCTGACATCCATCTATTCGGGAAACGCCCGGTAGAATAAGTCAAATGGAAGAGTTTCCGCAGTGGTTTGGCGAGTGAAGAGGAACATCTCTTCAAGAGGATTGGAGGAATGCCATCCGGACCAGGGGATTTGTTCGCGTTTAGCTCTTTGAGTGCGCGGGCAACAGTACGCGTCCGGAAGTAAATATGGCTCATATTGTGCTGCTTATGCTCAAGTTGAGGCGTAACTGATGTGGTATCAGGCAGAGTTGAGTTGGGGGCAAAATGTGCAGCAATTAGAATGGCGTCTCTCTATTGCAGCGGTAACTGGGCTGTCATCGACTATAAGCGAATGAATGGATGAAGAGATTGAGTTTTGAATGTTTTTCACGTATGCCCCGAAGTTTCTACTACCTGTGACAGAGTGTAGTATTTTTTGTCTCATTCTTAGGTCATGCAAGAACTTTATTTATTATTACTTATTGGTCTGTAAGTTCATGACCTCACCGACTGGAGTCCGCCATTGTTCCCTGTCCTGTGCGCTCTCTTTCCACGTTGACCTTCCCATCCGATCTCCTCGAAGTCAAACCTAATAAAAACTTGGCGCGTTGAATATGCGCATTGCAGTCATTTATAGCTCTCTTAAATCTTTTTCGGTTTTCCTCAGTATTGTTTGATTTATACAACCGGAAGCTCAACTCTTTAGTCTTAATGGCTTCTCTGCACCCGGAATCGACCCACATATTTCTCTTGGGTTTGATACTCTTTACCTTGTGTGGAATAAAGGTTTGCATGCCAAGTAGAATCGTGTCTGTCAATGTGTCCGCTATAGAGTCAACATCGTTATTGAGGAAAAATAACGACCAATTTAACTTCCCAAAAAAGTCGTTCAGACCTTTCGAGTTGGCTTTCTCATAGAACCATACTGTTCTTTTGGGAATTTTCTCGTAAGCGTTGCTGTTGGTTAGAGGAAATTTGGATGGCACGACACAGTGGTCTGAAGTTCCCAAGGGCGAAGAAATTTCAATTGTGTAGTTGTTTGAGTGGGAGGTGAGAAACAGGTCCAGTGTGTTGACGAAATGACCATATATGTCTGGTACCCGTGTTGGCTCATTGACGAGTTGAGTTAATCTATGTGAATCAGCAAAGAGCTGAACATATTGACATTCAGGTGTTGTGTGTCCGGAATGGTGAAGACACTGAGAGTTATGTACATTGAAATCACCCGCAATAATGATTTCAGTGTGGGGATATAGGGTCAAGATCTTATCGATGGCATCAGATAGAGCATCAAATTCGTTAAAAGATGCATTTTTATCCAAGTTTGGGCCTCTGTAAAGAAAGCAATAATATATGATATGCCTACGAACGTGAAGTTTTAGCCACGAGAAATTAAATTCTGGATTGAAGTAGAGCCCATATTGTGGCAGAAACCGATAAGCAATATCACTTCGTATGTATGTAGCTAGACCACGATGTGGAAAGAACAAAGGCACTACGTTATAACTGGGTATAGTAAAATTAGAAATATCTGTATCAGTTATTGCCTCAGTCTCGCTAAGTTTAAGGATTGCTGGTTTCTGGTTACAGACGTGGGGGGACACAGAGGAGAAGTTGCATATTAGGCCACGAATGTTGGAAAGATCGACATGAAATTCCCGTTCCATTGAAATGGCGACACAAAGACCAATACCGCCTCGGGAAAAGATGCAAGTTGGGACCAGCAATAGATAAGCGAAAGCAACCACTACAGGTGTTATGCCCTAGGTGCGTCACTAGATCCGAGCCGGAATTCAGGTCACATCTCTTCCATGACGAACATTATGCCACTCAGAAACCAAAAACTCTCCAAAGATTATAAATTAATCGAGAGTATCGATGCCAGAAGGATGCAACAGAGGTGCGAAAAAAAGGAAAACAGACACAGGGGATGGAATGAGTAGAGGGTTTTCCCGCACTGCACATCACACGCGTGTATATCCTCGCACTTTTCACAGCACTAAGACGCGCGTGTGGAGAGCCGTTTATTTGCCTAGTATCGCACAGAAAAGTTTGCACTGCACTCGGACGTGTGTGTGAAGATCCGTTTGGTTACTTAGGATCCCACAGTAAGACTTGTCGCGCGAACCGATAGTGCAGTTGGGTATCTTTTGTATATTTATGATTCCCAAAACAGAGTGCACAACTGATCCGATGGTATGGATCACGAGGCAGAAGCGCACATGCTGTCTCGTTGGCGGTCTTAAATCGACTAATAACTTATTGCATCGCGCCACAGTGGGTGTTTGCGGGCCACGCATTGAAGTAGTTGTGACAGGCAAATAAAAGAACAGTCCCTGATATCTCATGAGCCGAGCGATCAGGGTAAGTGCGTTGGCTTTGATGAAGTAGATATGCTTGGGATAAAGGCGGATTCTAAAGAGAGGATTACTGTAGGGATTCTGAGAAATCATGAAGATACAGTTAAGTATTTCAGAAAGTCGTCGTATTGTGACCAAAGAATTAGATCGATGACGGACACCCTCACCTAAAGCCAGACGAATAAGACAGTGACGAGTGATAGTTGTAAATATGTAACAGTTCAACTCTTTGCTCTGGAGACACAGAAAAAATGTGATGATACATTTCCCCGAAATTACTTCGGTCAATATCTTATCTAAATGATATTCCTTGCTTGCGCCCAAGCAACTCCAATTTCCCCCGAAAACCATTTCGATTCATTTCCTCCTTAAATCATACTTCTCGTCTGCGACCAAGCGACAGCTAATTTTCCACGACACAATCACAACGATCAAGACCTTCGATCATACTTGGCTACGCCAATTTCCAGGTATACACAACCAACGAATCCAACTCAGCTTATACGGCGAAGATTCGCTGGAACTGAATTCCTATGCAAGCATAGCAACTCTTCTCGAAATTCCTCGTAAGTGGCAGTGAGTTTATTTTAGCTATGACTCCACTGCCACGACGCGATGAACTTTTTCCTTCCAATAATTAGTCAGCCGAGATACAACCACCGCCAAGCTCACATCGCTCCTTGAATCGAACAAAGTCGCTAATGACCCACTCAAACGGTTCGGCATCATTGCCAATGCGCACTAAATGCACCGATAGCAAAATTTATAATTAAAACTCAAGTCGGTTGAGCTTGCCATAGTGACGCGTTTTAACGCCAAGTTCGGGCATTAATTTCAACGCGAATTTTCGATAACACGATGCGTTTTAACACCGGGTCCCGACTCTAATTCCGAGGCCAACTCCTCGACAACCGTAAGTTCTATAAATCAGTGCTGAGCAAGGATCTCCTCCCGTCAACCTTGGAGTCGGGAATAAGTCTCTATAACACAGGTCTATACTTAAATCCCAGAGTGTAAAATAAGGTTACTCTGTAAACGAGTCACGTCCGATCGTACTCGACCCGCTGAAGTAATGCTTGTTAAGGAACATTAACGGCAAGTGAACTGCGTGTATGTGCTGGACCCATAGTTAAGTAGAGAAAAATAAACGAACGTTAATCAGCAAACAACCCTAGTGTTTTTTCACCCTCACCCTTTGTCGGCGAACGATTCCTCCGTGAACAATCTCGGGGGATCAAGTGAACCCGTCTCTTGCCAGACACCCTACTTGAAACCCCCACAGTACAATTGCTGAAGGCGCTCCGCGGCGAATGAAGTTGACGACCACTCGACTGGCTCAATGATAATCCTCGACTTTAACGTATGGCTTGACCGACCGCGGTCGTGGTTGAAATCAGACTCTTCGTAAGCTGCTCTATGCTGACCCTATCTCCATGAGTGAGATGGGTTTCCACTCATGTCCGCGTAGGGGAAAACAATCTTTCCTTTCCCCCAACGACCAATGAGAAATGATTCGCATCCCATTGGAAGGTTCCCATAGACATCGTCCCGATAAGTTGAATGCCTTTACCTAGGAAAGAAAGGCAAACGAAACATGCGTTGGGTGAAGGAAGCGAAAACAAACACGCAGCTGGTCAAATATGATGACCGATGTAAGGAGGCTAGCTGCCCTGCCATCATAAACGATCCGGGATAGGTTTTTCTGTTGATGTTATGTCAACAGAACTTCGCTTACGATGACAAAGGCTAGAATGCGTGGATGCATGTTCGTTTTAGGAAAAACGTATCGTGGGACACGATCTGGTGATCAGGATGATTACGCAATGACGGTTGTGTATACATCCACGTCGATTGTGCATTGCATCTGTGGGGAGGAAGTATGTACCAGCATGGGTACTTGGTTCACTTCCTGCTCCATCATATATATGTTCCACCGACACAATAGAAAAACGCCAAACAATTACCAGCCGGGAATGGAAAAATAAACACTCATTATAGTTGAAGCAAATTTTTTATTTTATTAGTCAGCCGCAAGGTAAACACAAATTTAATAGATGTACATCATCAGCATCTAGTTACAGAAAAAAAAGAAATGGATCGTGATATGCGCACTACACTTTAATTGTTAATTGGATATATGCACTATTCAAAATCTTCGTTGACGATCTACACTCCGGGGTAAAAACTCGCGATTCTTACAACTCGATGCACTCGACTCTGGTGTGTATTATCTTCGCGTCTCCGCAGCCGACGGAGAGCGGGAGTGACGCATGACCGTTCTGGTCCGCGGATATAAAAGTACTCAGCGATAATCATCTCATGCAGAGATGATTTGCTTATTGGGGTGATTTTATGGTGTCGTGGTAGATATCCTCTCCAATAAGGATATCGTTTTTACCTACCACCAGAGAAACGTAAAGTCTCTCTTGGTGGTATAGGAAGCCAGATCTTGTAATGAAGGTCATGGTGGTATGTGTGCGATCGTTCAGATCTATGTGGTTTACACGTGCTCGAGGGCAATGGGTAAACGAAGCAAACCGACGGTAAAGACAAAAGGATCGACAAGATCGTCGTCTTTGGAGTGCATCACGTCTAAATAAATAGACGACGATACAGCGAAGAAATGTGGTAAAAGAAAAGATGGGACGAGGGCATCATAAAAGTCTTAGATGAATGATGCCCTTGTGTAAATATAGGAATGGACATTGGGAAAGGTGCTAATGGGCTGGTGGACGAAACAAATCCCTTGCTAGCATTTGTATATGCAGGGAAATCAGTGGGAAACGGATTCTATATTTGCATGGTTTATGCTTTAAATTCAATTGATGCCAAGAGACGCGGAATGCGTATTTGCTTTGGTTTGCACATTGTGCGAGTCAGAGAATTTTATTCCTGGGAGGAAAAGGTCGCCAGCAAATGTGTACGTAAAGAAATTTATCGTGCACATGGCGAAGTTGGAAAATAGACGGCGCAATATTTATGATCCCTGGTGAAGGTTACAAAGTATGTATTCAAATCCTTTTGTTTTCAGGAATTCGTCTAGGGAGATTTGCTTGGCAACGTAGATGCCGAAATTGGCTTGGAATTCCTGATAAGCTAATAAAGAAATCTTACAGAGAATTAGTATGCAAAGAGAATGCATGAAAGGTAAGTTTTCTTTACAGGGACTTAAAGATCATATATTTGATCTCTTTAATGCGTGAAGCATTTTCAGGTGCCTAATGCAATTGCATTGGCGAAAACTTATGCGTCTTGGGATAAGGTAATTGAGGGTTTTTAGGTAAGTGTACCGTGGGGCTTGGCGGCACCGCCACACATTCATAGCGAGTCAAAGGTCAAATTCCAGTGCGAATATTTACACTGGCAAAGAATTCGGCTCTTGGCAGCTAGGCGCGAGTTGCGCTATGCTTTGTATTAGCGAACAAAACTGGGGACAATTCGATGCCAGTCTATCGCTTATGCAACCGATCAGGGATAATTGACTGCAGCTGTATAAGCAAGCGATTTGTCATGGCTTGTCTTTTGGACCAACGGATTGTTGGAACAAGAACACACCGAATGATTGGCGTGTGTTTGATGGGCATGTGGTCGACCATAGGAACCGATCGGTTCATGACAGATGAACCGAGATGGTTCAGTTGATGTCATTCGTTTTGATGCCATGGCAAGTTGGTAATTTTGCCGTGGATTTATGTTTCAGGTATGAAATTGTTGAACAAAGCTTTGTACTGCTCGTATACAGGTAAGCTGCTTATGGTTTGTGCTGGTGTTGAGATAACTTTTATCCACACCACCCACTTTGCACACCATACACACACTTTATGTGAATTGAAACACACTTTTAAAATAAAACACTGGTTTGTTGTTTTTGTTCTTTAGTTATCAAAGAATATATTTATATTCTTTAGGAGTCACAGACTTTTGTTTTTGTTACAAAATAATCCTTATCACCGATGGCCGCAAATACTAATTGTCCACTATACTATTTATCTAAACATTTAGTAATAATTATCATTAATGGAAGCAAACACGAACTGTGCACTCTACTATTTTATTCATTAATTTTTTGACCGTCTCGGCCACTAGTTCCCAACTAAGTCACTTTAAGATTTTTAACCCACTCCCTCAATTTTCGTTTTTTCATCGGACGAAAACTTTTCTTATCCTGCAGAAAAAAGGATTTTCCTTTCTTTGTCTTTCCCAAATTTGGGATCGAAGGAGGAAACACAAAAGAACCATCAACAAAGGATCTTGCCGATGAGCATTTACGATCCTTTGTGTCGGTCGGCGATAAACGTACATGTAGTTCGTTTTATGGCGCGAGTTGTTTGTTTTAATTTGGTTTGGTTAAAACGGAAAACTACCCTGATTGTGTTAATGGTTTTGGGTAATCATATTTCTAGATGATCATAAAATTGCTGATGCGCATTTTATGATTCTCAACGATTTTGTTTGAAAAAAGACATCTGGTCTGTACATTTGGCTCTTAGGGGATTTTTGTGGCGAACCTGTGGTTCGATTATCCTATCTAAATTTTCAATGTGAGCAAATTGAACGTTTAGTGCAATTTGTTTGGTATTGCATTGATGTGGGACCATTTGATGTATGGGGTAATGCTATGGCTTGGGGAGTGTTTCATCCTTTAAGTGGATGTTATTGGCGTGTATCGCAATTAGTGGTGGAGATTGGCTCCAAAGGGGTAAGTATTATGAGATGGGTGGTTGCGGCCGTAACACTGCAGGTTGGGGATGGGGAGTTGGATTATGACGATGGGTGGTTCTTCGGGAATGCTTAAAGAACTCGCGCACCCTCATAGGCATATGCTCATTTAAACATTAATGACATGAAATTATATTTTAAATAAAGTTAATATCATGTTTAATTCTTGATTTTTATGTGTTTTATTTGATTTTAAAGTTCTACATCACTTACAAAATCATCTTAAATAGGCTAGAAAAGTAAAAGCGGATTGTACTGAAGAACTTTATCAAAAATTTTGTATAACTTGAAACAATTATTTTTTACACACACTTTGAATAACGTGCTATTTTCCCATTCCATTCATTTTGAGCCAATATACACCAGATGATCACCACCAGCTTTGCCCATATGGCTCGCAGATTAAAAGGTCCCTTGCAATACCTGTCAAGAGCTATTCACATCATATTTCAAATAGAACTTAGGGCCCATAAATCGAATTATCATGTAACTAAATGAAACTTTTATTACTCAGGCTACGAGTTACCAAATCATTTCTATGAATGTTTGTCCCTTTCAATAACACTCGGGTAACTAGATTATGTGTACAGGATTCTCATATCCGTTCGAGTACAAAAACAATTCTTTTTAAAACTTTATAGACTACATTCTGACTTCCTGCTCCAGCAACAGTCAATGGCCACTCTAAATTCCGACAAAAAACAAAAAACAAAAACAAAATAGAAAAAGGATAAATAAAGGATTCATTGGTAACGGTTTTATTATTTCGAATTGAACTATGTTGAGTAAATAACTTTAATAAACCCATTTGTAAAAATGCAAACATTCAAATATATTGAGATGTGATGCGCTTATTACAAGGGTCGTGTTGCAATGCCCTTCGGCTGTTTGTAAGCCGGAAAGAAGGGATACCGAGAGAGGAAGTTATGGCGTGATGGGTGTAAGTGCTTAAAGGACCTAGTCTGCATTAGGAAGTTGGAAGCAATTCCTGTACGTATCCGCCTTCCATATTCAGTTCATCGCCAAGAAAAAAGGATGAGATTTTGTTGGGAATTTTGAAAACAAGTTTCCATTGCAAGTATGGAAAGCAAGTTGAAGGACTACAATCGAATGTCCTGTATGATGCCATGGCCAATGTTGTCATCATGCAAGAAGTAACTGTATCAGAGGATATTTTGTACAATAGTTGCTCCAACTAGACTGAAGGTTTAGCTTGAATGCATTTGAATGCAATTCATGATTTGCATTTTATATACATTTAGAATGGATTTTATTACCCTGTCGTAGGGTATCAATGGGAATATATTTAGTGGTACCCTATTGCAAACAAACATACTCCTGTAATGTCAAGTCAAAGGATTTTCATAGAATCTAAAGTCTTACCATAGGGAAACACAAATACGGGATTCGATTTAATACAAAAAAGCAACAACACAAAAACAAACAACAGAAAAGAAAGCAAGTGAGTTTTACAAAACGGACTTTGAGTAAACTGTTGTCCTTTGCTATCTACTACTATTTGTAGGTATTACTGTTGATACTTGGTGATCAGTAGGAGTTAGCCGGGGTATTTCTGTAGTGGTATACAAAATCTTGTTTTGGAATATTTTATTGCCATGACTCAGGCAGGAGGCCCATTCATCACGACCAAATGAATATTGTATTCACTTTTATCCTTGGACATCTAATGGTCTGGATAAGAAGCCATTCCCCTTTATCGAGGGGCACGGTAAGATTTAGTATGTAGAAATCCTTCGATACAATAACTTCTCGAAGTGACTTTGCGGTTTGTTAGAATGTAAATGTCCTCTCGTTCGAAAGTTTTCTACAAATTGATGTCCTTTTTGCTAACAAGCAAAATGTACACACAATACGAATACAGCCTGGTACTGACGTTCTCAGCTAAAAATATATATATCCTATGCATTTGATTACGGGCGGTCGAATGCCAATTATCATGAGTTACTAAATGCAATATTATTTATTTAAGTACAGAGGCTTGTTAAATATTTAGATTGAGGTCGTCGTCTGATGTTTAATATTGTCAATCTTGTTTAGAAATTCGAGCAGAAGAAACATTCGGGGTATTTACGGTAACATGTTTTGCAGGACACACGTGGATACAAGCAAATAAGGGATGACTGGGTGAAAGATGGGATTATCGAAGTTTTCGATAAGAATAAGATAATGGTCAAAGGGTTGTTGCTGCATATGAATGTATGTAAAGGATGCACACATTCCTGGGATGCAGAAACAGAAAGGTCAAGAGGTCAAGGGGGGATAGTAATGAATTTCATATCGGTTATAAAGTTTACCCCTCTACTCAATGATATGTTCAATAATCTTTCATCTCTGAAGTTTTTTGTTTATATCCTAGAAAGGAATCTGTTAAAGGTACTGTTCTTAATGTAATGTTCTTAATGTAAATAAACAAAAAAGTTGGATCGTTTATAGAAGACGCTTGTTTCCAGCTCAACAGCGAGCAAATCCTGCTCAGGAAGTCCAGTGAGATGTGACCGACATTCGTTTTTTTTTTTTCAACCACACATTCGGTAGCATCGCATTTACTGTCTACGCTATTGCATTTGACTGTTTTCAAATTAACAAGCATCTGAAATTATTATTGGTCACCTTTGAGGTATAAATTCTCGTGTGTGTATCGGGAAATTTGTGAAAGAATGTCTTGTCTTTGTAAGGCCAATAAGTCCTTAGAAAACGAGGACATTTTCTTTTATTTTCTCTAGCTGACGCAAAATACTGTCCAGTTATCGTCTGTCCCTTTTTCAAATTGTCAATGAAAGAAATACCACGTGCATCTCAAAGTAGCCCCAACCTTTTCAGCTGATTTCGCCGTCTTTGCCTTCTTTGGAGCCCGTCCGCCCATTTTGATTGTTCTTTCGTCTCGGCAGTGTAGTGGTGTATCCATGCTTCACCTATAGTTACTAATCTGCGCACAAACTTATCTGGGTTGCCCATGGGGATCCAAAAGTTCCCAGCCGAGAGAAAATGCGGCACCCATCTGGCAGATATTATTTTCGTACCCAATTTATCATGCAAAATTGAAACATGAAACAAATTGAAAATTGACAGATACCTCGTGAGGACTGATGCTTACTCAAAACAGCCATTAACGATGCTACGAGTGCTATCGTAGGCTTTTCTAAGGAGTTATTGACCTCCCCTCGTACATTCAATAAGTCATTAGAATATCCAAAGATGGTGTACGTAGTATCGAAAATGGTTTGTTTTTAATCATCATCATCATAATCGGCACTACGACCGGGATCCGGCCTTGACCTTATTTAGCAAGTCTCTCCACTGATATCCGGTCCTTGTCCATAATAATTTGTTTTTAATAACCCCCCTTTACTCACTAGACAGCACGACGAAGAATTGGGGTGAACAAAATCCCTGCAAGATCGGAGCAGCTTTTACTCTTCATCATCATCATCGGCACTACAACCGGGATCCGGTCTTGGCCTTGTTTAACAAGTCTGAGGCTTGTTAAATTTTCCATAATAATTTGTTTTTCCGGGCAAGGTTATTAGCCTTGCGCCACGCTTTTACTCTTAGTGGAGAAGAAATACTATTGTGTGGTCATCTCTGCGGCTGTTTTGATACTTTTCCCCATTGCTCCTAACGAGTTTCTGCGCCAATATCTAACTGTGGGTGAAACATGTACACACTATTAAACCTGAGAGACATATGGAAAATAAATACAACGGGTTTGTGAAGGCGGACGGGCTTCACAGGAGGTAAGTTGGTGGAATGGATCGGTAAGATGATGGCCACCGTGTTTTGAAACGCATGCGAAATTGTCTACATCAATCACCTGGTAAAATGCTAAACAACAACTGGAGAGTATTATGCATCGGCTGAGCGGAGAAATGAAGAAAAAACATGCTCATTCGAAAATCTGCTTCTAAGGACTTGTTGAACGAGCCTTGTAATAGTGTATCTTGGTTGTTGATCGGGCAACTGGGACATATATCTTTATGTTTCGTGTTTTACCTGTGCACCGCAATTGTGTACTGGGAAACTAGTGGAAGAGACCTTGTAGGATTTATCTTGTTATGTGCAGGCACGGGAGCAGGTTCACTAGATTTCCTAACAGGTTCATCTAATCAAATCGCCAACTTCAACCAACCGTTTGTGACATCGTTTTTTGTGACCTTTCTTGTGAATGGGGGTGATGAAGGAGGTTTTCCAAATGTGGGAGAATACACCTTGAGAGAGTGAAAGATTAAAGATTAGTGAGAAGGGAGCAGAGAGAATGGATGAGCATTTCTTGAGGAGGATTGCAGGGATTGAGTTGCAGTAGCTTGGAGTCAATTGAGGTTGGATCAAAGGAGTTGTGAAGAAGTGGTCCGAGGGAAAATTTAGGTAGGTAGTTGAATTATAACGGGTCAGGAACAAAGGAGCCATTAAAATCATTAAACATTTAGAAGGACGTTATTTAGTTTAAAGGTCGTATAGAAAATGACATAACTGAGATTTGTTCATTGCAGTCTGCACTACCCTCGAAGTCAGGACTGTTACGTACCAAAACCAGCTACCGATAGATGTAGGTGTTAAGAATAACACTACTCTAGTAGTGGACACCGGCGCCCAGATAAGTCTGATCAGCAAAAGTAGCCTCAAGGAATCAGCCGTTAAGATTAATCGGCGAGAAGCTTGCACCTTACAGATGCCGTTTGGAAGAATCCGAACCTTGAGAAGCTGCAAGGTGAACTTTCAACTGAATGGTAGGCCTAAACTCCCATACAAATTTCAAGTAGTGAGCAGTATGCCCGATCTACCAGAAGACGGACTACTTGGAAATGACTTCCTGTCGAGAAATTGCAATGTGGGAGGCCCCAAACAGTGCATCACATTTCCTCGAACGGAAATGAACCCAACGGTATTTAGTGTACCGATCAAATTCTCAACTGTTGAGAAAAATGTACCTGAAAACAAATACCATAAAGGAAAACAGGAGCAAGCCCAAGATAAAGTCAAAACCTTCAGGTTAAATTTTAACCATATAAAGAGGAACCCTAAGGAGCCAAGCGGTAATAACAAATATATTAACCAAATAACTGACACTGCGTCAGCAAATTCAAAAAACTCGCTCCCCGGCTCGCAAAATAACCAAAACAAAAAGTTATGGCAAAAGCCCGAAACACCCGAAAAAATAACAAACCCCAATGAGATTGTAACCTTACTCAAGGTTTATCACAATTCCCCTTCCGGTGGACATCAGAGCATCACCAAATCGTATAATAAAATACGACAAAGATACTGGTGGCCATCCATGCTCTCCGATATTAGAAAATATAAGAAGCAGTGTGAGGAATGCTGTTCGTTGAAGGCAACCACATGTTCCGGAAGTGAAACGAAGCCGCAATCGTTTCATGTGGGCAACATGGTGTTAATGAGGTGTAAAAACCACCAATGCAAACAAACACCCATTTGGAAGGGCCCCTTTCTCATTACAGCAGTAAGTGGGCCAGACAATATGTTACGACCATCAAAGTTGGTCAAAATTCAATACTAGTTCACAACAATAGGTTAAAACCGTATTTTTAAAACCCCAACCTCAACAATCCCAACTTCCTGTCCCCTATAAAGCTACATAATTATCATTCCCAAGAGGCATTGCAAATTCAAAATCCTCGTCCAAACCAAAAATAAAAAATACGCAAAATTAAGACGAATAACGATATGAACAAAAATAGATGACAGAAATAAGGGTCAAAGATTCATCAATATTATTCATAAATACATATACAATAAAATAAATAATACACAAAATCCTATTAAGTAATTACAATATAAAAATCCGTTTAATACTAAGAAAACAAGCAACAATACACTAAATGTAACCACATTTCAAAAATCATTCACAACATATAAAAAAATACACAAACATACAGATAAATGAAAAATATTATATAATATATATACCAACTATTGTTGTTAGAGCTAATAAGCAAATAATTTCTTTTATTACCAAAATATTATTACCATTAATGTTAAAATTAAATTCATGCTATAATGAGTGAACATTATTGCACATACAATTATTATACAAAATAATGTACAAATAATTTTTACAAATATAAATACTATTTAAATTACTAAGCAAAACTATTCCTATTAAAATGAAACAAATTAGTATAATAAATAAACTATTAATAAAAAATAAAAGAATACACTTTAGTATAGAGATACATATATAAGAAAAACATGGGTTTCATTATTATGATTCCCTGTTAACAAATAAATACAAAATATACTTAACTTTAATCGCCTCAGAAACCTAGCATTAGCTTACAAAAAAAATAAAACTTTTTTTTGACACACAATGAACTCTTAAATATATATTAGGAAATTATTTTGGGTTATTATTAATAAAACATTCACCAACATAAGAATATTTCTAATTTTTTACTATTATTAAAATTAAATAATAAAATAAATAAACTAAGTAGAAAATAAACAAACGTATAAATATAAACGCGTATATAAAAACATGTTAGTTTACAAGAACATTGATATTATACAAATAAACAACCAAAAAAATCATACTGTATACTTAAATCTAAAAATGAAACGAAGGAATTATATAAAAACAAATATATGCGACCACAACCAATAAGTAAAACATTATAAACTATAGTCCCAACACATGTAACCCAAACAAATATAAAATAAATTAAAAAAGAAAAAAAAAAAATAAATAAATACATTTGCTTTGTAGCCCGTCACGAACACAAACCTCATGCTTCACACATATCCTATAGACAACCAAGACGTATTATTCCTCTTCAAAGAATAATACTAATTTTATAAAGGGAGGGGGTATGTTACGTACCAAAACCACCCCCTCCAAACATTCATACCGGGCGAAGCCCCAATCAATTTCGGATCACATATAGTGAATCCCAGGCAGATTGATTAATGTACCAATCAGCTAAGAACATATAACCATAGAGTCCAGACATACATCTGAAAACAATCCTCAATGGCGACACCGTTTCTTCTAATCCATTGTAAGGATACGTTTCCTAAACGGAAAAAAGAGCGATGCATGTAAATAGGATTGCTGGACAACAATAGCATTAAGATGTACAAAATATCTTTGGCACCGTTGTCCATTAAAATGTAATTACCAAAAACACCCGTGGTAAATACCAATCCTAAACATTACTAAAAAACCAAGTAATGTTTAATGACCTATGAAAACTGTCGATCCTAGGAAAATTACCGAAGGATCAAACAAAGATCGCTGGCTCACAATAGAGATCCGGATACAAAGGATTTTATGTGAGGTCAGCGAGAAAACAAAAAAGGAAAATAACACGTTGCTTTTAGGTAACGTGGAAAAAAGGTTTCCTTCCGATCAAACGATCGAGATAGAGTCGAGTTGGTTTTGGAATTTGGACGAGAACGGTCCGTTGAGAGTTGGTGTTTGGTAAATTAAAGAACTTGTCGGAGTTTGAAAAGGAATGATTTAACTGCGGTAGATGCTTACGTTATGTTTTGAAAGGGTGATTTAAAATATATTTAAAAGGAAACAGTATTAAACGTTGGTGCTTGAACTCTGCTATATAAATAGCGAAAATAAAGTTTATATAAACAATAATAACATAAATATCTAAATTGTAAGTCCGGACCTGTTTGATTATCTATTGACCAATAAATGTAAAGTGCATGGTGAACAGAAAGACTTGTGTATATCAAACAAAACATAAAAGTAAGAGATCAAAATTCAGTTAAAGAAAATTAGAAAAGGCGTGTTTTATTTAAAGTGTGTGTGGTTTTTGAAAGGAGTGACTACAGAAAAGTATTACAGGACCTGTAATTCCATGGGAATGACCCTTCAACGTTTTCGATTTATTAAAATTCACATTTATAGTCCGCATTCCGTATCGTTCTTCATTTTAATTATTTTTGCTCTATTCCTGAAGTGAGGTTGATTTTTTCTACACCTAGATCTTGCTAACCACCTTTTCATAGTTACTCCGTAGTCGTTCAGTATCACTCAATCAAACAGAAACTTGGGTACATACACCAAAGTCTCAGTTAAGAAGCAGAAAGACACCACCCTAACATGCTATGGGCTCCGAGTAATTGTCGGTAGATAACTTTGATCGTACTTCGGAGCTTGACTGATGGAACCGCCGAAAAAGTTGGAATAGTTGGTTGGGTGGTCCAGGTGAAATATCAACTCTTCATGCTTTAGGTTCCGAAATACGATCGGAAGAAATCTTTTACTAGGTTTACGAGATTGGCGGATGGTCCGGTCTGAGGTTGGAAACAATGACAAGATACTACATTCCGAGATAAAGATGTTCAGTGGTGAAATTGTTTCCCAATCGGTTCTCCCGGCGGAACTTACAAATGAAGGAACAACGTGCGAAGTGTTACTGCTCTGGGGACGGCACGTTCTCCGGCGACGTCTCAGCTTGCCCCCCTTCGTGTGGACTGTATTCCGGCGCTGGCCGACCAAACGATTTATTTAGTTAGTGTACCGTACTTCTAGAGCCGGACTCTGCTGTGGACGAAAGTCGTTATTGTCTTGCCAAGTACTATTCTTGTATTCTCCAAATGAAACACCGCTGCAATAATTGACTAACCTTTATTATCCTGTTAAGTATCTTTGTAATTTGGAACTCCCGTGGAAAGTCCTGGTGCTCTGCCGATGTACCCACTTTATATAGCCTTATATAGGCCGCAGCCGCCCTCGCGCTCGCCCGTTTCCTGGGTGCCGCTTTCCTTAGTGGCTTCCTGGAATCTATGCGCCGCTGATCGTTGTTTCCCAGGAACTTGTGTGCTGGCGCGTGCCTTGTCTTTCCCGGCAATTCGTATCGACGTGATGCATCGCTAACACGAATAATTAGTTAAAAAAACTTAACATTGAAAAAGTTCTCTCCGCGAATTGGGCTGTGAATGTCATTTTGCTGAAAACTGTTTTACGAGGCTCAATCCAATTTCTTTCTTGCCTTTAGACTCCAAATGATAAATGACCACCTACCCCTTTTAAACATCTTTTATACACCTTCGATTGAATAGTAATCAACTAACCAACGCCAATAATAATTGTTGTCCTATACCTCCAACTGGCTACAACATTCGTAGTGAACAAACGCTGCTGAGAGTCTGGCTAAAACATGTACTATCCATTCTAAATCAGGTAAATGAGTTAACATTTTTCTCCAGGCGACAAAAACTATACATTTTACGACAGAGTTGAAGCAAGGTATTGCTAAGGCATTTGACACACACTTCGCTTTAATTAATTGTGAATTATTAAACAAGAAACAGGGCTCCTCGATAGTATAGTGGTTAGTATACCCGCCTGTCACGCGGGAGCCCGGTGTTCGATTCGCCGTCAGGGAGCCTCGGGCGCAAGACTAATAACCTTGCCCGGAAAAAAAAAATCATTATGGAAAATTTAACAAGCCTCAGGACTTGCTAAATAATGCCAAGATCGGCTCCCGGTTGTAGTGGCGATGATGATGATGATGATGATTAAACAAGAAAAAAAAAATATTCACGCTTTTGACAGCTGACCGAACCAATGAAAAATATGTTCGTTCACTGGTGTTTGTCTCCAGTAGCACTACGTACTGAACAATATTTTCATTTCCAGGTGTTTGTCTTGGATAGCATTTGTTATTGTGGATAACTCAAGTTTGGTTGATATAGGTTTTCGGTGTGACTTGTAGATGATACATTGCTGAGGAGAGTGTGTTGGTTGGAGCCGATAGTTACTGAAATTTTTGTTTTGAAATTCTGCAGTTTTTGTGAAAGTTCGAACTGAAAAGCTAACTAGTGAATTAAACGATAATTTATTGCGGACTTACGAAAGGAAACTGATGCCGTACGTAGGAATCAAATAGAGAAGTGTGCGTAGCTCCATTGTAACTTGGAAACCAAACTCAACCAAAGTGAAAGTAGCTTCCAATTTCTACAAAATCTGACACAATAGCTTGTTTTTTGAAGAAATTTGGCTTTACTCTGAGGGAAATATAAGTCTACCTAGTTAGTCTATATCAATGCTTGTAGCGTAATATTTTCCCAGACATTATTGAAATGACTGTAGTCATTTTCACCTCCCAGTCATCACTTCCTATAAAATATTTCCACTTCCCTAAAGTTCACATTAACCGATTTGCATTATGGATCAATATTCCAGCACACCTTCCTCTGATATCCTCATATCCTACAGGTGCAACAATTCACTCTGCTAGTGTATACTGAAAAGGAACTTCTCTCTTTTTCGACTATCTTTGTATGCGGAAACAATTCTCAGATGCACTTGAAAAAATATTTACCTAGCTAACTGTTGAACATGATTTTAACATTTCGATGGCAGTCGGCCTTACGATTCACCTGCAAGATTGATGGGTGGGCATATGTGGGGATGGTGCGAGAGACCAAAGAATGGAGACAACAATTCATTGCCGAGGGCACAGCGAAAAGATCGTGTTCAGTTTACTAATTGGATGTGGAATTTCGTGCGAAAAAAATCATTCTGCCTGGGCTGATGGGAATCGTCAGATAAGCAGTATGACGAACGCTCGGAGGTTTTCATTGTTTCAATTAATTGTGAGTGAACGATTTAATTAATACGCTTCACCGAATGCGCTCATTAACTTCGTGCCTGCATTAATTTCGAAATTCAAAAAGAACGTCGTGCTGTTTATTTGCCCGTCAAATATATTCGAGAAGGACAAATAACTTTTATATACCGAGATGAACTGCAGACAAATGCGTACATTATTTTGGATATGATTAAAGGGACACGGCGAGAGTACACCGTTGAAAAAGGACCAGAATATTCAATTCGACGGTTGCCGAATGTCAAATTATCGTGCTATTTTCTGCTAACCTTGAAACAAAGTAGCTAGGAGTCGGTGCTAACATGGAAAATCACCACCAGGCCATATAAGTATGAGCTAACTTTTACCCGGTTAACATCATTCTAAAAGTTCTGTAAAGTGCTCTAGTGAAATCATAACTGCTTTTCACAGCTTGAGGGTTAGATCGTCCCATATTAAATAGAGAAACTGATACGATATTGCCTTCTAAAGGCGAGAAACACCATCTTCTTCAAAAGACTTTTAATACCACAGACGTACGCACACACAAATGTAGTGAAAAACAATTTATTGAAAAAGAATTAAAAAAAAAATGTAAGCGCCATATGCCAGAGCATTAGTGCAGCAATCGCAGGTAGCGAGTTAAGTATTCTTTCATAACAAATGGCCGTGATGTGATGCGTCAGCTTCTTTTTTAAAAACCGGCTCGGATGACATTCTTTATTGCTTCGAAAAACGTTATGAGCACCAATTTATGTCTTCAGGAAGTAAGACTGTGGGGGTTCTCTATACCGCATGAAGAACCAACCCACAATGCCAACAAATCTTGGCCGCTAAAAGCGCTTCACCTTAACTGAACCTGTAACCCATTTCAAAACCTGCAATACACGCATTCGCAACCATGCCAAATCTGCAAACGCATCCATCCCGAACTTGCAAGATTCCATCTCCTAATCCGCAATGCATTTCCCAGAACACCCAACAGAATACACTTCAATAGAATACATTCTAAATCATCCCCGCATACATTTTCCCAAAATTGCTTCGGTCAATTCTTATCTAAATCATATCCCTTGCTTGCGACCAGGCATTTCCCAGAACACCCAACAGAATACACTTCAATAGAATACATTCTAAATCATCCCCGCATACATTTTCCCAAAATTGCAATTCTAATTTCCCCCGAAAATCGTATTCTGTAATGAACGCATATTCCAATTTACAACGGAATACTCACCATCTCCATCAAATACATCGAGCGGTATACATTTTCCAAAAAACCGCTTCGGTTAATATCTTATCTAAATGATATTCCTTGCTTGCAACCAAGCAATTCTAATTTTCCCCGAAAATCATTCCGGCTCACTTCCAGCCTAAACTATTTCCTCGCTTGCAACCAAGCAACATTTAGTTCCCCGAAAATCATTTCGGCTCCCATCCTACCCAATACCAATTCCTCGTACACATAGCAACCGAGGAATCTAGCCCAGCCAGTACGGCAGGAATTCCCGGAAACAAACTCCCTATGCAGACATAGCAACCCTTCTTCGTGTTCCTAGTAAGTGGCAGTGAGCTTACTTCGCTGTGACTCAACGCCTTCATCCTTATTAGTCACTTCGCAACCACCGCCGCGGGCACACGCACCCAGCGTCGTCCCGCCGCCACCGCGGTCGGCAGCGCCGCGTTGCGTCACGCGACGTGCCTCCCCCATTTAGTTAGCGTAATACCCACGGTCCAATGTTGTAAAGGGTGATTGCATTTAAACGAAATTAGAGAGAAACAAAAGAGAAAACACCCGGTCGAAACGTGCCTACCATCGAAAACCAAGATTACACTCGCGGCTCTGAATACGATGTGTTATTAAGCTGTTACAATTTAAACGTATTGGTATAATTATATAATCATAATCGTAAATAGTTTTAATACATAAATGTAATCGCAATATACAAGTTATGCTATGAAGACATCACAATTTGAATGGACTTGTAACCACAATATAATAAACTCAACCAAAACTGTGTGTATATTATCATTTACGTGAAGTACCTGGTAATTACTTTCGGCGGAGCCTTGCTCATGACGGTGGTTAGGAAGGGCCATGTTGGAATTTGAATCGTATCTCGTCTGCCGTCAATATTATGCGCGTAAGTTTCAGTTAAGCCCCCTGAATTAAATAAAAGAACAATCAACACGAGAGTGGGCGTTCTGTTGTGTTGCCATTACCCCTTGGAGAACGCCTTCTTGTATTCAATGGGGCAGGAGAGAACCAGCGCCGTACGTCGGCGCATACCTCCCCTAGAACTCCACAAGACGTCTAATCAAAACTGTTCTATCTTCGTGTTAGCGGCGCTTTACCATGAGCTCGCATGAAATAAACTCGCGCACGTGAGTGTAAGGACAATAGCATGGATATTAGCTACTTGTTGGATGGATCACCACGACGATAAGAAATAAAAACAAGCCTTGGTGCTCTGTAAAAAAGCCGGGACATCAGCAGCAGCATTTGGAGTTCTGCTAGGAGAGTTCCTCTGGATTAGAACTTTTACTTTAGGTTTTACTATGTGCTATTATATTCATTTGGAGGCTCTGAATAAACATTGTAATAAGACTTATCTCTCTTAAGCTATTTCTAGAGGGAAGCCATTCTGATTCTGTTTTCAATTACTTCAAAGACATTTCCTCCTACCAGCGCTAAGGGTGGTCGAAGCTATCTATATTAGGTACAACATAGGTGCTTTCGTTAGGGCGCTAGGGTACATTTCGCTATATAAGGATAAGGGTCTACAGGAAAAATAGCACCGGACACCATGGTATATCGAATCCATGGTATACAATAGACTTGGTAGAGGGAAGGCGTCTCTGGTTCATTTTGATTTCTGGTTTTTCTTTATTTCTAGCATTCTTTTTCACCATCTACTTACTTTGATTCCTTCAATGCGATTTAATTGTATGAGACTGACTTAAACCAGATGTTCGAAGTGGATATTTCAAAAGTATTCGGCATAGATTACACCCATCTCTATTGTCGAAATTGCTTCATATGGAGTGGAGGAGTATGAATGGTATAAAATAGCGGAGAATGTCATAAAGTGGTTCACAACAACGTTGTATCCGTAGCATTTATTGCTCCTCAGTCTCCTGAAATTATTCCATGCCCACATATTAGGATGTGCCTAGTTCTCCATATTTAACCAATTCAATAGCTCTTTATTACTGCTGGGTTATAGTGTCGCTAATTGGTTCAGCGCTTGGTGGATACATCAAAAAATCGATACGCTTGAATTCAATTCCTCTGTTATCTGGCCAGTTAATAATTTGTAATCGTGTTTTTCCTCCTAGATGATTTTTAGACCGTCCTCGGGTGCTTTTTTGAGGCTTACGCTTTTTATCTTTACACTATATCCTGTACCTGATGTTTAATGGTGCTTCAGTTTCTACCTCTGTCATAGTTTCGGCTTACTTAACTGCTGTAGTTCACAGACGACATTCTAGAGTTTCATTTTTCTGCATGTCGATCCATTTTGTCAACTATGTTGTGTTTTTAAAACTTTTCCACGTGCGGTCGAGTTCTTTGAGATTGGGTATACCTTGGTAATCAGAAGTCTTGCATTCGGTCGTCTTTTTACACTTACAGTCAAACCAGACGTTATGTTGTTGTTATGACATGATGCAAGCAAATATTGAAGAACACTGAAAGAAAACCGAATAAAAAGAAAATGCAGCAGCCATATACCAAGCAATAACATAGTAATTCCACATCAGTTGAATGTACTTGAGTTTAGAAATCGGATTCGTATACGCAGCAGTGGCTTGATGTGTTGAGCTTTGGTTCTATCTTTTAGTGATTCTAACCATGATAGCGTCGGCTCGAATCACACGTTCTTTAATATCGTTGCTAACGCTATAATGTCCCTATTATCATCATCATCGGCACTACAACCGGGAACCGGTCTTGGCCTAATTTAGCAAGTCCTGAGGCTTGTTAAATTTTCCATAACGATTTGTTTTTTTTCCGGGCAAGGTCATTAGTCTTGCGCCAGAGGTTCCCCGACGGGGGATCGAACCCCGGTCTCCCGCGTGACAAGCGGGTGTAGCGATCCTAAATCGCTACCCCCATCCAAATCCCCAATATTATCAAATCCCAAAATTCCTAATTGCATATTGAATCGTATGAGCAATAAATTAACCCAAAGCTAATTTATCATTCATTGATTCAATTCCACATAATAAACCCAAATCCCAAATTTTCCATTGCTTCATTTCAAATCCCATATTGAGTCACATGTACAACGAATTTAACCAAAAGTTAATTCATCATACATTGACTCAATTCCTAAAAACCTTGACATCATGAAATGATAAATTCAAAACGCATTTCATGATTTCCCTTCCTAGAACCCATCCAACTAAAGCCTCTAACAAATTCCCAGAACACAACTCAAATTGAAACGCAAACTCTTATGTGTGTTTCTGGGAATTTTGACCATAAAATAGTTGACAATTCTCAACTAAAAAATCTATAAAAGGGGAGTGAATTTCAATTTCGTGATTAGTAGACTGGCCGCGCGCAATACGACTAAGTTACAAAAAATAAAACAAACATTAGTTGGCAAAAAGGTTGCCTTTTCGTCTTTAGGGGTGCTTGACCCTTGATCCGGCTTTTCAAATTGTTTCAAATTTTTTCAAATTGTTTCAAATTGCGTTGTCCCAAATGTCTGGTTACGGTTCCTCAGGTTAGCTTGGGTTCGGGAGTTAAATAGTTTTTCGAGTGACGTCAAACGTTACGCATTCATTCGACGCACCAAGTACATCGGAACATCCCGCAGCTGAATACCAGGGGACTTCCTATAAAGAGGCAAAGCACGTTAACGACGCCGCCGATTCAGGACCTAACAACTTATCCTAGGGAAGCACGTTAACCACGCCGCCGATTCACGACATAACAACTTATCCTAGGGAAGCACGTCAACGACGCCGCCACCTCAGGACCCAACACGGGTATACTAACCACTATACTATCGAGGAGCCTATACAATTATATCCCTATTACTGCTGTCTTAATGGAGTCGACAGTTGATATTTCTAGTGACAAAATGTTAAACCTGCTCAATCTGACGTTTCAAACCTTTAACATAATTAAGGTGTAACACGCTATTTCTACTGCATACCATCATCATCAAATAGCATCTGTACAGGCGCCTTATATGACTCTTTGATTGAAGTTGTCCATGCCATCATCATCATCATCATCGGCACTACAACCGGGATCCATTCTTGGCCTTATTTAACAAATATTTCCACCGGTCCCGATTTTGAGCCCATGTCATCGAGTTTGGTACCCCCAGGCTCTGGGCGTCCTGGACTACGCCCCCCCCCCCCCCCCTATCACAGACAACGTCTGCCGTGCTATCTCCATCCATACATCCTGCCACAAAGGACTTTCCGGCCAGGCTCCTCTTCGCTCATTCGAGCTAGGTGTCCCGCCCACCAGAGTCTACCGAGCTTGATTTTTCTTACAACATTTGCTTCAATGTATATTGCGTACAACTCATGGTTGTAGCGTCTCCGGAATCGTCCTCCCTCACATACGGGGCCAACAATTCTCTTTAAGATCTTCCTCTCGAACGCGGTTAAGAGTTCAGAGTGCCTTTATTGAGCACCCAGGTCTCGGATCCATACATGAGTACTGGTAAAACCATGGTCTTGTACAGTAGTAGTTTTGATGTTCTGGATAAATTTCGGGATTTAAAGAGCCTGGATAGACCATAGTAGGCTTTGTTGAATTTAATCAGCCGTTCGGGTATTTCTTCCTCCATATTGTTATCGGCTGATACTATTGACCCAAGGTAGTTAAAGGGTTGCACTACTTCAAATTCCTGCTCCACTACCCTGATAGTTTGACCAACGTTAGGTGTTCTCTTCGCAGAAGTTGCCATCATGTACTTAGTTTGTTTGGAATGCCGAACTCTCTCATGCCATTATATAGTTCTACCCTGGCTATGTTGTCGTAGGCGGCCTTAAAGTCTATAAATTGATTATAAATGGAATCTTAAATTCCAGTAATTTTTCCATCGCCTGCCTGAGGGTGAATATCTGATCAATCGCTGATTTGCCTGGGATGAGGCCACACTGATATTGACCAATGATAGCTTTAGCGCGCGGGGCTATCCGATCTTGTAGGATAGTGGAGAGTATCTTATAGGCGGTGCTCAGCAATATTATACCCCTATAGTTGCTGCACAGTGTGATATCTCCCTTCTTATGTATTATTCATTATTCATTATTATGCATTATTCCACGACGCCAATCTTCCGGCATCTCCTCTTGCACCACGATTTCATGAATTGCGTGATGTAACGCTGTCCCTCCTTGTTTGATCAGCTCAGTTGGTATGCCATCAGCTCCGGAGGATTTATTTGATTTGAGCTGTCTCATGGGTTTTAATGTTTCCTCAATGCTTGGTGGCGGCAGCATTTGGTCTTGATCTTGCATTGGTGGAGTCTCAAATTCTTGTGTGAGCTGATCATTTAGCAATTCATTGAAGTGCATTTCCCATCGCTCCAGAATGCCTTCAGGATCGGTGGAGTAACTGCAGCCTGGTGTGTACCGCGTCATACTGCGGATTATTTGGAAGAACTTCGGCGCCTGGTGCGGACATTGCTCTCTACTTTTCTCTATTTCACATACAAGGTTTTTTTCCCAGGTACTTTTCTTTTGTCTGTGAAGTCTTTTTTCAGATCTTCTGAGCTCTTTGTATATCTCCTCGCGTACCCGCGTCCTATGAGACTGCTGCATTGCCCGGTATGCAGCATTCTTACGTTCAGTCGCTAGTTTGCGCTCATTATTAAACCAGTCGCTAGTTTGCACTCCTCATCAAACCAGTGGCTCCGATCTCTACGACTACTGCCTAAGATGGAGTTGGCAGTAATAATGACAGTATTCTTAAGGCGTGTCCTTTTCTCTTCTACGCCCGGCATTCTGGACCCAGTACTTACTCTCCCTCTGTCGAGCTCTTCGAGAGCGAGTCTTAACGCATGGCCAAAGGTGTTACTGGTATTCTCATTGCGTAAGGCAGTCGTGTTGATTGGAACCTGATCCGGGGATGCAATACGTCTCCGTAAGGCAATCCGCTCTCGGAAAACGGTTCCAACAAGATAGTGATCCGAGTCGACGTTGGCACCTCGGTACGTTCGTACCGTCATCGGCCTCGAGGAGTGGCGCCGATCTATCAACACGTGGTCAATTTGGTTGCGAGTGGCTCCATCAGGTGATACCCAGGTGGCTTTGTGGATGTCTTTACACGGAAACCTGGTACTTCAAAGTGGACGTTCGAAAACGCTCTTGTGGTTGTTTCTATTACTTTCGTTACTAAAGCCATCATCATCATCACCGGCACTACAACCGGGATCCGGTCTTATCCTTTTATAACAAATCTCTCCACTTAAGTCATGTTGATTTAAAAACACCAAATCACCAGAATAGCTACTCCAATCGAAGTCGTCAACTCGCTACGCTCAAACCCTCAAAAGGTTCAAGATATAGAATCAAAGCATCAACGGTGGTCAATTGAGAATATCGGCTTTGTGGGTACTTTTTTGAGCAATGCTTGGGATGTGGCTTTAAATAATGCATTTAAATTTCATAGTTTTCTATCTGGATGATGGCACTCTCGAAACTTCATGAGCGTACGGCGATTTCAACAGATTATCTACCAAAGACAATAGAAAAAATTGTTAGCGCCGTATATCAGAGCATTAACGTAGTAATTACGGTTTATGTAGTGAGTTGAAATTTCTTCGTGCACACGGGGTGGGGCCCTTTGCTTGGATATTAGCCTTTTTTTTAGTGTGAGTTCTAATCACGTTCTTCGCCATCATCGCGAAATGATATACGAGAACTTCAAACGTGGGAGAAGAAGGAAGGTAGAAATAGAGATACGAATATAGATATTTATCTGATGCATCTGAAGGAACATATTTGAACCATAAACGCTATTGAAAATGCCGCATGGATCCAAAGCATTTCTATGTTCACTTCTTTGTTTCTGGCTATTCTACCCTCATTTCTTTTTCTCTTTCTTGCCCTCAATGTATCCTTTGATGTCACAAGGGTAAACATTTATTTAGCGAATACTTATTAATAACTCACTTTAAAAAAAATTTTTTCTTTAAATATGGATCTGTGGCGGTGCTTTAATACATTCCCAAAGAACCGCCCATCCTCTTAAAAAAACCACCGGGGATGGCACGGATTCGATCACGTCGGGGTCACCAATGTGGGTAGTTTTTATGTTGGCATCAGCAAGGATGCAGGTTACATAAAAACACCACTGATTGTTCACAGTCAGTTATCACCCGAAGAATGAGAAGGTAAAAGAAACACAGGATTCCAATGAAAACTGAGCCGATGAACACTGAACTCCACACTCGTGTTCCAGGACACTGTGCCCAGCAGGTTGAACGAATACAAATTGCCGATTAATTAAGACGTGCGTTTAATATTTACATCAAAGGAACAATAGAAATAAAAGATCATTCAACAGAATAACAACATCCGAGTTTTAATTGATCATCATTCTGCAGTGTACAGTGTCCTGGAACCCGAGTGTGGAGTTCAGTCTTCATCGGCTCAGTTTTCATTGGAATCCTGTGTTTCTTTTACCTTCTCATTCTTCGGGTGATAATTGACTGTGAACAATCAGTGGTGTTTTTATGCAACCTGCATCCTTGCTGATGCCAACATAAAAACTACCCACAGATCCATTCGCTTATCAGTGTTACAAGGGTAAATCCAGGTACTTAGATTTCATCATCATCATCATCATCGGCACTACAACCGCGAACCGGTCTTGACCTTATTTAGCAAGTCCTGAGGCTTGTTACAATTTCCATGATAATTTGTTTTTCCGGACAAGGTCATTAGTCTTGCGCCAGAGGCACCCCGACTGGGAAATGAACCCCGGTCTCCCAAGTGACAGGCGGGGATACTAACCACTATACTATCGAGGCGCCCAATTATACTTAGATTTACCCGTGTAAATTTGATAAGTGGACGGATCCATATTTATAGAAAAAAATTGTTGATCTATTTAGAAATGTTTTAACTAGTTAAATCCTATGCAAACATTCATTGTTTTCTAGTTTTTCGGCATTAGCTGTTGAACCAAATTAGAGAAACTTCTCAACTTCTGTATCATTTTCACGGCTGACCTGCCTTTCCAGAAGTTATGACGGAACAATGTGATATGCTAAATTAATGCATTTGTTCCATCGCAAATTTCAGTGGAGGATTCCACATCTATGAATTTTGAAAAACAATAAACCGAAAAATCAAGTTCATCCTTTAAACTGTTTCTACAATAAACAGCCATCTAACAGATAAGATAAACAACTACAGGTCCCTCGGCACAAGAAAGGTGTGTCAATCTCAATTCTATCAAACCCTGTTTGTGAATCCACAAACCCTGATGCACAGATGTTTATTTTCCTTACTTAAAATTGCAAACCAGTTGACTTTATCAAACACCTATGCCACTTCCGCCTTCACCGCAACTGTTCTCGATTTTCATACCACGGTACAATTGTCAATGAAAACAATTCATGCCCCCGTGACCCTCTAATTCTTATTTATACCCGATGTCAGATTAATTTATAAGTTTATCAATTCGATCTTATGCATTATGCTAATGAGGATTATCCTTGAAGGAAAACGTATCAGGAGGATATCGTTAACCTCACTTGCCTACGGGCACCACATATGCCAGAAATTGGATCAAATTCTCTATACAGAAAACATTCTACACGGCAGCATATTCTTCTACTTCATTAGGAACTGGCATAAAGCATCTCGATAAATTTCAAGGTATCGAAATATCCATACAGACAAACGTCTTTCATATGCCGTCACGTCAGTATGATACATCTACACCTTACCAAGTAATCATCGGAGGATTAATGCGACTGTCTGAAATAACATGAAATCAAATTCATCTGCAATCCGTTTAGAAAGCACAGAATAATTTATATTCGAATATGATCGAATAAATTCAATTCCAATGGCAATTTTCAATCATGTTGACAAAATAACTCCATTACCATAATTTGAACATCGCACAAAGATACTTCTGGGCCAATCAATAATTTCAGATTTTATATGAATTTCATTCTTGTTGATGGATTGCAAACGGGGCCAATTGTATCTGCCGACCTGGAGAGATTGTGATTAACGTAAATTCGTTAACAGGTGTGGTGGTCACAACAGGAACGGGATGACCCACAGGCAAATTAAACGATTCATGGAACTATAAGGTTGACTCCCACTTTAACTTGCGAGGAAATGATGAAAAGTTCTCGACCAAGCAGTGAAAAAATGAGATTCGTATTTTAAAAATCGATTTATTTGTCAATATAATTTTTGTTTTTCCAATAACTAAATTCCATCTCTGAAGTGGGTTTCTAGGACGTGATTAAAATACTAATTTACCGCTGCCACCAACTCTTCAAAACCTCCTCATAAATCATAATCATAAATTTCTCGTTTCATTTCCAAAAATTTAATTTGGATATTTGGGAGTGACTATTTATTTTATCTATTTTTTTGTTCACTACAACATTGAATCTCGAATAATTTGTTGAGAGAATGACGCAATATTCATTATGTATAGATCTTGGATAGAATTTCTACATGAATTCAATAGGACACCTATTATGCTATTTGGATATAGTATCCGCAACGGCAAAACTCGCTAATAAATTGTACACTTCAGGAAAATATCTCATTCCTATGGGATATTCGCAAGAACTAGTAATCAAATTCATCTTTAATCTTTTTAAGGGCTGCGTGGGAAGGGAGTCGAAAGAGGCATTACCATCCGAATGCAGAGCTAATTTATTTCCCTTTGAACTACGAAGACATGGAAGAGGGAGAGCCTTTTTCCAGAAATGCCAGCGTGGAAGATGGTATGATGATATCGAGTGCCAGTATCCGCATCATGGCCTCCAGCAACGTAGGTGAAACTAAACGTCAAAAGGCGACCAGCAGGGCGCCGAAGATATCCTCAAAACTGTAAGCGAGGAGGAAACAGTGCAGAAACCCCTGCCGAAAGACGTATCCGTGGCACAATTGGCGCCAAAGCAAAGTCGGGCCAAAGTCTCTGATTGCTTCCAACCCGGCGAAGTCCAGGACGATCCTTGTCCCTGTTCAATCCAAGTTGACATGCAGGCTCCACGTGACACCCCTGTATAGCTACTTTGGCAACCACCAAGTAGTGAATTAATGCATGCAGTGACATCCTGAGAAATGTTAATTACCTTGCCCATAAAAACATATTATTATTGAAAATTTAACAAGCCTCGGATATGGACCGGATACACGACGACGACCACGGAAACGGAAATGTCTAAACGATTTCAGAGTTTCCTCATGGAACGTCCACTCACTATACAGAGCACGAGCTGCTCAGCAACTGCCCGATGCCCTGTCCGAATATAGGGCTGATATAACAGCATTACAAGAAATAAGATGGACGGGGAGTGATGTTATTCAAAAAAACCAATACGATATTTATTATAGCTGTCATGCAAAACACCAAAAACTGAAGCCTGCCATTATCGGCTTTAATCCAATAAACGAAAGGCTACGCACTCTTCGCGTGCGAGGCAAGTTTAAGAATATAAGCCTCACAAATGTTCACGGGCCTACAGAAGAGTCTCCTGACGACGAAAATGGAGAATATTATACTACGAGAACGTCCAACGGGCCCTCAATCCCTAGGCAAGATACGATGCGAAAATCGTTCTTGATGATTTGAATGCGAAAATAGATCGGGAGTCGATTTTCAGGCACTACGCAGGTTTCCATAGTTTGCATGAGAACACTAATGACAATGAACTACGAGTCATCAAACTGGCAGCATCAAAGAACTTGGTCGTTGCGAGTACCAGGTTTCCACGCAAAGATATCCACATAGCCACCTGGGTGTCACCCGATGGAGCCAGTCGCATCCAAATTTACCACGTGTTGATAGATCGCCGCCATTCCTCGAGCCTGATGACGGTACGAACGTACCGAGGTGCCAACGTCGGCTCGGATCACTATCTTGTTGGTACCGTTTTCCGAGCGCGGATTGCCTTACGGAGACGTATTGCATCCGCGGATCGGGTTCGAATTAACACGGCTGTCGTACGCAACGAGAATACCAGTAATACCTTTGGTCATGTGCTAAGACTCACCCTCGGAGAGCTCGATGGGGGGAGAGTAAGTCCTGGGGCCAGAATGCCGGGCGTAGAAGAGAAATGGACACGCCTTAAGAATACTGTTATTAGTATTGATAACTCCATCTTAGGCAGAAGTGACTCTGGCGTTACAACTAGAAGGACTATTGTTATCAAGTCCAGCCAGATACTTGCCTACGCAGATCACATCGACATCATCCGATTGGGCTGTTTAGGACTCCTTCACCCAGAACGAGTAGGCGGCCAAAAACTGGAACCGCACATTAATGAGGGGAAAACTAAGTACATGATGGCAACTAACATTGGTGAAACTATCAGGGCAGTGGAGCACGAATTTGAAGTAGTGTAATCCTTTAACTACCTTGGGTCAATAGTATCAGCCGATAACAATATGGAAGAAGAACTACGCAAACGGCTGATCAAATCCAACAAAGCCTACTATGGTCTATCCAGGCTCTTTGTATCCCGAAATTTATCCAGAACATCCAAGCTGCTACTGTACAAGACTATGGTCTCACCAGTACTCATATATGGATCCGAGACCTGGGTGCTCAATAAAGGCATTCTGAGCTCTTAGCCGCGTTCGAGGGGAAAGTCTTAAGGAGAATTGTTGGTCCCGTATGTGGAAAGTTCTTTGTGGCAGGATGCACGGAAGGAGACAGCACGACAGACCTGGTCTGCGATGGCGGATGGCGTAGACCAGGACACCCAGAGCCCGAGAGTGCCAAACTGAATGACATCGGACCGAAATCGGGGCCGGTGGAGAGATTTGTTAAATAAGGCCAAGACCGGATCCCGCTTGTAGTGCCAATGATGATGATGATGATGATAGTTGAACATTGCAGCGTAAAGCCATATATAAGACAAAACCAATTATGAATTTTGTAAAGCCTAAATGTGTTAAGATTCCTTGATTTAACAGGATATTTCAGAAAATGTATCAAGGTTTATTCGATGATAGCGTGACGTCACCGAATTCAATGAGCTAAAACGGGCACTTGTTGGTTGACACGTTCTAGAATTATATTAGTTAGACACGGAAACAGAGTTGCTTACTAACTTTAGGTTATGGTATGATTTCGCTATGAAGGATGGTTCATAGGGTAAGTCATCGACAGCTAATTTGAGTGTATCTGCATATTAGTTAATCCTTATATACAAAATATTTTAGTACTGTGTTTATTATTGATGATGTCTTCTCTAAGGATCTTGTCATGGGGATACCAATTAAGTTGTTCGTTCCACTTCGGAGTATTTGATTTCAGGTAATCGTCTTCTGATTCCAATCTAGGTAAACCCACTTGAGCTTTTACCATGAATCTCTTTAAGCCATATTATTTGGCTTACAATTACACGTAAGAACAGAATTCATTCATTTGCCATCAACTTAAGCCTGCCTTGCATTATCTCATAGTTCCATTCAATAATTTAGTCCTGCTTCATTCATCATGTAATATTGATTATACTGAGAGAATCTACAAATTAGTGGTAAAGAGGCTTATTTCATAACGAGGTTATCTTTTAGGAGTTTCTACTGGATCATTGTTAGTCCTGGACAAAACACAAACACCATTCAAATAAAGGACATCTATTTAAATCCTATTGTTATTTGATAAACAAGGAATATGGCATCTTACACAGTTCATCTTCTAATTGAATGCTTCGCTGGTCATACATTAAATTCTCATATATTTCAGTAGCGTCTAAAATGAGATACAAACAGAATCAGTCGCAACAGCAACAGTCAGAACCAGAGTCACAGTCATAAAACAAGAACTAGAACTAGAACCGAAAACCAGCGACAAGAGGACCAATATCCTACATGATATACGACAACCGATGCATAAATACGTGACCTAATTTGTATCGCTGTTTCGTTGTATCATGTGATTCATCTGTTAGCTATAACATGACGATATTTCCGCTGGCTTCCCTAGTTGTTTGTCACGAGTCTTAAGGTGGAACAATATACACGCCAAACCTATTCCATGTAAAGCCCCATGCAAGATGGATGAATCCATGCATATTCATTGCATATCCTATGTTTTGTTTGTACGAAATCCACCTATCTCCTAAGTCGGTTCATCGTTTATATCAGAGCCAACGAGCTTCTGAGTATATCATCATCGTCATCAACAATAACGACATCATCATGCTCGTCATCGTTGTCATCATCACCAATGTTGCTACCGCTGACACAACCATCTAACATCACCGCCCGCCCATTACCACCATTAGGGTCCCGTCGCCTTGTCTTGTATCTTATCACCACTGAATCCTTGCTTACATAAATTGTATTTCAAACGTTATCTCGTGTACACACACCAAATAGGACTGACATCCATATTCCTGTACAGAACGATGAGCAACCACCTCCTGTAAGATCCGAGTCAATGAAATTGTGGCATGTACTCATACTATTGCGAGTCTAAGGGCTGAAGCAGAGCATAGGCGGGAGACGGAGTTTGTCAAAGTTTTTCAAGGAACGACGTACTGATTTTCCTCTTAGTTTCTTTGAGTCTGAAACGATGATAGTATTTGAAGTATTCAAATATTGCGAATCCTTTACGAGCAGGAATGTACACCATTGCGTGCCACAAGAATTTGAATGGATTTTGAGAAAGAGGAGGATTTCTGCAATACTGCTATTTTTCGTGCGGCGCGAGGATACGCTCAGACCAAGTGTTGTTTATCGGCTTCTCAACACCAAGAGAAAGAAAAAACCACCACCCCTTAATGTTGCAGTCTTTTAAGACCGATGAAAATAGTTGCGTTGCGAAAATTACAAAGTGTTGTACGTGTTCGGCCGAAGAGGGTATTGACTCGATTATGCTAGAGTGCAAAAATGATATCAAAAGTTAAAAGTTATAAAAGCTAACTTCCTGCCAACGGTGACTTATTATTGCTTTAGATGTTCGAGGTCCCTTTGTGACTGATAAAAGTTATGCTCGAATCCAGAAAACAAATAATGAAAATAGACAATAAACTATTAATTGCTTATTATTACTAAAGCAAAAAAAGTTGACCGATTTTAAAAAAAATGTTTGACACAAAATGGGTATAACCCTTCATAACTCCAGTCTTTTTTTCTAAGTATACTTTTACTCCTTTTCTTTTTCTTTTCGCGAAACATTTTATACAACAGAATCAATCTCTCAAATGCGACTTATCAACTTTTTAAGACAATTCAGTCTAAACTCGAGATCTAAAGTCTTGACCAACCCCACGTCTAATAAAGCACATTCTGGTGTAACAGCGTTCAAAGAGGTCAACATTAACATACCTCCTGGTCCAAATGGCATTCCCTCCATATTTTTGAAGAGATGTTCTATCCCACTTCCTAAACCGCCTCGGATCATCTTCCATTTGTTTGCCCAATTTAGCTGATCAATATCCACATTCTGAAGTCTTGACCAAATTCATTTCTAATAAACTACGTTATATTGTCCAAGCACCCAAGAACTTCATCATTAATAAATTCTTCGTTTTCGGGTGGCATTCCCTTTATACTTTTGAAGAGATGTTTCGCACTCTTCCATTTATTCTATCATCTGGTCAACTCCCAAAAAAGGCCACGTGTCACCCTTTTCTTGAAACTTGATTTAGAAAAATGCGAAATATTCAACTATAATATAAGGCTCTTCTAAAATCCGTCTAGGGACGACGCGAACATTTCAATCCATAATCAGGGTTGCAACGTTTTTATTGTCATCTTGAAAGAGAAAAAGAAACAACTGACAATGTCTTTTTCTCTCTCATTTTCGTAGTTATACCACGAAAGCACAGACGAAATACGAAAGTGGTGTCGTTCAGCGAGAAAACATTTCAAGTGGCATTAAACAGCCCGGTCGCTTCCGTTGGGAGACTAATGAGAAAGGGGCCGGTGAGAAGGCCGCGACAGAGATAGGCGATCGGGTAAAGCGTGCTTTTGAAATAATTGGATCAAGCAGCGAAGTGTGAAGCGGACGTGTGCAGGACGGGAAACGGTGGCGCAGCAGAGTTAGTAAGGTCATGAACTTTTAGGTTCCTATACACTAATAAATAGTAGTAGTAGTAATAAAACAATATCGCCGCAATCCCATTTTTCTATTTATGTCTTCCAGTCCAGCGAATCTCTCCGATTAACTCTGGACTTTTGAAATATCTGAAACCACAAACCACTATACTGGTGGTAGCAAAATGTTTTTAATGTGTCTCCGGACCCAACACAAATAATAGAAAGACGCTTATCTTGGAAACATTTTAATACGGAGTGCCGTTACCTGAGATCGTGGTTTTTTCATATATTTTGCACAAATACACAGGCGTGCGATGGGCGAATGGTATTGTTAGCGCGAATTAATGCATCTATCAATTATGAATCATCGAATATTGTCGATAAGCAGCATGCATCATCCCGATGGAACAAAGGAAGATGACCCATCTAATGATGAATCGTCAAGTGTTTTTAACTAGCAATAATCGCACCTCGGTAGAACCTCATGGTTACGATATCGCCTCTGCGTAAAGCTAAACCGGCAAGTGTTGGCTATAAGAAGTATGCATCACCCCAACGAAACAAAGGAGTAATGATAACAGAATTGTATAAAAAGCCAGTAAGCCAAAGAAATGTAGATTTTTATACCTAGAGAATAATAAAGTACACGGAGTGCTCTAAGTAGCTTCTAAGAAAAAATATTTTCTTATTCCATGAACAGATGGGAGTATTAACTCGTGCCAGAGCGCGGTATTTTTAGTCGTTAGCGTTTTCGCACGTATGACGTAAACAATTATTCTGTTCTTACCCCCCCCCCCCCCCGCCACCCTCTGACGTAGAAGAATCTATTAATAACGCGATTCGTGACCTTAGGGCAGACCTTGGAAAACAAATCAGGGCCTGAGATCATTCAGAAAACGTAACAGGAAGCATAACGGCCATATCAAAAATAAAGATCTCTCCCTACAATGCTCTTCCTCCAACCCCACCCCCCCGCGGGGAGGTTGTCAAAGGGAACCGTTACTATTCGTACTGTCCGGTTTGGTCAACAAAATGATTGATATGGGAATATGGGAAACGACCTCACTTTTATGAAGGTCCTGATTAGCGACCGAACTGATGAGATTAAATCCATGTCAGTCCCTATAGTCGAAGTTTGGGAAAAGGTCTCCACTCTACCAAAAATGTCTCATTACAGGCCGAGATCGAATTTGTTCGTTAATTAACTACCGATACACCGATCCCCAAATTTTCTCTCCCGGGTGATGGGGTCCTGGCCTTGGTTGAAACTAGACCCGCGAACACCGAGCCCCTGATAGTATTTAGTCTTAGGTAAAATCTGTAAGTGTATTGGAAATAAATGTGAATTCAAAACCAAACCAAAAAAAAAAAACAACACCGAGCCTCTGATCCCGACCCGCCCCCACTGCCCATCACCTTGGATCAACTAGTGGCCTTGAAGAGTGAAATGAGAGGGTCACCAAATTAAGTAAAAGCAACTGCTTCTTCTCTTTTACTATTACCGGGATCCTCATAAAGGTTTATGCTTCCTGTGTATGCAACTTCTTCCTAAAGAATTACGCAATCAGCATCATTAACGTCGACAAGATCCCTAACCAGGCCTCCAACTTATAGTGTGTTTACATTCCCTGTCCCTATGAATGGATATTCCTATATCCGGCAGGTGACGGTCAACTGGGTAAATTTCAAAAACGATACCAATATCAACACTTCCCTTATTCGCGAAATTAACCTCACTCGTAAAGCCCATTCTAGTAACCTATCACACCAGTCATTTTTCAAGTTCTTTTATTCTCTCAGGTCTACCCAACTATCTACCGTTCCATATAATTCTACACATTCGCCCTCACCGGGGACCCCTCAATCCTAGCCCTCGTTCTCAACCCATTTTTGACCTCGTCTTCTCTCCCCCAGTAAAAATCACACAGCTTTCCAAAACGTTATCACATCTCCAAGGTAGTAAGGCCGACCGCAACAAGTTTTTCGTTCCTAAACTCCACCCCCCCCCCCCCCTCACAAACCGACAGTATAACTCCCCCTACCCTCTATTATCAGAACCTAAGAGGACTTCGCCGAAAGACCCAATCCTTTCTGAGAAGCTTCCATGCCCCACCGGTTGACATTTTCGCTTTAAGTGAAACGAACTTGACTCCCATCATTCATAACCTGGAATTGTTTTCTCCTCCGTTCACTATTTGCCACGATGACCTTATAGCGTTTGCGACGATTGTGAAGAACGTGTAATTTGAACTAACGCTATGATGGCCAGAATCACTAAGAATTGAATCAAAGCTGAACATGAATTCGATTTATAAACTCAAGAACAGATGTGGAATTGCCATGTTTTTGCTTGGTATACGGCTGATGCTTTTTCTTATTCGATTTGTGTGTGAACCTGTTAGAAACGCCACAACCCCTTCAATAATACTTTTGATCTTTCCCCCAGCCGGGGAGTGCTCATCGCTGTCCAAAACAGCATCGACTCGTAACTTATCGCTTTCCCTACCTCCCCCAAACTGAACTTTGTGACTGTCAAAATCACTCTGTCTCGGAAATCAGTCTTTGTCATGTGCTTCTGTATCTTGCCATCCCAGCCTATTGAAGTTTATGAGCTAGCTCCTAATGCTATCGACCGCATAATCGAGCTGAGTAACTTCGAGGACCACATCATCGTCTTCGGAGAATTTAATCTTCCACAACTCAATTGGGCTTTATCTGACGATCAATCACATTTCACCCCCCACCCAACCTATGCCAAGGAATCTCCCTTCATTTATCGACTAGATGATTCTTGCCTCTGTCAAGTCAGCAACATTCGAAACCTCTTGGGAAGCCAGCTAGACCTCATCTTTACAACAAACCCTATCAATACATCAGTTTCACCCAGCCCCTTCGTCCATATATCTATCCCCCCCCCCCCCCCCCCACCCCCCCGTGCCATTCTTCCGAGTCCACTCGCCACCGTCCGTCCACCCTTCCAATTACTACGACTGACTTTCGCTTCACCAACGACTACCTAGGACGCCTTTCGTTCAACTATGATCACCTATCTGTTGAAGATACCATGAAATTCTACTTCATGAAATTGATCGGCCTTTCGCACAGATGGAATTTATCAGGCATAACGTCGAACTCACTTACTAATTCAGCAATCATCTTTAAACTCATGTTTGATTTCGGGGAACATAAAGTGGCTGTTTCGCTTTGTCTTTCGCACGAGTTAACGTATAAATCATCCACACATCTTGTACATCATACACGACATGAAAGTCGTCCTAACAAAATCATTTCAATGTTATCTCATACTATAATCACAACATGTCTTATCTTCTATAAGCCTGAGTCATAGAAAATCAAGAAACTCCACAGAATGAGAGACAACAAGATCATCTTTTGACTCCCTTTGTTTAAGATAACAGTTAAGTATAAATAGCTTTAAGTCAATCTAAAAAGTTGTTCATAGTTAACCAAAAAGTAAAAGCATCAATACGTGTTGAAATAAAGAGGCATCGCCTCCAAAAACCTTATTTTTTTAAATTCGTCCTGAGACCGAACAATAAATCGCGTCTTTCGTGCTCGCGATTCATCTGGGGCTAAGTGCTCGTCCTGTCGCAGCATCGTAATTTTACGTTGGGCGAGTTCGAGCTCATGCTGCATTAGTTCCATTACGCGTATATGAAGTTCTCTTTCGCGGTTCAGTTGCGATTCTTGTCTTCGGTATTTGGTGCAATTGCGAAGTCCTGTGTCAGATGCAATATCCTGGCTCTCCTCCTCGTTGGTGATTCTCATTCAATTGCCCGTTGGATTATGTTCAACCAGTCGGGCGATTATGTCGGTTTTCTTACCGCCAATGGCTAATCCACACACCTTAGCGTTTTGTCGCAATTTGCTTTGAAATCGTTTTCTTCAGGCATGGTTAATTTATTTTTTCGAGGTTGTAAGCTATGTTGTCGTCTTTATTCGTCATTTTTACCCCTTCGTCGTCGTATTTAGTCTTTCTTCGGCATCTCTAATTCTTCGTTGTCGTCTTTATTCCTTCGTTGCCGTCTTTAATTCTCGGACGAGCCCCCAAATGTGATATAAAAATATCCACCTTATTAAACTTTTCATGAATGACTTTCTTTTATTCTTTTGCTCATCCTATCAAGAGTGCCCTATGACGCAAGGCTAATAACTTTGTGGGGCTTTTCAGGGCCCGAAGAGCCATACATCGCCCGATCCCCACCATTTCCAGCAATGCGACTTACCTTGGAGTCGAATCTTCAGCAAGATTATACAACCTTGCTACGGCCTTAACCGCCAACCAATTCGCTGGAATTAATTCGGTTATCCCAAAGGATAACCGACATAAATACCTTATAGGCAGCTTACCTTTCTTTGGGGGGTTTCTTCCAAACCCCTCCACCACGATCATTCCTGAAAACATTAAGTCCACGGCAAGGATTATCACCTAGCCGTGGCATCAAAAATTTCACCCTCGGGCATGCATTGCACCCAATGCATCACGTCCTTATTACCTTATGCTACCCACGTCATGCCATGAAAACAAAATCAACACAGAGTTCCTAATGTGCTTGTTTTGTTTGTCCATGTCACCTCTAAGCGTGCGGCTACCAAGTCTCACCAGTTTGCCACCGCCGACAAGGTTTCGGCCGACGCAAAGCAAACATTTCCCGCATTTTCAGCAATAGCTGGTTTTCCATTATCGGTTTCCACCGATCATGGACCGCAAACAAGCAACGAATTGAATGTGGCCATCAAGTGTTTACTTTTAACAACTGGCAACGGCTGCACCCTATATTCGTTTGCAATACCTAAACGTCGCATCCATATGTTCCGGATTGTTTATGGTACATCGGAATTTTCTATTAACGGCCGCCAACCGTCCGCGGACCTGGAAAATTGCATGTCCATCAACCGAATGTTGATTTATGGCCTCTCCTCGGGCGAGCAGATCTTCGGTTTGTTTTTCACACCAGAAGGGTCTGTTGCCGGCAAGCATTACACGATCGATTGTGTACACAGCCGCAGACCCATGCAATGTTGGCGAACGCAAACAATGCATTCCCATTACCCGATCATGGAAATAGTGTCTCTGTTGACATAAGATCACAGAGACCTATCCCTTCGCTTAATGATCATTACGATGAGATGCAATAACGACGCCCGCATCTATCTATGTTCACCGGACGATCGTACGCGACGCATACACATACATGCGAAACGTACGCCATATTTTCCAATCCAATCACGATTGACTGCCTCGAGTTGATCGTGTAGCTCCTCCCCTTATCGAGGCGATCCTGGCGATATCATTCTGATGGTGGCGAACGGAAGTCAGTCAGATTTTACCACCAAGGAGTACGTGAGGTAATCAATTCGTTCGAAAACTTTTCCCGCGCACTGTTAATATGATCTTTAGTGATTCAAGTGTCTAATAACCTATCGTTAGCTGTTCGTGTTCAAAGACGATATACATACGTCACTCATACTCGTTTCGTGTATTGTAAAAAATATTTGTAAAATCAAAACAAAAAGGAAACTGTGAGATAGTTTAATTAAATAAAGTGAACTTTAAACAACAAGCTAACACCAGCGAGATTTTATTCCTATTGCTTTCTCTTGTGTTTGGTGTTTCGACAGCAGTGACAATCGCCAGTGTTTTCTTTATCCGTCGGAGTTTAAGTAATCAGCGCCGTACGTCGGTGCACCCTACTTAAATACCCACAACTTTGCCCGGAAAATCAAATTATTATGGAAAATTTAACAAGCCCCGGGACTGGGTAAATAAGGCCAAGACCGGATCCCGGCTGTAGTGCCGATGATGATGATGATGATGATGACCAAGACTGTCCTGCTCTGATTGACTGTGAATTATAGGACTAAACAAAATTTAGGTTGTCTCCATTGTCACGATGTGACTGTGAATTATAAGTTTATCTCAAATTCGTCTCCGTCATTTCCATTCCACACTATTGAGCTAAAATGAGCTACATCATGCAGGATGATTTTGTGACGAATATCAAAATCTATCTAAACTTAGTCTAGCATCACTTAAGAATTTTCGACGCAGTTCGTGGTTATGCGACTTTAGTTCTCGAGTTAGGGCAATCTTAACCCGAGATTTTTTCTCAAAATCTGTCACAATGAGAGCGAAGATACACCCAACTTTTAATAACACCATGGACTCGATTGATTTGGGTCCTTTCAGCCGCAATATATCCCACGGAACTGGCGTTTCCTCATCTTATCTACACGGCAATATTTCGTAGAGAGTTGATTTGAATCTTTGTACCAAATTGCCCACAATTTTTTTCATGGGACTGTGGGGATGAAGTAGAGTGTGCAGGCGTGCTGCAACTGACGCTCGGGGGTTTAAATTGACGACTCCGTTGTGTACGCGTCCCCGGCGTCACGGGGAGCGGGAGTAGAAAACGATGGTCGGGTGATGGAAAACGACTCAGCGAGGAAAGAACTTCGACCTGTATTCAATCCTCAGTTAAGGGTGAGGTTCGGAGGAGAAAGAGAAAATTTTCTCTTTAGAGTGTGGGCAGCAAGGAAATGCAATCTTTCCTTACTGGGTGTGACCAATGGACGGCGATCTCTTTATGCAGTGGTCTGTATGTGTGATCATACACATCACCGTGTTTATCGATGCATTTCAGCAAGGGATAAACGAAACCTACAACGAGGGAAAAAGAACAGAGGGAGAAGCGACCTAAGGCATCGGTCTGTAATTAGGGTCACCTATATAAATAAGCTGCAATTCATTACATATGAAATGCATTTGGGATACTTCAAACAATTGGGATTGTTTATCGTATCGCCAGAATGCTTGCGTAAGGACAGAACTCTTTTGTTTGCACATGATGCGTGCTGAAGAATTTGGTTTTAGCGGCTATTACGCTAATTGTCTGCAGCTGTGTCAATAAGCTGCTTGGAGTCGCTTTGTTGTTGGACAAAAGAGTCGCCAGCCAATGTGTATGTAGGGAAAATTGTTGTACACGTGGTGAGACTGGGAATAGTCGACCTTGCGATTCTCCGATTATGTGGTTACGTGGTACGGTAACCGAATTATTTTCTTTCAGGCACAATGTTTGACCTGTAAGGAATTCTTCTAGGAAAATGCATAAGAATTATGGATGCTGGTGAATTCTTTTAGGAATTTTTTTTTGCTGCGTTGATGCATGGAAAATGCCCTTGCGAAAGAAATTCTTTTTACAGAGGCTTTAAGGTTATGCATTAGATAACCTTAATGCTTGTAGCCTTGTAGGTGCTAATGCCATTGCATTAGCAAAGGACAATGGGGTTATGGGAGCTTCCGGGCTGGAAGCTTTTAGGTAATTTGGGAAGGTGAGTAATGGCGTTTATGGGAACCGCCACAGAACTATTATACAGATCAAAAATTGGTGTAAATGCACGCAAAGTCGTCACATCTGCACGCGAATTTTGAAAATATCTTTAAGCCATTTGCAAATCTTTTTGAAGCATGTATTGACATAATTTCATAATTCCAACTATTATAACACGTCACTAGATAAGTGTCCGGCTTGACACATAGATGGCACTACTGTTGACAGACCCTTATAATTTCTGGATAACTCTAATTCAATCCTTTAACTTCTCAAATTATAGCAATTTTAGTGAAACAACTTTTACTGTTTTGGAAACAATGGATGAAAAAGAATTTTATGTGTTGACCAAACACGGTTTTTTTGGCAGGGGGAAAGTATTCTTAAAGCCAACCAGTGGTTTGATAAGCGTTATGGAGGCTCTGCCCCAAGTAAGTGAACTATAGACTGATATGCTGAATTTAAATGCTTTGGTCGCTCAAAATTGGTAGTTGTTCCGGAAACAAAAAAAGACTTCACAAATAGAATGTATCACTCTTGGAGGAGAGTATGTTGATGAATACGTTGAATTACTAAAACAGAAATTATTTTTTTTAGTTAAACCGGAAAACTATTGTGTGGTGTTTTAGAAACACTACAAACGTTTCAGGCATCACTGAGAAATCCCTATTCAAAAATTCATTGCACCAATTGAAAAACACATTTATTAGATAAAAACTATTGAATATCTTAAAATGTATCCTACATATTCAAAGTATACTTCCTCCTTTTATTGATACCATTAGGTAAATAAAAAATTGAAATTCAAATCTCAATTCAGTCTCCTAGATTTTCAATAAAAGGAACAACAGACAAAAGGTTCGATACTCGTCACTTCGCAGTCGTTACTAGTTACTTTGCCACCCTCTTCACCGTTATTTATATTTTTCTCTCAACTCACAAGAACATTGTGAGCTTCGGCGGAAGTCGAATTGAGAAATCATGTCACCAAATGTTGAAATTTACAAATCACTTGTGAAGAATCGTGCACCAGGACATCAAATGACATAGGGATGAAACTGAGTACAGCAGATGCCAGCACTTTGTGTTCCACTTTTCAATCAGTGAAAAAAAAAAAGCAAAGGAAGCTAAGTAAATTGTTGTAAGGGGTGCAATCCTTCATTCAACATGGGTGAAAATAAAATAAAAGTTGTTAAACAAAAACGCATTACAAGCGATTACACGGATTTCGAAGACACATCACATCAATGGGGCGAATCAGGACACCCTTCAATGCTGGAGCGAAGTGAATGTCAACATTCCCTATTGTTTGACCTCTTTGACAGCTGGTAATGACACTATATCGAGGACTCCACCATCTGACTGGAGTTTACTGATAAATCCCGGGCGTTAAACCTCACCAGCCACATGTGACGCTGAATCCTTTTGTGCTGCAGAAGTCGGAAATTCCAAATAAACTCTGTTAAGATAACATTCGAGTGGTTGTTGCGTTAAGAGCTCATTGAAGTGTCGCGTCTTTGCAACTGTAATATTTCACTGAAATGAACTACTCAATACCAAACATTATTTAGGTGTCCCTGACAATACGACCACAAGTTCGTGCTGCATCAGCTCCAACTGGCTTATGGACCAGTTCATCTAACATAGGCGACGAGTATTTGCTAACATTGTACATGCTCCTTTCAAATGTAGGATACTAGTAAATTGTCCCGAAATCGCAACGTAAACAAGTCATGTGAATTACAATCCTTGTTGATGCTTCGAATAGTCCAACCCACACAATTTTGACATGAACAATATAAGAAGGTCAATGTCCGTCCCTCCACAGTACTCGTTGATTTCGTGTTGCTGATTTTGTATTTCACGCCACGTCAACCTTTTCTATTTACGGGACCTTCACATTTGTTTTCACTTGTTTATCTGTGGCGTGTAGTGCACAAGGATATGCATCACGTCAGCACATCCCTATCAACGTGACGTTTCAATGCAAGTCGATGTTGGGATCGTGAAAGGATGTGGTAATGTCGGCACCTTCACACTACAGGAACAACGAGTCACAGCTCGACGAGCGCATCTCATCGAATGTATCTCCGTTTTAAATAATGAGGTTGTCAAAAAGTCGCCCGCAAAAAAGATAAATATATTCTGAATTTCTACGAAAGGATACAGGACTTGGTAGACCGCTGTGGGCGGGAAATTTTCTTGTGTCGTTCAGGAATATTAAAGAAGAGCAATTTGTAAATTATGTTTAGCGAATAATGAGACTTCTTGCCTCTGTACGTTTATATTTCAGAAATTGCTGTTTGTGTTTGTATTTACACCACAGAACAGGTTAGATATATATTGCCAGTTAGGACGTGGCATGTTTAATTAAATATCTGTGCAGTCGTTGGAGATTGTGATAGGGGGAACAATACTTTGATGACGTGGAAGACTGGAGGACTTGCCGCCCTTGAAGAGTAAAGAGTATGTCTGCCATACAATTTTAAAGAAACTCGTAAAATGCTGTTGAATGTAGAATGATCTAAATACCCGTATTATCTGGTTTTAGTTTAATTTACTGAGGGCAGAACCCTAAGAACCCTAATTTTTTGTCAACCTGTTAATTGTCCTTGAAGTGTATTCCAGCTTAGGTACAACATGCTTTTTTTATCGGGTTCACCTCCAGTCTTCTCTTCCAATACTGTCACTCTATAGTTCATTTATGGCTCCTCGATGTATAGTGGTTAGTATACCCACCTGTCACGCGAGAGACCGGGGTTCGATTCCCCGTCGGGGAGCCTCTGGCGCAAGACTAATGACCTTGTCCGGAAAAAACAAATCATTATGGACAATTTAACAAGCCTCAGGACTTGCTAAATAAGGCCAAGACTGGCTCCCGCTTGTAGTGCCGAAGATGATGATGATAGTCCATTTATACCCCATTTCCAGGCAATATCATCTAGCTTAAATAAAAATACAGTCATTTCTCATGTTTCCAATAACGTAACATATACATTTCATAAACAACCATTGATCTTATCTCTACTCCATGACATCATGTTAGGGAAATCTTATCCCAAAAGACCTCGGTAGATTCCTCTTTAGTTTTATGAGCCAAACAGCTGTTACACCTCACTTTACACCCCCTCCCAACACACATAACATAATTAAGATACCATCATCTTAAAATCATGATTACATCTATTCTGCATATAATGCAATAATTCGCAGTCATTCATCATTCATTCCAATCAAACCATATCGCATACGATAAGTCCATGCCAAAGCATATATCCATCGTGCACTTGACCTTGCATTTCGTTTCGCATTACGAAAAGCAAAACCAGACCTAAACGGTCTCAGTTTACGAATACACATGTTAACAAAAATAATACATGTTATTCGAGCGCCAGCAACATGATCGAGAAGACCAAACGATTTGCACGTAGGGCAATGCACTGAAATTGCTGCTGCAAATCGAGTTAATATATGAATCGCTTCTGCTGCAATTTTTGCAGCGATTATTGAAAATTGCGAATTAAGAATGACAGGCAATTAACCCCCAATTAGGCTACACGCGCTGGGTGGAAAAATTGCTCCATCTGCAATTGCGGATAATTAAATTGGTATATAAGGTGGCTGCAAGTGAGTAGTAATGCGCACAGTAATTGAAAGCAAGAAGACTGCGGCCAACCGTAAGTAGAGCGGGTCTTCTTGCAATTAAATTACTATAGGGCAGTTTAGTGTAAAAGTAACAAGTGTAACTAACTTTAAGGGATCGACATTCCCGACGAATAAAATATCAAGTTAAGTGAAATAAAAGTGTTTTATTGTCAATCGCACAGGAGCCTGTCGCCAAGGAAAAGCCGCGCTGAATTACCAAGTAAGTTTCCGACTAATATCACATAAGTAGACAACAACAATACGACATTTTGGCCATTAGCCGCCCAATAATCAAATAACAAATGATAACATCTGGGGTTACGCTCAGGTGTTACATTTTAATAATTAAATAATAAATGTTAATATCTGGGGTTACGCTCAGGTATTGCATTGTAATAACTAATATTAATAACCATAAAACAAAAACTACCGTCTGATAACCAAATATTTAAATGTTTATATCGGAGGTCAAACTTCGATATAACATTTTTGGCGCCCGAGCAGGGACTAGGGAAGCCCAAGTTTTGATAACTTGTAAGTGCTTTTAAAAAACCTAGCCAATATAATAACTAACCTCAATTGTACTGGGCAAAAGACACCTTTCCCCGTCACTCGGAGCTGAGTCTGGCTTCGAGGGTACAAATTGATAAAACAGATATTCTATCCAGAGCATTTGATTCGGTACAACGGTTTCTCCCAAAAGTAACGACAACCACTGCCAACAAATGATGCCATCTCAACAAGCAAAACAATATACAACGCACTATCCAGCGGGCAATGACTTCGGACCATTCGTTCTAAACATCAAGATCAAACACCCTTCATATATACCATGTAACGAAAAAACGATAATAGAATTATAAGTACTTCAAACAAAACTAAATCGACGTAAAAAAAAAAAAAATTAATGAAACATAAGCAAACAAGTACGAGAGCAAACAAAAAGGAAGTTTTTAATCAACAAAAATCAAATCCAAAACGGACAACTCGCAAAGCTGGTAATGGAGGACCAGTTTGCGAAACGCAAAAAATTACGAACTCTGAAGATCGCAAACCCGATGACCAGAGGCCCCTACTCCCGCGACGCGGACGACAATTACATGCCAACCAATTACTGGCATAAACATGCAAGACGGCTCTGGAGATGCAGCCCAGAGAAAACAGCTCAAAACCAAAAAAATTAATAAAATAAAAGACCAGGTCAAAAATCTCAACTGTAGGGCGTGAAGCTTACCTGGCAGCACCAATCAACACAACACCAAAGACAGCAGAAACCCCCAGTAACAACGGCTATCCACCACCATACCAGTAGGAAACAGCAGCACAGCACGACACCAGTAGTAACAGTAGCAGCAAAATAAACCAGAGTAAGCAACCAATTTTTTTTGAACACGAATTTCTATAATCTTAGTTTGCCAAGCCCTATTAAAAACCAATGCTTAAAAGAAATACACTGTCACTGTCCATATTGTGAATTAGCAATCCTAGGGAATAATTTACATAAACAAATAATTTACGAGATAGCAAATGTTTTAATTTAATAAGTCACCTTAATTTTTAATTATCCCTACGACCATCATCTGCCACCAACACTCGTTACTCGACCATTCCACTGTCTTTCTTCTCCATATCTCTCCATACTGCGACCACTAATCTTTGGGAAGCATTTCCACTACAATAATACAACAATCGCGTACGAAAGCGTTTTTAAAACTAATAAATCTTATCACTAAGACCTCGTCTACTTACTTAACCGCGTCACCCTCTGTCGAAATCATGCCCATCGACTACGTTAAAATCGCAAAGCTCACCTCCCAGCTTGTACCAGTCTTCTCGGGCGGGCACAGTCCCCTGGTTGACAATGAGCTACAAGTATTTTTAGGATGCTGCAGGAAGGTAATCGGATGCCTACCTGCAGAAGAGCACTCCGCGTTTTTGACAATATTCCCCACGCGTCTGCGAGGTGAGGCATATTTATTAATTGCCTCAAACCCTCCCAACACCTTCGAGGAAGCCGAAAGACTCCTCAAAAATTCCTACCTACCTCGGGAAACATACCAGGAGTTAGTGAATAAGCTGATTACGATCCGACAACTACCTTTGGAAGCCCTCATCACTTTTACCGCAAGGATAAAGCAGATGCTGATGGTTTGCAAGGAAGCCGCGGACCAAAAATACGGTGTGACAGCAGCCTCCGCTGTGAAGATACAGTTGGAGGACTTCGCCAAAAACGCACTAAAAAGTGGCGTCAACAACTCACACCTCTGCCAATATTTACTGACCCTGGGGGATGGAACGGTAGACGAATTAATTCAAAAAGCTTTAGATATGGAAAAGCTACAACAGGCCGCGTTTCTCACCCAACAATATAGCGTCATACCAGGTTCTACTCAACCCCTTCACGTCTCTAATTCCTTGAAACAATTAAACACACAAGCCGTACCTCTCAACCCAAATACTCCACCTACCTCGGGTCTCCACTATGCAGATTTCCCTCAACAATGCAGAAAAAATGACACTGCAAAACAAAGGCAAAACGAGCCTCTTACAAACATGAAACAGTTGCGTTTAATTACTGCCAAAATCATATGCAATTACTGCCACAAAAAGGGACATACATATAGCGACTGCCTCACACGGAAAAACACTCCATTCAATCACGACATTACAAACTACCAGAAGTCAGAAGACTACACGAATATCATTAATTCAAACACTAATACAAACCATTCAAGAGAACCAAATCAACACAGGGCCACCCCCTTGAATTCTCCTAACAGCACTTACGTTGAAAACTCGCCTAAGGTTTATAGCATAAGAATAGCCTGCGATTTTTGTGGTCGGCAAGGCCATCACGTTTCGGACTGCCGCCAAAAGGCAAAATGGGAATCCCGGAATACAAGAAACACGTCCGGCCCATCAGAATTACAAAATATCCACAACTTAGGATACCCCCAGCCACCACTGACGATCGTACCTACAATTGATACGGGTCTACGCGACCATGCTCTACTAGGGAACGATTCCTTTTCTGAAAGCTGTTGTATTAATGGTCCAAATCAGCAACTTAGGTTCCCACGTACTAAACGAAATCCTGAAGAGTTTGGTATTCCACTGAATTCCAAAATCGAATACCCACGCCACAAAAGGGCAGCCAATGTAGGGCAAGTTATAGACCAAGCGGTCGGTCATACCGCCTGTAACACCCCCAAGGATTTTTCCAAAAAAGAATCTGGTTGCGAAACCCCAGTGACGGCGGAAAATTTTCAACAAGCAAACCTAAGTAACCAACAGCTAACCTTCCCTCGCACGGAACGAAACCCAGAAGAATTTAGCATTCCCATGGAATCTAAAACCAAAAGCCCAAATCACAAACGGACAGCCGATGTGAGACAAGTTACAGTCACAGCGGGACCCAAAGAGGTCAGATATACCGCCTGTAACCTCTCCAAGAGTTCTCTTACTCGAGAAACTGGCTGCGAAACCTCAGCGATGGTGGCAAACAATCAACTGGTAGAAGAAGTTCACGTGCCTGTACGATCTCACCGGACCAAAGCTGTTCCAGTGGAACCAAAAGAGGAAACGCTCTGTCTGAACCAGAAATCACGCGATGGAGCCTTCCTACCGGACATTTCACTACCAGTAAGTACAACCAATAAAAGAATCTTGCGCATACGCCAGATTTGCGACTCTACTGACCAACAGAGACGCAACCCAGAGCCCGGTCATCAGTCACAAACTCAAAACAAACTACCCCCAATACTAGGAAATGGGATAGAACATCCAGTAGCAACAAGAAGCTACCACACTGGGTTCCCACACCCACCAATAACCAGCATCCCAACTGTTCAGCTACCGATAGACGTTAGTGTTGAAAGAAACACAACTCTAGTAGTGGACCACGGAGCTGAAAGAAACCCAAATGGCAAGCGAGCCATAAATAAAGGCAACACCTTTACACTAAATTCTAAGAGGAACCCAAAGTCAAGCGGCAAGTGCCCTAGCTCCTCACAAAATAAAAAATTGTGGAAAAAACCCACAATAATCAAAAGTAAACAGACCCAAGATAAAGGCAACACCTTTACATGGAGAAACATAAAAAGGACATATAAGACATGTTCAGAAACAGACAGCTCATACGTTAGCTCCTCTCAAAACAAAAAATTGTGGAAAAAACCCACAATAATCAAAAGTAAACAGACTCAAGATAAAGGCAACACCTTTACATTAAAACAGAGAAACACAAAAAGGACATATAAGACATGTTCAGAAACAGACAGCTCATACGTTAGCTCCTCACAAACTAAAAAATTGTGGAAAAAACCCACAATATCTAAAAATATTATTAAGCAAATCCAAGATAAAGGAAACACCTTTACATACAATTCTAATCAGAGAAATACAAAAAGGACATATGAGACATGTTCAAATACAATAAACTCATATTTTAGCTCACCGCAAAACAACAAAAAATTATTCTTGCAAAGGTCCACAACAACCGAGCAAATCACTCAAACGTTCCATGAGGGAAACAAAATGGTGAAGAAACCCAAAAACCCTAAGGGCCAAACACCCATGTGGAAAGGCCTGTTTTTCGTTACGGCAGTAACAAGGCCAAACAAGACAGCCATTGACGTTGGCCAAAAGTTGATAATAGTTCGCAATGGTAGGTTAAAACCATACTCCAAGGTTATCTAGCTTCAATACACACCTATTACCTAGCCCAACACATTTGCTATCTCCAGTAGGTACCACTTTTCAAATTCATGCACAATATGGCCATGTACGGAAATAAAAATAAGATATACAAATTAAACAAGTAACTTACTATTACCACTACCATACGGATGGAAAATAAACCAAATTACTATGTACAAACAAATCCTTTGCTGCCGAAATTAAAAGTAAAGAAATCCATAATACATATATGATTACTATTAAAAGTAAACTAATTAGACCATTAGATAAATAATTTCATGTACTATTAAAATTGCAAATAAGCCAACCACTGTCGTACAAAAGTTTTTCTCTACTGATAAAATTAAATTAAAATTAAATATATATATATACAGATAGTAAATATAATTGATTACAAATTATAAAGAAAATAAAAAATGCGAATATAAATACTTTCATTCATCATTACCACTAATGTTAAAATTAATAAATAAACAGGGTTGAACAAACAATCGCTACAAATAAGTTCTACTATTATAAACGCTATTCAAATTACGAAAATCATTAATCATACTAGAAAAAAAAAATATATTACTGATACAAATTCCAATACAAACAATTAGTTACATAAAAAATAAGTATAGCACAATATAGTTATACAAACAAAAGGAAACAAAAAAGAAAAAAAACACAATTGTTAATAATAAACTATAAGAAAACATTTATATATATATACCAAGGAAAATCATCAATTCATTCATTAAAGAAAATTTTAAATTACAAATTGTAAATAATTAATTACTTACATATATATATACAGATTATGAAGAAAAACAAAAATTGTTGAAAAATTATACAGATAATGAAGGAAATTGTTAGATAATAAACCCTTTATAAAAGGATTATTACAACCACATCTTGTGATTAAAGTATTAAGTAAAAACACAAAAAAAAAAAGGAAAACTGCTACTACCTATATGATTTCTGTTAAAAGCAAAACTAATTAGAAAACTATTAATAAATTCATATACTTAAAACAAACCCATCAATATTAGCAGATGCAATAAAACTACTATGTAAGCCCCAATATCCAAAAGAAAAGAAATTATATATATATACATATACATACAGAAAATTAAGAAAAAACATTTGTAATATCTAAGACTAATACAGATAAAATAATGAGTTAACACAAAAAAAAAATATATATATATAATTATTGCAATGTTACAGAGAGACAAAACAAATTGTTAACTTACGCCAAAACACAGAAGAAAACTCTATGGGCAAACTACAACATAATGCACTAACACATGTTAGAAACCATAGAAAATACTTATGTAAATACACACCACTCATAGAAGAGAAACTTGAATAGGTAAACACCAAACTCAACTCACAACTGCAACCCACTCTTATACCACAGAAAATCACTCGTACCGATGATTTTCTTTCTTTCAAGGGGGGAGGAATGTTACACCTCACTTTACACCCCCTCCCAACACACATAACATAATTAAGATACCATCATCTTAAAATCATGATTACATCTATTCTGCATATAATGCAATAATTCGCAGTCATTCATCATTCATTCCAATCAAACCATATCGCATACGATAAGTCCATGCCAAAGCATATATCCATCGTGCACTTGACCTTGCATTTCGTTTCGCATTACGAAAAGCAAAACCAGACCTAAACGGTCTCAGTTTACGAATACACATGTTAACAAAAATAATACATGTTATTCGAGCGCCAGCAACATGATCGAGAAGACCAAACGATTTGCACGTAGGGCAATGCACTGAAATTGCTGCTGCAAATCGAGTTAATATATGAATCGCTTCTGCTGCAATTTTTGCAGCGATTATTGAAAATTGCGAATTAAGAATGACAGGCAATTAACCCCCAATTAGGCTACACGCGCTGGGTGGAAAAATTGCTCCATCTGCAATTGCGGATAATTAAATTGGTATATAAGGTGGCTGCAAGTGAGTAGTAATGCGCACAGTAATTGAAAGCAAGAAGACTGCGGCCAACCGTAAGTAGAGCGGGTCTTCTTGCAATTAAATTACTATAGGGCAGTTTAGTGTAAAAGTAACAAGTGTAACTAACTTTAAGGGATCGACATTCCCGACGAATAAAATATCAAGTTAAGTGAAATAAAAGTGTTTTATTGTCAATCGCACAGGAGCCTGTCGCCAAGGAAAAGCCGCGCTGAATTACCAAGTAAGTTTCCGACTAATATCACATAAGTAGACAACAACAATACGACATTTTGGCCATTAGCCGCCCAATAATCAAATAACAAATGATAACATCTGGGGTTACGCTCAGGTGTTACATTTTAATAATTAAATAATAAATGTTAATATCTGGGGTTACGCTCAGGTATTGCATTGTAATAACTAATATTAATAACCATAAAACAAAAACTACCGTCTGATAACCAAATATTTAAATGTTTATATCGGAGGTCAAACTTCGATATAACACAGCATTCAGTTTTCGAAAGTACTTATCTCAATTTTTAATATAAGGTTTTTGTTTAATTTGTTCGAACAACGCATTATCCGAATAACGATTGGTCAGTATTGCCAAATATTTGTCGGTATTTTAGAATTGACACTGGCAACACTGTGCTTTAACTGGCAAGTCCGTCGCTGCGCTGTCCGATCGGCATCACACCCTTGACTCAGGATTACATAGTATGAATCGGTTGCAGTTTCTACGTGAGTATTGAAAGCGCCTGAAGTGATGTTGTGGCGATTTCAATAAACACACACGAACACGCAACCACAATTCTCGCAAACCAAGCAAAATAATAAAAAGATGCACATCGATGCCATTCGAGAGGTACGCGATCGTAACTCAGGGTTCACACTCGCCCTAATAGGGAAGAAAAGAAGTGACGAGACTACTAAATATGATGTCTGTAAAACTTGCAGTAAAAAGAGAATGCCACTTCCAAACAAACATATTTTGACATCCAAAACCGAAGCGAACTCTGAAATAGTGTGAATGAAGTTCGAAAAAACAGCAAATGGAGAACTCTTGCTAGATCAGAGGCCACCACCGAGACAGTGAAAGGAAAGGTACAACAAGTACTAAAGGAAGATGCTAATGTCAAAACAGTGTCACAGGAAATCACGGTTGAGTGTCGTGATTTAGTTGAGGTTACCACGGTGGAGGAAGTCCTGAGAGCGATCGCTGTAGAGTTCCTTGCACTGAACGCGATCCCAACGGAAGCGGTAAATAACTTAAGAAGAAAACCAGATGGCACTCAGTCTGCCATGATCCGCTTGCCAAGAGAAAAGACTAGCATGTTGCTGGCTACAGGTTTCCTACGGGTTGGATGGATGGAATGCAGGTTTGGAGAACACATCACACCCACACGAAGTTTCAGATGTTGGCAATACGGTTGTGGGGTAGGTGGTCGCGACACCAGCATGGGCGAGGGTTCTACGCCAACCCACTCGCTGCTAAACAATGTTCTCTCGAGTACCTCCGAACGAAACGCACCAACTTGATCACCAAGTAAAGGAGAAAACACCAAGCACAGGAGGAATGAAAAGAAACACTAAAATTTTGCTGCAGGGTTCTTTATTGAATTAGTTATTTCACAATGATCGTTTTGTATTTAAATGAATTACAGGCAACGGATTTAGAATTACGTTTAGTTGAATATTAATTATAACTACTGTATTTAACAAGTTGTTTCTACGATGATAGTTTTTGTATTTAACTAAGTTACCGGAATCGGATTACGTTTAATTGGGCATTAATTACCACTACTGTCTTTAACACAACACTAGCCACGACTCTGGGTATATTCGCGTCTCCGTGCGCACCGGGGAGCGAGAGCGGTAATGACGTGCTCGGACGATAGGTGTAAGGCGACTCTGGGATATCAATTCGCTGGCAAGGGAAATTCCGCCAGTGGTACTGCCTCTCTTAATTTGAGGATGCATTTTCTATCCCAAGAGAAACTTGAAGTCTCTCTTTGGGGGTAGATAAATATATCTCATAGAGAAGATCGTAGTGGTACACATGTATGTGTGAACATTGGTTCTTTCATGGGACAAAGCCATGAGAACGAATCTGAAAATAAAGAAAAGGAATTATGTGCATCAATGAGATGCGAGTTCGGTCAAGTAAACAAGCCGAATCTCATTGGGTGTAATTGGGTTTCTGTTTGTTCATGCCGCTAGGTCATGAGAAGCAGATCCAGAGATATATAGGACAAAGAGACCGTATAGATCATTGTCTATGTTGTGCTTTGCGACTGTATTGATAGACCGCAATGCTGGTGGACATGATGCTGTTTGGTTGTAGCGTATTCACAGGAAATTGGTGTTTATGGCATCGCTGCCAAGGGTAAGTATACAATTCCTATTTACATTTGCCTATGCTGTAGGATTTGATTTATGCCTTAAGACACAAGATGCGTATATTTGCTTTTGTCCCTTGGGTATATGTCGCCAGCCAATGTGTATGTAAAGGCATTTATTGTACACATGGTGAGGCTGGGAATAGGCGACGCGATGTTTATTATCCGTGTTATGATGGTTACATTATATGTAAACCAAATTGTTTCGTTTTCAGGAATTCGTCTAGGGAAAATGCGTATGATAAGGTTGGGATTTGCCTGGCAACCGAAGGTGCCGACTTGGACTTGGGATTTATGAAGTTTGGACAGAATTCTTGTAGGTAATTTTCAATTCGAATTAATGAATGAAGGTAAGAATTCTCTTCCAGGAGCGTTTAGATAAGTACATTAGATACTTGATGCGTGGAGCATTTGCAGGTACTAATGCGACTGCATTAGCGGAAAACTATGACAGTTGGATCGTAGTTATGGGGGTTCTTCGGGTAAGTAGACAGTGGGGTTTGGCGGAACCGCCACTTGGTCATGTCGTGAAATCCTGCAAATCCGAAGAAGATCATTCGGAAAACAGTTTGAAATGCGGTGAAAAAGGCCACAAAGCAATGGGGTGTAAAGCACAACCCAAATGCATGTTCTGCGAATCAGGATCCGAAGGCGGTAACCATCACTCAACAGGGAGTTACAAATACCGAGCATTTATAAACGCGATGTCCAATCTTCTCAATAAAAATGGACAGGTTTAAGTGCATTCAAATTAGCTTAAACCATTGTGGACCCGCACAAGATCTTCTTTCCCAAACGGTTAAGGAATCTGGTGCCGGCGTGGTACTCATCAATGAGCAGTACAGGATGCCTAGCACTGGTGCTATTACCTTGAGAGGAAGACAGGAGTGGAACAGCGGCCATATGGACTACTGGAAATTCCCCCATGGAATGCAGAAGTGTCCAGCGGCTGGAAGGGTTCGCCTATGCGAAGATCAGAGGAATTCATCTCAACTGTTGTTACGCTCCGCCAAGGTGGGAAATAGAATATTTCAAATGTTTTTTGGACAGAATAACATAAGAAGCTAGAGATAAGAGACCTCTTATAGTTGCTGGAGATTTCAACGCTTGGGCAGTAGAATGGGGAAGCACAAGGACCAACAGTAGAGGCCAGGCACCACTCGAATCCTTCGCAGTCCTAGATGTGGTGTTACTTAATGATGGTGCTGCTGACACCTTCATAAACGAGTGAGGCCGGTCCAAAATCGAGATCACATTTGCCAGCTCCATGTTGGCAAGAAGTATGGAATGGCGAGTTTTGGACACCCACACCCATAGTGACCACCCAGCTGTAATGTACGAATACAGGATATTCACCACTGGTAAATTGGCAAAGAAAGCCCAGAAAAATGGGTGGAAATGGAAGGACCTCGATGTGGAACTGCTTGATTATATACTGGAAGACCAAATCGAACAGTTTGAAGCAGAGGTCGATGCGAACAGACAAGCTAGCAAAGTCATGAAGTGGCTAACTACCGCATGTGATGCTTGTTTGCCACGGCAAAGACAACCAGCAGGGGCTATCAAACCAGCGTATTGGTGGAACACAGAAATCGCCCATGTGCGATCGGAGTGCAATAAGTTAAGACGCTTGCAACAAAGAGCAAGAAACCGTGACACCTACCCACATTTACATGCGGAATTCGTCAACAAACGCAAGGAGTTGAGGAATGTGATTTGCAAGAGTAAATATGACGGGTTCTGCTCCCTAAGGGATGAATTAACTGCAACCTATGGTACAGCGCCTACAGGATAGTCATGAAAAGAATACACAACAATAGTAGTCAAATACAAAAAAGTAAAAGTGACATGGTAAGAATCGTTGCTGTCCTCTTCCTACAGTTTGATGAGGTGTTGGGAGTGCGAGAGGAATGAAACATCACTGAAAGAAAAATACCTCCCATGACCACCGAAAAGGTGCTTTTCGCTGCAAGGGTCGTCAGAAGAAAACAAAACCCCGGCACTGGATAGTATCCCTAACGCTGTAGTGAAGACTGCTTTAACAAAAAACCAGGCAGTCTTCAGCAGTCTTTTCACGATCTGCCACGAAACAGGACAATATCTTAAACGATGGAAAGAACAGCGGCTTGTGCTTATACCAAAAGGAGTCAAGAATCCAGAGGCACCGTCGTCTTATCCCCCGTTGTGCATGCTGGACATAACAGGAAAACTGCTTTAGCGAGTACTTGGCACTTGCATGGAACAATCCACTGAGGGGACATTGGGGCTCTCTGAATGGCAGCATGAGTTCCGGAATGGTAGATCAGCCGGTAATGCACTATCTGTGGTGTGCTATATCGCTCGCAATGCGATAGCTGGAGCACGATGGCTAGGCGGTACGAAAAAATACTGCACGGTGGTGACGCTAGATGTTAAAAATGCATTTAACTCGGAATCGGGCTCTAGAAGCGTTGGGCGATCTACAAGTCTCACCCTACTTGGTGCGTATAATATTATAGCTAACTATTTCTCGGATAGAAGACTGCTCTATGATACAGATGAGGGACCACAAGACTATAAAGTAAGAGCGGGTGTACCCTAGGGCTCTGTATTAGCTCCACTGTTATGGAACATCACGTATGATGGCGTGCTCAGGGTCAATGTACCAGAATGGGGTTAAAATCATTGGGTACGTACATGATTGGCAATAGTGGCCGTAGCTAAACATCTAGATGACCTGGATAATATTTGGTCTCAAGTAATCCAGAGCATTAAATGCTGGCTAGATATGGCCGGACTGAAACTAGCTGGACATAAGACGGAGGCAGTTTTAATAAGCAGCCGCAAGAAAGTTGAACGCTTGATTTGGAAATAGAAGAACAAATAATCAGATCCAGTCCCTATATTAAATATCTTGGTGTTATACTCGACAACAGGTTGAGCTTCAAGGAACACGTGAGGAAAACGAGTGAAAAAACGGCAAGAGTATGCAAAGTTTTGGCGAGCCTGCTACCTAATGTTGGTGGACCCCAGCCCTTCATAAGGAAACTCATAACCAGTGTCACTACCTCCATTATTATGTATGCAGTTCACATATTGGCAGGAGCAGCACAGAACTCGTATAAGTCGTACATGAGGGGAGTGAACTTAGCACATAGGCTGGCATCATTAAGAGTATGCTGTGCATTCCGAACGGTATCCGAAGATGCTATAAATATTTTGGCCAGGAGGACACCACCTGACATTGTAGCTAAAGAAAACGGTGCATTGCATAAGGTCGCCCAAGAGAATCATCCGAGAATGCGGTCACAATTGGAGCTCTCAAGCCTAAGAGAATGGGAACGACGGTGGGAGTCTTCCACCAAAGGAAGATGGACCCACATCATGCTACCTGATCTGGGTGAAAAGAAAACATGGCGAGCTGAATTACCATCGGACTTAGCTAATATTAGGACATTGATGTTATCGGCAATACTTGCACAAGTATAAGTATGTGAATCACCCATACTACTTGTATTGCGAAGGAAAAATAGAAAATGCGGAACACGTACTCACAGAGTGCGTGAGATTCGAGACGGCACGAACGTTTTTGGATAAACATATGAGACGGACAATTACTCCGGTAGGAGTAATATAATCCATGGTGAGTTTAAAATAAACATGGTCCCCAGCAAATGATTTTCTATATGACATGATGCAGCAGTTGCGATGCGACGAGCCGAGTAACAGGTAAACTCCGCCCTCTCCCCCCTGCGATGGAATATTTTTTTGTTGATGACCGACGCTCGAAGTAGTTCGTTCAACGACTTTTCAGGTACTGGTTAGTAAAATCTCCAAATAGAGGTTATTGTTATGAATTACAATAAAGTTCTGTTCCATGTCCATGTTGCTGAAGTTTTCTAGTAAAGAAGAACAATGATAGGTTTTATTTATTATTTGAACACGTTTATGAAGTGAGCACCCGACGAAAGTCGAGAACATGTAACAGTAATCTAACGAAGGAACCAACGGGGAGTCTTTCAAGAACAATATTTCAACTTACATTCAACATCACTGTCTTGCAAATAAGTTGTCAGCTCTAGCAGAACAAGAAGAAGTAACAAACGGAAGTATTATCGTAAGCCGGCCTCAATCCCAGCTAAGTGTTCTTAAATTACTCAATTTCGCAACTGACAGTTTTGGCGAAATAGAACTTAATATTGAAAAATGTGAATCAAGTAATTTTTTATGTAAGTGCATCCATTCGCCTTATCGTTCATATTGCTTTGTTAATCAACATTTATCCTCCCTTCACTCGATTGCCAACCTTGGCAACCTTATGTGAGCTAAATTTCCTTTTGCGTCCTGACGCCATCATCCTTAAGATCAACTGAACTCTCGATTTTGTGAAGAAAGAAAAGAAAGATACGTTTATTTTTCTTGCCTTTCGCTGTATTATGCCGGACAGATCTGTTCCCCTCACTAGGACTAATATTCTCAGATTTGAGATCATTCGGCGACCGTTCTTACGTTTTTCTTCCCCTGGCATGAGATGAGAAGATGCTTTGATCCTGCGTCATTACATAAACCTCCTTAAAATGATTAGGATGTAGTACGGTCCGCTTTCGTGCTTCTCGATCAACGAGAAGAGAAGCGAACGATGTATCCTGAATGGATGCTTGTTGTTTGTTGTTGAATCCTGGTCCTACTATCGATACGTGGATACACGGCCACGATGGTATGCGCCGATGGGATGCGCCGTGCATGTACACGTGAAGCTAGGATTTTACAAAGAACAAACAAATCACAATACGCTGGAAACGCACTATTTTCCATTCCATAGGGTGGACCATACATTTTTGCAAATGGCAGCACTTGATATCTTAAAAACCGCTAGACGGAGGGGCGCGCGAGTGGCGGGAAATTGTGCGTCTCTTCATGGTTCATTGCAATGCTTCACAGTTCTCCGCCACTCGCGCGTCACTCCCTCTAACGGTTTTTAAGAAATCAAGTGTTGCCATTTGCAAAAATTTATGGTTCGCCCTATATAATGTTATTTAACACAGCGTAGCACAACTTTGCAAGGAAGTCTGTTCGCGGCCGTACCCGTAGTAAAACACAAACCAATTATATTAGTGTACTCTTTATTGTGAGTTCTCTATACTACTCGCGTTACCAACTGACTACTTTCTAATTTACTTCTCTTCCTCCTCGAAGCCCCGGACACATCACCCCTTATCGCAGAATCTTTGTGAGGTTTTTTTGTTATATATTAGCGTGTCTGGCTAATGCAAACAAGAATTTATATTGCACTTTAAATGGGGTCAGAGTCCATGGGAAATGGGTGAGGATATGTATGGGAATTTGAGTCTATTTGTGCATGTCATAAATCATCTGGTTACAATGCGTATGTATTGTGATGTTTAGATTGCCGGGATTGTGTGTCGGTGGGTCAAATGGTCATGGGTTTGTTTGGACACGTGTTTGTTTGTACTTACAATGCATGTGCAAATATGCATTGTGATGTTTGAATTTTTGGAATTGAATTCAATGTTCGACAATTGAACGTTTGGGTCAATTTGCTTGACGTTGAATTCAAAGTAGATTTGGGGATATGTACATATGATATATGATATATATGATCTCGTGTACGCTATAGGGGATGTAAACCACCCGCTCTGGCTCGTGGCTGAAAAACTACTCAGCGATGTGAATTCGCTAGCAAGGGAAATTCGGCCAATGGTGCATGCTCTCTTGATTAAGGGATGCATTTCCTATTACAAGAGAAACGTGCAGTCTCTCTTTGGGATAGGTAACCGGATCTCATAGAGAAGATCATGGTGGTATGCATGTGTGCACATTGGTTATTTTCATAGGACAAGGCCATGAGAACGAAGCTGAAAAATCAAAAGGGAATAATGGGCATCAATGAGATGTGAGTTCGGCCAAGTAAACAAGCCGAATCTCATTGGGTGTAATTGCTTTCTGTTTGCTCATGCCGCGAGTCATGAGAAACGGATCCAGAACAATTAAAAGGCATAAAGGAATTTATGAGCTGAGGGTTGAACTAAGCAAACAAGTTGCAACTCATGAGATGCTAGATGCATTTGGGATACTTGAAACAATTTGAAATATTTGTCGTATCTCCAGAATGCCCGCGGAACAACCAGAGTTCTTTTGTTTGCACATGATGCGTGCTAAAGAAATTGTTTTTTGCGTCTATGGCGCTAATTGTATGCAGCTGCATCAATAAGCTGCTAGGAGTTGCTTTGTCGTTGGGTGAAAAGGTCGCCAGCCAGTGTGTATGTAAGGAAATTTATTGTACACATGGTGAGGCTGGGAATAGGTGACGCAATGATAATTATCCCTGGTTATGATGGCTACATTATATGTGAACCGAATTGTTTCTTTTCAGGAATTCATCTAGAGAAAACGCATATGGTAATATTGGGATTTACCTGGCAACCGAAGGTGGCGAATTCGGTTTTGGATTTATGATATTATAAGCTGGACAGAATTCTTGTAGGGAATTTTGAATGCGAATTGATGTGTGGAGAAGAAGTATGTACCGGCCGTGGGCACTTGGTTCCCTTCTTCCTCCAACATTCACTCCACTGTTCACACGGTTCCACCCAAACTCTTGATGATTCACCGCAGCAGGAAAGGAAACACCAGCGTCGATCGATTGTCACTGATCATGCCATCACACAAGTAAAAATATGAAACTCAGGAGATCTTTGTTTTAGCTTTATTTATTTTACGTTACGTTTATTAGATTTCCTTAGATTTATTCTTTAGTTTGGTGCATATTAAAATCGAACAACACTTACAATGACAACATTTTAGTTAAAACTTTCACCAACTTCACGAAAAATGGTTTAAAACTATCGCCCGCACGACTACGGGCGGGAGTGGCATGACCGTCAGTTCATTTTCATTTTTAAAACATTTTTTATTTTCTATTTATATTCTTAGTTTCTAAATTAAAGGCTAGACAAAAAATGCTTAAATTCTAGCTTAATTATCTTATATAATAACTTACTGGTCCTTCGCAGACGCTCTAAGCTAAACATTACTTAACCATTATATAATTTGCCTTTCTGCGACAGAATTTTGTGGCAGTACTTATAATTATTTGAAAGCCAAAAAAAAAGTTTGAAAAACTTTGTCATTTTTTTTCTTATAATTTAACTTACTTAACTTACCTATTTTTTTTTATTTTTTTTATTTTTTTTTAATTTTTAATTTTATGTAAAAGTACTTAACTTAACTTAACTAAAATCTTATACTACCCTAATTCTAGAAAAGCTAAGTCTATGTAAGCTAGCTGATGATAGTGTGATTCTATACCGACTTTGGTATCCAGGTCTTTATATGCCATTCAACCACCAGAACTGTTGACGCTGTCTAATACTATCGTCCCGGTCTCTGTGGGAGGTAGCCCTACTGAAGCGCAGGATCTCTTCTTCGGTACGCGTTACTTCCCGGTCGTAGCACAATCGCCCGTCTACGGATGATCTACTTACATGATAGATCAGCGGAATTCCGGATCTATCCTGTATAAGCCCTTTCATGTCCAAGTCAAGGAACGCCTCTGGTGGAACAAAGCCGTTGCGACGCACGCTCTCATAGTACAGAGTGTTTGGATAATAGGCCCCGAAAATTAGGTCATTGGACGAGCTTATTGCTCTCGCAATATGTCCTCTGATTAATTTAATCATAAAATTATCCACCCTATTTATGTACGCTTCATTATATAAAGTCTCATTTGAATAATACTTTTTATAGTCCGATTCCGGTGTCCGATATAATCTGAGACAACTTCTGAGACACTTCCTTTCGAACACCCGAATCTTTTCCATCAAATTTGGACCTATGTTGAACCATACTGGACAACCATATATGGGCATTGGCCTGATTAGCGTCATGTAGCATATGACTTTTAACTTGCTGTCAAGTTGGCTACTGTGAAATAGCCTCCTTGTCATAGCAAAAGTTTTCCTCGCTTTGAGCAAAGCAGCCTCTACATGTCTGTTGAAATACAGATATTGGTCTAGCCAGATGCCCAGGTATTTAACTAAACTCTTGGTTTCCAGTTTATCTCCATGCGGTCCCACGATAACTAGCTTTCGCCAGTTTTTCCTTGTGTCGTACGTGGCTTTATATAATGGAGTTCTAAATAGGATGGCTTCACATTTCTGGAAGTTGATCTTAAGTTTCCAGTCATCGCAATAGCGCTGTACGTTGTTGAAGTCTCGTTGTATTAAACTATTTATGATCTCAACTTTCGGCGCTGTTCTGTAAATTATGAGATCGTCTGCGTACGCAATAGCCTGCGGAAGTGTATCTAATAAGTCGCTAATGTAAATGTTAAAAAGAATCGGAGAGAGTACCGTGCCCTGTTGCAAGCCATTCTTGATATTATACGTTTTATTAGAGGTCACATTACCACTTTTGACCACGAACCTCCTGTCCTTTAACATATCGTAAAGTACATATAGTAAAGGCTTATGTATGCCATGTCTGACCAGTTTGTAATACAACCCTTCGATCCAGACGGTATCAAAGGCTTTCTCCAAGTCGATCAGACAGGCACCTGTGCATTGGTTCCTACATTTATTCCATTGTATGTCGGAGACCAGTTTAGCTGCGGCATGTGTGGTTTCATGACCCGCCTTAAAGCCAAACTGGTTATTTGGAATAATGCTGTTATCGTCTACCCATTTTACCAGAGCTTTGTTAATGGTTTTTTCAAATACTTTACTGATGCTTGGGAGTAAACTTATCGAACGCATGTTCATTGGGTTTGTGCAGTCTTTGCCCTTTTTTGCGATGGGCTGAATGATAGCCGTTTTCCAACGCGCGGGATAATATGCATTATTCAACGCGTTGTTAAATAGGACCGTGTATATATCTATTGCCATTGGGGGCAGGTTCTTGAGTACGATGTTAGGTACTCCATCTATTCCCACTGACTTTTTGCTTCTTAATGAGTCGAAGATACTGTGGATTCCTTCCCTTGTTATTAAAAGGCTATTAGCCACTACACCATTGGCATTAATGTCAATTGACAGGTTATCGTCACTGAATTCGGTAAACCCGGATTCTCCGATTCCCAAAGTGAAATTTCATTCTGGAGGTGCAGGTGATTGAGTAGAACTCTGTCCTCCAGGTCATGATTTCGGTGAATGCTTTCATTCACCTTGTACATTTCCTGAAAGACAGCTCCCACAGCGTTCATCTTTTCCAAAGGATCTTCGATCACGAAGAGCTCACTATTGAAGATAACGTTCTCTGTATCTATGCCAATGTTGGTTAGCAGCTGCTTGTTTACATCAGTACGTGGAATTTGGAGACACTGAATCTCGTTTTGATTATTTCTCCTGAATATTTTATTTATTTGTGGGAACATATTCGGGTTATTAGTTTTTATAGCTCGAATTCTGTTGTTCCAATACAAATTTGTTGCTAATCTATAATTAGCTTTAAGTAATTGTTGGATGTTTTTTAATCGGGATTTCAGTGATATTATCCCCTGGTCTTGTCTGGCTGTAAACTGTCTGTGTAATTGTTTTAGTTTCGATAACAGTCTGCTCTTTTTCTTGTGGAGTGCGTTTATTGTTGCGTTTCTGTACATGTTAGTGTGATCTGTAACTGTTGTTTTGGGAATTGTTTTGCCCATTGTTCGTTTTACGGTTTCGTCCATTTGTTGAATGTATTTGTCGATTTCGACATTAGTCAGGTTTCTGTTTACTGGCAGATTAAAGTCATTCGAACGCAGTTCTCTTGTTAATGATCTGGTGAACCGCGGCCATCGCATTGCCCCGTAGTTATAGGGTTGCGGGATCGCCGAAAGGCAAATTATACAAATATTAAGTAATGTTTAGCTTAGAGCGTCTGCGAAGGACCAGTAAGTTATTATATAAGCTATTTAAGCTAGAATTTAAGCATTTTTTGTCTAGCGTTTAATTTAGAAACTAAGAATATAGAAAGAAAATAAAAAAATGTTTAAAAAATGAAAATGAAAAAAAATAGGGTTGCGGGATCACGAATTCCTCTAGATCTGCGAGCTCGTTCGGAAGCTCTATTACTGCCGTGAATGCACCGTGTTCACTGTCGTATTCAATTGTCCGTAAACAGTTTGTGTTTCGTCTGTTGGTGGTAAGTAATCTCAGTGGTAAGTCGATTAGCAAGATATCTAAGAACGATCTACCTCTGGGGAACGATGGGTATTCCGTAGCTAGCAGGTCAGTTCTATATTCAATATGAAACTGATCTAACCAACCAGCCAACTGATTTCCTCTGCCATTAGATATATGATTTCCCCAATTTCTATGCTTGGCGTTCATATCTCCCCCTAGGATAAAGTAATTTTTGCCCAGGTGCAATTGTAAGCATCAGTGGCATGACCGTACTGGCCTGCGGATGGTAAAGGACTCAACGATATTCAATCGTTGTTAAAAGAAATTCAGCTGGATAATTGGTTTTCTTAAATTAAGGGTGCATTTCCTGTTCCAAGAGAGACGTAAAGTCTCTCTTTTGAGTAACCAAACCGATCTCATAGAGGAGATCTTCACGATACACAAGTGCGTGTGTACGTCGGTTCTTTTCATGGCTCAACGATATGGTGAATAACCTGAAACACAAAGAAAGGGAAAGAATAGTAGAGATGTTTGTTTATGTGAGAAGGTTACTGGGAAACGGGTCCAGAACTATGTAGGATAAAAGAGATTTATGACCTGTGTCTTTGCTGTGGTGCGGATGCGTAGGTAAATGTATCGCCATTAGGAAGAAACGCTAATGGTTTTTCCATTTACACAATGGGAAATGTGTTAATGGCATCGCTAGTAGGGGTAGGTATAGAGTTCCTATTGGCATTTGAATATGCTGTAGGATTTAATTGATGCAAGAGACGCGGAATGCGTATTTGCTTTGGTCCCTAGGGTGTAAGTCGCCAGCCAATGCGTATATAGGGAACATTGTCGTACACATGGCGCGGCTGGGAAAAATAGACGGCGCAGTATTTATGATCCCTGTCATGAAGGTTACAATGTATGTAAATCTAATTATTTTGTTTACCGGAATTCATCTAAGGAAATTTGACTGGCGACGTAGATGCCGAAATTGATTGGAAATTCGTGGTAAGCTAATAAAGAAATCTTAAGGAGCAGTGGTATGCGAAGAGAATGCATGAAGGTAAGTTTTCTTAACAGGGACTTAAAGATCATAGATTTGATCTATTAAATGCGTGCAGCATTTTTAGGTGCCGAATGCGAATGCATTGGCGAGGACTTGAGCGTCTTGGGTGATGATTATGGGGGTTTTTCATGTAGGTAAACCGTGGGATTTGGCGGAACCGCCACAGATGCATGAAAGGTAAGAATTCTTTTCCAGGATCTTCTAGGTTATGCGTTAGATATCCTTGATGCGCGAAGCATTTACAGGTGCTGATGCAATTGCATTGGCGGAAAACAATGGAAGTTGGGTTGTAGTTATGGGGGGTTCTTCGGGTAAACTAAAAAGAACCCCCACAGGTGAAAAGGAAATGTGGGAAGAAAATCGGGGGACTTCTTGAAGTACCACAAGGACATTAGAATAACGCAGAATTCTTGCTGATATCTTCTTCACCCACTGTCTTCTCTCAGGTCCAGTTCTGTACGTAAATCTACTATACTTTAACTCGTTTGATACTAACCCCAACAACTTATGAAATTCTCGCCTATCACACTTTCTATGGCTGTAATGGACCATCTCTCGAATGTTACGGAGACCCAACTCCTCTTTTCACTCTAATCTCAGCACTTTTACTCTTTACACCGTTTTCTAAGCGATTCCTGTTAACTATCCACAGTATCCGTACCTATACTAACGTTAAGTATCCTTGTTTTAACCTATGTGAGATTGCTTGTTCGGTCGTTTTTGCTCATATAAAATAAAATCACTTTCATAGCCTTGGATGTTTCAAGAATTCGTTAGGTACACGCCACGTTTAAATAAATAATGCGGGGTATTATCATTATATCTAAATCATCATCATCATCGGCACTACAACCGGGATCCGGTCTTAGTCTTATTTAGCAAGTCTCTCCACTGGTATCCAGTCCATATCCGAGACTTGTTAAATTGTCCATAATAATTTGTTTTTCCGGGCAAGGTTATTAGCCTTGCGCCAATCTTTCTCAGGATGTATCTCTAAATAATAAGTTCATAAATTTGTATTTTATTAACAGCCTGACCTAGTTAGCTGTTCGACGTACCAATTTCCCGAGTGTGACATCTCCATCAATTGAACCCACAAATAAGCGTGTGATATCCCTTAACTGGAATGAATGAAGATGCTGCAATACCGTTATATTATTGTACTGTTAACTGCTGTATATCGGAGTCCTTATGAATGAATAATACACGTCTCTTCGTATTTTTCCAGTTCGTAGTTAAAGACGACAGAAAACAGAAAAAATACCGGGGAACGACAGTTGCCCCCCCCCCCCCCCCCCCGCCTTCGTTCTTCAATAAATCTCGAAAACATTGGAGTAAACATATTTATTGTAAAATAAAACAAATACACTTAGTACCTTACATTCCTAATGACAAGACAAAATTTGTTGTTCGACCTACGAACAATGTCTTGGAAACAAAAAGGTCACATAGACAAACAAAGATGTACAGGCGCGAATGACTCACGATAGATAATTAAAAAAAAAAGAAATAAAAAAAAAACAAAAAAGAACGGAAATTAAACAATAATATAGAAAGAAAAACAAATCATAATTGAATGCACTACACAGCAACAATATCTGACTTTTAGCCGTCATTTCGACAGCCTTTATTATTATTATCCTGCTAAAAGGATATGTTTTACTTTCTGCTCTTTTTCTCAGCCGGCCCATCTGGACTGTTGCCGGAGAAAATATAATTGTCTCGTCCCACGATGCCAGTACCTTCGGCATCCCCCAGCCAAGGATATTTGTTGGGGCACTCCCGGCACGTCTCCATGTATCTTGTGTCGGTGAAGTTCTTCTCAGGATCTCTGAAGTCAAGTGCACAATAGTTCGAGTTAGAGCACGGCTTCGAGGCACTGTTGATGCGTTTCTCGCAATCCCATGAATCAATAGTATTCAGGTCTCGTAATTCTTTGGGTTCGGTGATCCATGTGAGAGCTTGGGTGACGGTAACGACATAAACGTCTGGCCTGTAAAAAGAAAGAAAACGGTGTTCAGTGTTTCGTTTTTCGAATACCAATAAATAGACACGTGTGTGTATGCGATTGATAGACTGATCTTTAAATAAGGTAAACTCTTATCTCATTGTCCCGATCTGCCATAAATGAAAATCAATTGAAACTAAATCTCGGAAATATATTAAATCAATTGGTGCTTCAATCGAGTTACCGGAGGACTTAAACTATACTGTGCTCATTCCCTACATTCTGCTTTAGTCGCACGGTCGCATTGTCGCACTGAATGCGAGTAGTCACTTGACTCATGAGAGGAAAGAAAGTGTCCTTTCGAAATTGTAATCGATTTTTAGTGGCGACTTCACCAGTGGCTGGGGAGCAGCATCGACGATGGTGGCGGGTGCTGGTTTGATGCAGAATAATATTGAATTCGTTTCCAGAGATTTATACACTCGAACACCGACCTGGAGTAGTACAATCCTGGTGCTACTTGTGTTGTTGGGCCCTGTTTTTCGATTACTCACTTTTGATAAGGGTGTCATCATAGAAATGTTTATGGTTACCGTACAGCTAGGCTGGGTTATAAACTTTCCTACGCCAGGTAGTGTCACCAACGCGGGACCGGACGGGTGTATTCATTTATTTAAAGTGTTTACAGAAGTAACAATGGGCACAAAATAAAGTTTACATTGAGATACTTTTCTTTTTCTCATCCCTTTGGTACTGGGTTTTTATGAAAGCGATGGTAAAGAGCTGTTTTTGAAATTAAGTTCTACCTCATTTCAGATAAGGATCTAGTGTAATTTTTGGAGTTATCGTATTCAATGTTGTTTTTTTTTGTGCTGTCATTGTGGTTTTGCTAAAAGGTATAGAAGGCGAAGATAGTCATCAAATTCTATGGCACTAGACAGACTTTTTTTTCCTTTTGTGTTGTTGGTTTGGGTCGAATTCCTTTTGAGTATGATGCAAGTGTTGTGTTCTGTTGAGTGTCGTTGGGTGTTTGCTTTCACCTTTCATAAGAGTTTTAAAAAGATAGAGAGGTTGGACTATTATTCGTTGGTCAGTAGGGGTGTATTTTCCGATTATTCATGAACCAATGCTAAAAATAAACACGTAAGTTCCACGTCTGAAAATCTCTTTCAATATTAACTTTTTTAATATAACATGTCTTGGCATTTCTTATTTATTTAAAATCTCTGTAGGGCTTTGCAAAACCTTACTATGCCCTACCCAAATATATAAAATATAACTGTATACCCAATACAACCCATATCTTATTAAACAGGGCATTCTTTTATCATGCATTCAAATTCCCAATGAAATCAAATGCGTGATAACCTAACTACATGTTCATTTACTCACATACACACAATTCCCAAAATTCCCAAGTTGAAACCCAATGCGAGATACATCGAGCTAGATATTGATTTATGATGCATAAGGAAAAATTCCTTAAAATCCCAACATCATGAAAAGCATACTTCCAAATGCATTTCATGATAATAATTTCCCGGAATTTGCTTAACCAAATCCCCACACAATTCATTGGGACCTTGCCTTAATCGAAGTGGATGACGAATCTTGTCTGCTTTTCCTGGAATTTTAACATACTTTTCCTATATGCATATCGTAGAGATTTACTACAAAAGAGCAATGGTTTTTCCATTTCAATAGTCAACACATACACCCCGACCAAAACGCAGGTTATCAGACGCCAAAGACGTAATCTGCGTGTACTCCCGCACACAAGGCCTACCGATACTGTATGATTTCTGTCCCACCATTCCTCCATTCAAGTAGTTAGAGACCATTTGAACTAAGCCTGTAGACACTACCATTACATACCTCCCTCCTTTTTCTCTTTTATAGTAGGTATCTTGAGACCGAGCCCAACCTGCAAGATGACCAATAGCCATAGACACGATGAAGAACACATTTATCCTTATCTCCCGCCACCTTTTTTTTTCATTTCAATAGTCAATCTTAATTCCGATGTGTGAGGACGCCAATAATTCTATCAAATTAAATATAACAAATACAATTAAGAAGTAATTATATCCCGTGCCTGGATTTGCCCACGGCAGTACCTACGTCGACGAATCAGTAATTTTAAATTGATTAAAAATGAGTCTCACTTGGCAGCCCATCGGTGCCGGCGAATAATCACTTATACAACAGATAAGTAAACGCACAAATCAGCCTTTTTGCTTTTATTCCAACAACGGTCGCTACTCTTCCCTCGAAGGAGGAGACACGGTGGCGACCGCAACGAGCAACTTGACAAGCATCTATCAAAGAGACCCTTGTCCTTTTAAGGACAAGGAGTTGTCTTCCCAAATATTTGCTACAAAAAAAAAACTGCAAATGAAAAAGGATTGCCAAATATTAGCGGGGTGAGATTAAGATCTGATTTTGAGAATTATTGAACAAAATAAGAGAGGGTATGGGAGCGAACATACAGGGCAAAGCCACTGATAGTTTTCAAGCCGGCGAAGGCCAGGACGATCCTTGCTCCTCTTCAATCCAAGTTGACATGCAGTCTCCACGTGACACCTCTGGATGGTTTCTTTGGCAACCACCAAGTAGTGAACCATTGCATGCAGCGACATCCTGAGAGAGGTTGGCGCAAGGCTAATAACCTTGTGGGGGTTGTTTAAGGCTTGCCCGAAGAACCACCCACCGTCCCAACCCAACTCCCCTTTCCCAACCTGCAATAATTACCGATCATAGCCTCTTACCTGCATAAGAGAAGTACAAAGCACTCCGTCAATCATTTCTTACCTGAAATAGAAATCCACGGCAAGATCATCATCTTGCCATGGCATCCAACAATCATATCAACCAAACCATTTCGGTTCATCTTACATGAATCATTTAGGAACCTAATCGGTTCCTCTGGGCGGCAACATGTCCATCAAACACACAGCAATTCTCCTGTATTTATTTGTTCCAACAATCCGTTGGTCCCACGATCAAGCCATAGCAAGTCGCTTGCTTGTATAGCTGCATGACTAATTGCCTTATCGAGGAATGATCATCGCATCGGTCATGTCTAACGATTGCTGTCTAAACAACGAACAGCCACGATCCTCACGCTGGCTATCAAACAGAACGTTTCTGTATACACGATGTATAAACAGAAGAAACTACTTTGACATGCACGGCAACATTCCCTAGCATAAACGAATCGCTAGTATAAACATAGCAACCTTTTTCGGGCGCCATTGAATGGTAATTCGTTTGCACAGCTGATCTGGTCGAACTCTCTTCGTCGCATCCAATCTCTGATGCAATTCCGTTGTTCCAAAGACCAGCTGGGTAAGTGTACGCTTGCACATCTACAAGCCAAATTCCTCATGATCGGTCGCGGAAATCGATAAACGATCATCGGATAGGACACGACCTATGATTGTTTATCCAAACAATCACATCAATGGCCATGCCCTATGATCCGTTCCCAAACCAAACATGCACCCGTGGCATCTCTAACAGATACATACAATTCACAAGCCAAAATTGTAAAGGTCACCGAACGAACATCGAATAAGAAAATACATCAGAGCCGTATACCTAGCGATAACAAAAATAATTCACATCAGTGGAGTATAGTCGAGTTTAGAAATCAAATTCAAATTCAATTTTTTTTTTCGTGATTCAAACTGTTATAGCGTCAGTTCGAATCACACGATCTTCTTCACTATTATTTCAAACGCTATAATTGGTGACTACGACGTGATCTGTACACACAGCATACACTTTCCCATAGTAAGCAGAACTTCACACATGGTCACGACTTCCGCACAGAGCCCAGCCTCCGACGTTTTCTCGTTCTCTCGTTCGTTCGTCGTTCGCATACGAATCTGATCGTAACGAAGTTACTGCGGGGGGAGTGGTGTGGCATCTCTAACAGATACACACAACTCACAAGCAAAAATAGTCAAGGACACCGAACGAAAATCGAATAAGAAAATACATCAGAACCGTATACCTAGCGATAACAAAAATAAAACACATCAGTGGAGTATACTCGAGTTTAAAAATCAAATTCAAAACACGGCAAGTAGCCTGATGGGTAACGCTTAGGTTCAATTTTTTTCGTGATTCAAACTGTCATAGCGTCAGTTCGAATCACACGGTCTTCTTCACTATAATTTCAAACGCTATACAACCATCCAGCCTAGTCCCTTGCCATCGTAGACGAAGTTTCTGTTCACTTAACGTCAACAGAAAAATCTATCCCCCATCGTTTATGATGGCAATACAGTCAGCCTCCGTAAACGATCATCTATTTGACCAGCTGCATGTTTGGATTCACTTCTGAGCACCCTTCGCATTTTCGTTTGTCCTGGATTCCAGCGAATAGGGATTCAACCAGACCTATAGGGTCACAATGGAAATACTTCCATTAAAACCCAAATCAATCGCTCATTGGCCGCCACTGGGATGAAATATCGAATTAGTTTTCCACCACAGCGGAGGGGAATCCACCCCAGTGCGACTGGCGATATGATTCGTTCCCATGGTTCGACGAATCAGATTTCTACCGTCCAGCCGGGCATACGTCTCAAGGTCTCGTGATCAAAGTCGAGTTTTAACAGGTCAATTGAAAAGTCCCCGGCCTCCTCCACATACATACTCGAACGCATCATTAAAAAGACATGGTGAGGGGCCACCCCCCTGTTTTAGTCCGTCTCGGATTTCAAACGGTTCTGAGAGGTGGTTTTCTATTTTAACTCCCCGTTTATTTTCGTTCATGCAAATTTGAATGAGGGCGGCATATTTTTTCGGGATTCCCAGCTCAACTACAATATGATAAAGTCTTTGCCTTGCGACTGAGTCGTAGGCTTTTTGAAGTCCACGAAGCGTTGGAGAACTGTATCTCTGTACTCCCACTTCTTTTCCAGTAATTGCCTCACTGTGAACATTTGGTCGGTCGTTGACCGGTTCCTACGGAATCCCCACTGGTAGTCTCCCAGTATTTCTTCTGCGTACGGTATCACATTTGTTAATAGGACAGGGAACAATGGCGGAGTCAAGTCGGTGAGGTCATGAACTTTCGGGATCCTACAGGCCAATAAATAGAATAGAATGACATTTGGTAATATTTCGTATGCGGTTGGGAGCAATGATATTCCTCTGTAGTTTTCGCAGTCAGATCTGTCGCCTTTTTTGAAAACGGGGACGACTGTTGAGATTTTCCATTCTTCCGGAGTGACTTCCTTATCCCATATTGTTTTGATGAGTAGGTGGATCTTTCGAGTGGTTGTTTCTTTTCCATACTTCACAAGCTTTACCTGTATGCAGTCAACTTCGGGAGCCTTGTTGTTTTTCAATCGATTTATTGCGTCTACAACTTTGTTGATAGAGGGCTCGAGGATCTGAGCTTGGCTGTATGTACGCCTGGTGCGTTTATTTGTGGTTGATGGGTGCGCAATTGCGCAGGTTTTCAAAATACTGTTTCCATCTTGTCACGATATTGTTTGTTTCTGTGACCAGACAGCCGTTTGCGTCTCGAATTATTTTGGCTCTCCCTCAGTAGCCATTTCTAATTGAATTTATGCCGATATACATACATGCATACTCTGCTGTTCTTTGCTCTGGCATTTTCTGCGATTTTTTCGATCCGGTCTTCTCCCATTCGCGTTTTTTGCGTTTAAAAAGTCTCGTTGTGTCTTGCCGAATTGTAGCATATCTTTCTGCGTTAACTTCATTATGTCTTTGTAAGTGCATCACTCTGAAGCATTTACGCTCTGCACTCATCGTCAAACCAAGCTTTGGACTTAATTGTTTTCTTAAATCCTAATACTTTTTGGGCTGGATCGATGTCCGTTTAGTGTCCACTCTATTGGTTTCCTCTTCTTCACTACTCCCGTTCTCTAGGATGCGAACTTCATTCGTTAGTTCTTCTTGATATTCAGTCCTTTTGGGCAGGTCTTTTAGTTAATCAATGTTGAACTTTTTACTCGTCTCCCGTGACTATGTGGGTTTGCTGCGAGCCGACTTCTAATTTTGCTCATCACTAGGAGGTGATCGGACTCGCAATCTGCGCCTCTATCTTATGTCAAAGGATGTTCGAGTGGTGTCTTTTGTCTATGAGGAAGTGGCGTATTTGGCTACGCGTTACGCCGTCCGGTGATATCCATGTGGCTTTATAAAATTGCACATGCTTGAACATCGTGCTTTACACTACCAGATCTTTTGATGTTGCAAACGTGATAATTCAAATTACATTAGCATTTGAATGTGTAGACTTTATTTACTTAAAGTTGGTTGGAAGATATCTTCCTTTTCAATTTTCACGTTGAGGTCCCCGAGGAGGTTCTTAACATCGAATGATGAGATTGGACCCCACTGACTACTTACTTAAAGAACCCCCATCCCTACAACCCAGTCTGCATAAGTTTCTGCTAATGCAATCCCATTAAGCACCTGTAAATGTTTCACGCATCAAATAGATCAAATTTATTTAACTAAAAGCTCCTGGAAAATAATTCTTACCTTCCATGCATCTCTTCGCATACAAATTCCCTACAAGAATTCTTTCCATTATATAGGAGCATAAAACCAAAACCTATTCGGTACCTTCGGTTGCCAGTCAAATTCCAACCTTCCCACACCTGCATCGCAATCTCCCCGCAGCAAAAACATTTCCTTCCCAAGGATAATTAATGCTTTAAATGCATTACCTGGAAATGCCCATAAAGAAATTTCCTACAAAGGCATTCATTCATGTATCAATCTAGCTCTGCATTAGAGATCATTACCGAATGATTCCTTTGTTCTGCATCCCTTGTCTAGGTTTCGTTTCTCTTTGAACTGCGAGCGTTAGTAAACAATCTGATCTCAATGATCGACTTCACGCACACCACTACAGGACCTCACCAGTGAGATCCTCTTTCCTCGTTTTCACCACGAGAACACTTTCTCTCTCGGGGAAACTCACCCCATTAGCGAGTTGGCTCTGCACTAGCCGTTTATCGCGGAGTCCAATTACATCCGCCGACCGTGCCGGTCGTGCCACTTCCGCCCCCCGGTGCGCACGGAGTCGTTGGCGTAGTAAATTCGAATTCCTTGGTATTGGTACGTACCTTTCATTCGTCACCCATTGAGTTGAGCGGTGGTTTGTCGGTTATTTGATTCCGGAGGATTTTGTTAAAATATACATTTCATCGAGTGACAAAAAGAAATACTTCATATAAATTAGTGTTAGTATTAATTTACATTACGTTCAATATTGTTAATAGAGGTAGTGTTTTTTTTTTATTTGGATAATAAAACTAAACAAAATGACACCAGTGTGTTTAATTTTCCGGCTGCAATTCCTGGGTGCTTTTAATGTGTTTTACTTCCTTCTCGTTTTCTCTTGGTGAACAGTTCTCTTTTGTTGCTGCGGTGGAACAATCGGAGTGTTAACGAAAAGTTGTGGGAAGAAGTAGAACTCGCACCCATGTCGGTGCCACGACTTCGCCCCCCACAAAATCCCATCTAATACTTCTTCTAGGGTCTCGTAGAACGTGTACTTGATTTCTTCGTCGGTAGATTCTGTTGCGGCGTGTACGTTTATAAGTACATAATTGTACCATGGGCCCTGTATTTTTAGCACCGACATTCGGTCGTTAATAAATTTCACGTCTTTCACATGGGGCATAATCTTCTTGCTTATAATGAAGCCGGTTCCGAGGTTATGTGGTCGGTACCTCCACACTCCAGTGTAAACCCGTTGGGTTCGGTTACGTGATGTGGGCGTCGGAGTTCCTGAAGCGCGACGATGTCCATTTTATATTGTTTCGGTGTTTCTACAATCGTCTGTATCGCGCCTGGTTTATATAACGTTCGGACACCCCACGTACCGATTCGTATATCGCGCTTTTTCCGTTTTTCCTTACGTTTTCTTTTTGCCGAGTCGGTGTTTTCTTGATGATTTGTTCCCTTATGGTAGTGTCGGCTCATCACACCTACGCCTACCGGGTTTTTCGTGAGATTGTTTTTTGTATATTGGTTATTCATTTTTGATCCCACGAGACTTGGGGTTTTGATGTGGTAAGGTCTGCTTACTGCTCTGATTCGGCCCGCTGTCAGAGAGACGCCGTTATAATACAGCCGGTATACCCCTGGCTCCAAACCATCCAGTGGGCATGGTGACGCGTAACACTCTGGATTAGGGGTGGTAGATCTTTGTGTGTTACTCCTCGCTAGCCTGTCTGACATGGGTGACCCTAATGGAAGCATATGCTTCGGTCAGCATAGCCTGAGTGAAACATTGTAATCTAAACGCCCGCACCACGTCAAGGTTTCTACCAAGCGGGGCCGTCTATTAAATTGACAATTTTTAATATTTTTCACAAAAAAAAAATGTTTGTATATACCTAAATACTTAATAAACATGTGTAATAAAATTTGACATTGATATTTGCTTCCGTCTTTGAGAAAAATTACTAGATGAGAACCTCCCCTTAAGTTCTTTCAGCTCTTTTTGAGCCTGTGCCAATGTGATTTTGTCTTCCGCAAGTTCTCGAAAATTTACAGGGATCAGGACAAAAGTAATTACATATCTCAGGTTAGTTGGCAAAGAGGCATCAGTTGAACTTACAAACGTTCTTAGGTCAATGTCAACTGGAATATCCCCCTGTTTTTTTTTTAAATTAAGCACTGCTTTCCTCCCACCCCGTCACGTGGGTATTTCACATCAAGGTCTGCTGTGTAAGGCTACCCTTCTGTTTCCTACGTTTCTTAGGCTAGTAATTTAGTGATTATACTATAACTGATTTAGATATTATCAAACTATACTATTGTAGTAAGTAAGGGAAATTCAAAACCAATACTTGTACATCTATAGAAAAGTTAAACCAAATTCGCATTCGAAAACCTTCAAGTACGCGTCAAAACTTCATTTCAAAACTCTTTTTTAACAATTACAAGAACAATTCCGGAACTGTTTTGTTAGTTAACATAATATGGTTCACTGTTATAAAGCCAGGAACTCTCTTTGCCTACAAGAACTCTTTTGGTAATAAATTCCCGTCGTATAATGCCTGCTTTCACACCTTAGGTCAACATAATTATCCCAAACAGACGGTAGCGTAATAATCCTCGTTACGTATACACAAAACGAAGCAATTAACCGCATGTCAGGGACTACATATCACTCATCCGAATAAAAATAATTAGCTGCGAGTAAACTCCATTCCACTGTGTTTTCGGTATAAACCCGGTAATCCAAGCCCAAGCAAAACTCCGTCTCTCTAGGAGTTCTAAAGGGATTTTTGTTGCTCCTGATACGCACTTGTGGTACGTTGCCACGGAGTCATCGAACTAGTTCCCAGTGCTCATTTGTGAAGTTTATTTCCGGTGACATTTCAAAATGTCCTGTTCGTCTGTTGTAGCTTTTTTAAAAATTAGTAACCATAAGAGTGGAGGATAATAGGACATTCTTTCACTCGCATCTACTCAACACTTTATGTGTTTGAATAAAATAAAAGAGCAACGCGATGAGTTTCTATAGATGGCGTGACTCTTTAAATTTAATTCTAATTAAAACGAAAACTAATTGTACAGTAGCTTCAATTGAAATGGACAGCAGCAGTTTGGTTTCGATATCCCATTTTTGTGGGCATCTGAAAAATTTCACGTAATGGTCGTATTTGTGTATAATGTGTTTAATCCGAAGGAGCGTTTGTTTAAAAATATGTCGGGCTTAATGTAATTAATGTGGTGAATTTTAGAATGGCGATTTGGTTTTTGTTTTCTGTTGTTGCTATGGGTGTTTTACTTTGGATAATACAGCGATTAGGAGTGAATAGACGCTCTGTCGCTAGCAATTAATATTCAGTTTAATTAGCAATGATATTAGCGCTAAATTGATTGTTCAACCGGCTTACATTTTTCCATTAATTGTGAATTACGTATTCATTTAATAGATTTGTAGCGGTAAACAATGACAGTGTCTAGGGATTACTTCAAAACGTTTAAAACAATGTATAAATAATAAATGAAAAAATAAGATAAATACATACTGCAGAGCTGAGATAGCATACCATGATTTATGAAGCGGATAATTAAGTAGGCTTTATTGAAATTTGCTGATCTAGGTGTACCGCTTAATAATGCGTACTTCTGGGTTTCTGTTATCGTATAATCAATCTTCATTGCTTCGTATGTTGATACGTTCAGAGGAGATGGTATAAGAGACATTTTACGCTTAGAAACAATTAGTTTAATGTTTAAAAAAGGCATTTCAGGACATTTTAATTGTCTTTACTTGGGGAAGAGTGGCAGGAAGAAAAATTTCTTTAGTATGGGAAATTTATTCTGAATGTGTGACATCTCTCGATATTTACTTATGTCTTTTACTACACGAAATAAATTTTTGATACTACAAGGTGACATTCAAACTCATGAGTTATCTTCCACTTTTCATATTCAGCTGAATCTAATTTCTCCTTCCACGATTCACATATTTTGTACAGGGTGGCGCAAAATTAATCACCCTATCGGAAGATGTTATAATTTTTGCAAATGGTGTCGTACGTCAATCATATTTGACATTTGTGAACTAGACAGCTCCAGTTAGCTTTTCCACTTAATAGAAAAAATTGTAAAGATCTATAGCGTTAAGCAAGGATAGTGAAGAAGGTGAATTGAACACACGATGAAACGGTTGAAAAGCGAAGCAGTGAAGCACCAGACTACTGACCGTGTTTAGAATTTGATTTTCAAACTCGAGTATATTCCACTGGTGTGAATTATTTTTATTTATCGCTTGGTATACGGTTCTGATGTATTTTTCTTATCCGATTTTTTTTTTCGTTCGGTGTTCTTCACTATTTTTGCTTGTGAATTGTGTGTGTATCTGTTCAGATCTATCATTCAAAATCATTTTTTTTACTTAGTAAAAAAGTAATTCAAAAACAAAATTGGATGATTAATTTTGCGCCACCTTGTATGTTTCGATGCCAGACTGGATGGTTTAAAAAATCAAATTTCTTATACTCACAATATTAGTAAAATATTTTAAGAAAATGCTCGTAGAGTTTTAAATAAAATATTTAACTCTGTCCGATACTACGAGGGTTGCCTTTTATATTTCGGGATTAGAGAACAAAAACAAATATTGATCATCGAAAATCACTTTATTGTTTTTCAAAATATTCCCCATGAAGATCTTACACTTTTGCATGCGTTTGAACCAATTGTCGAAGCACTTTTGCCACTCTGATTGAGGTATCTCCAACACATGCATTCTGAATGCAGCAACCGCTTCTTCAGGCGTCGAAAAACGTTGACATCTCAGTTTGTTTTTTACGTACGGGAATAAAAAGAAGTCATTCGGTGCCAAGTCAGGACTATACGGCGGATGACCCATCAAATCGATGTTTTGGGTGCTCAAAAATGCAGTTGTCGCAGCCGATGTGTGAGAGCTCGCATTGTCGTGGTGAAGAGTGATCCGTCTTCGGCGGTTGGTTTTCCTGATTTCTTGGAAGACAACTGGCAAACAAATGGTTGTGTACCACTCAGAATTGACTGTTCTGCGTTGTTCTAGTGGTACGGTTGCGACATGTCCAGTTTTTCCGAAAAAACATGCGACCATTTGCTTGGATGTGCTTCGTGCGCGAACAACTTTTGTTGGATTTAGCTCGTCGTGAAACACCCAGACAGTCGACTGCTGTTTACTTTTGGGCTCATACGCGTAAATCCACGATTCATCACCTGTCACGATGTCATAGACGTGTTTCGAAGCACTGCGACCGTGTTTTTTTAGCATTTCTTTCGACCAATTGACACGAGCCTTTTTTTGGGCGATTGACAAATTGTGTGGGATCCAACGCGAACAAATTTTTTCGACAGTCAAATGTTTATACAATATTGAATGTATGCTGGTCCCACTAACGCCTAAGGTTGTCTCAATCTCACGATAGGTCACATGACGATCTTCCAATATCAGTTCGCGCACAGCATCAATGGTTTTCGGAGCAACAACTGATTTTGGACGACCTTCACGAAATTCATCTTGGAGTGAACTACGACCACGATTGAATTCACCATACCATCGATAAACACTGGTCCTTGATGGAGCTTCATCGCCAAAAATTGAATTAAGTTCATCCATGCACTGTTGCTGAGTTAATCCACGGCGGCAGTTGTAAAAAATAATCGCACGAAAATGTTGACGATTTAATTCCATTTTTGGGCCGAGATGAATCTTTTAAGTTACTGTAAACAACACAAATAGCGCTCGTATATCAAAACGTTCTGAGTGCGTATAACCTCAAAAATGTCCAACTTTACGACAGAGCTGTCAATTGCCGGATTGCAACACTAGGGTTGCCAAATCCCGAAACATAAGAGGCAACCCTCGTATGAGCAGGGATGTCAACTTTGGAAACTAAGATACCATGATTGTCTCTATATTCTTCTCCGATCAACCGTATTATTCATACCATGCGGATGTTATACATATGCCTTTATCGTGACAGCTTATCCCAAACCTCACCAACCCACGTCAACTTTTCCTACAAATTCCGCAAAGCTAACTTTCACCTATTAAATGAGCATCTTAGCCGAATCGCATTTCGCTTTGATCACCTAGACGTAGAAGAAGCTACTGCCGTTCTCTATAAAGAGTCTACTCTTATCCAAAACAAGTTGTATTGCCCCACAGTACTATTCTCTCTCCTCTTCTATTGGGAATGTGTCTGTCGATATTGTAACAATATTAATTGTCCTTTTCAATGGATTATAAAAAGTAAAACGACAACAAGCCATCTGTTAGAAAAATGTGTAATTTTCGTGCCTCCAATATTGTTTTTGTTTCTTGTAAACATAAGAAAAACCTTAATGAATATCGAAGGAATAATTTTCCAGAAGTTAATGGCAAGCAGCACATTAAACGTATTTAAACTTTCAACTTCGCTATTCACTTAAACCACTCACCAACCAAATCCGCTGGCGTTCTTTGGTCTACTTCAGAAATTCATCTCTTCGCTTGAATAGATGTCATTAGCGAAGCATCTAGGCAAATAACCACATCAAACGCATAACAGCCAATATAAAAAAGAATACAGTCTATGACAGTGCTTTATCTTTTCTCCCATTTTCGGCCCCGTAATTGCCTTATAAATGAATCCTGTGAAGCTCATAAATAAAAACGACCCTGAAAACATAATGCAATTCAGGGAGCACTAGCAGTCATCAACACCACTTTTATCGTGGTCACACTTGTAATTAATTGAAATCACCGTAACGATAAGTAAGCATAAGTCTCCCTGGACTTCCTCGATCACGGTAGCCAGTCCCTTCTATGCCTTCTTATCTGGATTCCTTATTATGGCCAGTCACAAGGGAAAATCAAATACACCGAGCAAGTAATTAAAAATTAATTACACACAAAAACGAAACGCAATCGATATGCGTCCTTGTGCACAAAATTCCCCCCATAAAATAGGCTTCTTTACTGCCGACAAAAAAAAAAAACAGAAAAAGTCTAACAAACCCGAACTAATAATTATACAATTAAATAAGGGAATAACGGCAAAGGACAACGATGAATATGAGGCTAGCTGAGGCCAATGTCAACTGCAATGGTTTGGGGTGGACGATGTTGTTGTTTGCACGTCCACCCGCTTAGATGAAGTAGTAGCGCACGCGAAAGGATGTCAAGCATCCCAAGTATCCTATTAACATGGTTGATGGGTTTCGGGGTGAAATCCTTTCCACTTGTTTTTTTTTCTGTGTTCTCTTACCTAACTATCTCGGTTGAGGTCGGATGTTGGGTTTGTTTATCTACTCTTAATTCTATTTTTTGTGTCCTTTTATGACTTTTTTCTTCTCCTTTTTCTCTTCGTTTACGGTCTTGTAATTTCATTATCATTCTTAGCTAAGAACCAGGCTTAGTGCATTCGCTGGTTGGGATTCTCTTCTCCATTCTCGCTCTTCTTGTTACTGTATATTTGCTGGTGGCTCATTAAGATATACATCATTGGCCTAAGGACATTAGTGGGTTTCCTAATGCAAACTAGTGTTTACACAATTTACTCTGCTTCCTTCTGGATCTGAGACAACGCAGTACATTGTCGGTACTATCAAATTGTTTGGTTATTAGCTTTAGTAATTTTTCCTTTACCAAGGACATGTAAACGAAACTCCATTAACAATCTAAACAGAAATTTCAAATTCAGGTTGTTGGGAGGAGGTGGATGGGTAGGAGCTTGAACCACTTCTATTTGCTAAAGGTTTAATATCGAGGGAACGAAGACCGGTGTAATGGTTTTGTGGTGAGGATTAGGCGATGAGATGGAAACGTCCTTGAGAAATACTCCAAACGGATTTGTTTGTATATAATTTGTTGATATCTCTCGAGGGAAAAGCTTATTGGTGTTCGTGGAATTGTTCACCGCAGGTTTGAAACCCAAGCTTTTGACAAATTTAAGTCATCGATACACATACAAATCCTTGAGACGAGGTTAAGATTTGTGTATTGTATTTCAAGAGCTGGAAATTTTGGTAGCGTGGGAAATAGAATTTCTTAAATCCAAGCAAACAACTTAAGAAACTGATGTTATACTACTTTTTATAGCGAAAGCTTCTATTTGAAAGTCAATGGTACTTCAACCCACGTAGGGCGGAACCAACCTCAAATTAATTCCAGATTTCGCAACATGTGACAGTTTTAGGGGAATTAATGGTAAGTATAGTGCCAAACCACTACAATGCCGATAGGTTGCAACCTTTTTACTATTGATTAGGCGGGTTAATCATCATCATCGGCACTACAACCGGGAGCCGGTCTTGGCCTTATTTAGCAAGCCCTGACGCTTGTTAAATTTTCCATAATGATTTGTTTCTTCCGGGCAAGGTCATTAAGTCTTGCGCCAGAGGCTGCCCGCCGGGCGGGTTAATACTTAGCGTAAAACAGTCTGTGAATTTTATCTCCAGAACAAAAGGTATGGGCTTTACCACTGAACGCGATTAGTTCTAAAATTAGTTAGGGAAAAAAGAGAAAACAATCGAAATCGAATAAGAAATCCTCAGTTTAACGACGCTCAGCCGCACACGGGCTACAATTTTCTTATCATCATGGAATGTTGTCTCTCTGCATGAGATGTATTTGTTTACTGTACTTTAAACGCTTTACCAGTAAGCGTGGTGAGTTTATAGCGTCTTGTGGCTGAAGAAGTGAAGAACGTAAATCAAACTGAGGCTATGGAAAGGTTAGAACCAAATGAGAGATCCACGGCCGCGTGTACACGAGGATGTTTCAACTCGCTAGTTAAGCTGTGGATTGTTAATATTCTAGTATACCGATTCGATGGTTTATTTTTCTATTCTCTTTTAGCGCTGTGTTCTTCACCATAGTTGTGTGTTCGTGTGTGCCTGTTGGAATCGTCACAAACTCTTAAAATAATCAATGAAAAATTGATAAAAGATGGAAGTAAAGTAAAAAAACTGACAGCCTCTTCACCCAAGGATACTTTCGAACGTCGAAATGTTAATCGATCATTTCATTTAGGTATATGAAAGTTAAGGTACTTAAATTAGAAGCCCTGCTTTGTATGTAGAATAGAGGTAATCATCTCGAATATTTGCTTTGTTTTCTTTTGCGTTTTTATAACAAGCACACCCATAAAAGGAATTTGGAAGTACCCATGCATGAAAAAGCACTGGGTGGAAGGAAATCGACAACGTAAAAAAATAAAGTATCGGCGTATATTGGTAGCGACTACCTGGATATTACAATGATGGAGACTCTCCGAATAGGCAGATCATTCCACATTTCTGTATCTTGCCGAAAAGATGATTTCGTAGTGTGGGATAGAAGAACTTGCTGATTTGATTAGTCACTCTAAAGGATTAGACACTCTAAAGGAAAAATTATTCTGAAGATGGAAAGGATGGAGAGACTCGAGAGTGTGGTATATAAAGCTTGATCGGCGTGATTTAGTCACTAGCATACAGTGAATACAGTTACAGCGCTGTGGGGGTTCTTTAAGGCGCCTGAAGACCCACCCATCGTCGTAACCCAATTCCCCGTTCCCAACCTGCAAATACTAGCCCCTACCATAAGCAGGTTACCTATATACGAGCAGTACAAAGCTCTCTCCAACAATTTCGTACCTGAAAATAAGCCCAGGACAAGATCATCATCTTGCCATGGCATCATACAAAAACATACACCAACCCTCCTGCGTCTTCTTGTTCCAACAATCCGTTGGTCCAAGAGGACACGTCGGGCAACTTGCTTGCTTGCACATCTGCAAGCCAAATTTCCGATAATCGATCGCCTAAGCCGATAACGATCATCGAGTTGCACATGACGCATGATTGCTATCCTAACTACCGTACCGCTTTGCTAACGCAAACAATCTCACCACTAGCCCTTGCCAAGATGAACAAATGTTCTGTTGACTTAATGTCGCAGAAAAATCTATTGCCTACAACAGCATGGCTTTGGCCTTCATGTACACGCATTTATTTGTACAGCTGCATGACCAATTACATGATCCGTTGTCTTATCGAGGAACGATAACCGCATCGGTCATGTCTAATGATTCGTTGTCTAAACAACGAACAGCCACGATTCTCACGCTGGCTATTCGAAACGGAATGCTTCTGTATACTCAACGTAAACAGAAGAAGCTATTTTGGTATGGCCGGAAACATTCCCTTGCATTATCCAATTGCTAAAATAAACATGCACCCAAGATCGTAGCCATTGCCATCGCAGCGAAGTTCTGTTGACATAAGATCCACAGAACACCTTATTCCCTAGCGTTTGTGATGGCAAGACAGCCAGCCTCCGTATTCGACCATCTGTTTGATCAGCCGCGTATTTCGATTTCCTTTTGTGCACCTTCACATCTGCGTTGTCGTGGCTTCCAACGAATGGATTTTCAACTAGACCTGTACGGCACCATGGAAATTTTCCAACCGAAACTCAAATCGAACGTTCATTGGTCATCGCCCACTGAAAAGATCGGATTTGCTCCTCCCATTCGATGAAATCCATCACCACTGCAGCTAGGGGATGTTGAGTGCAACAACCACTTGCAGAGTCAAATTGTATCCTTCCAAGAGTCGATTTCGTCCCCAGGCGAATACACATGTCGAAGTGCGGTCGTGTCCGTGACGTTATTAAAAAGTCTTGTGCGTTTTGAATTAAGATATCTAATTGAAATGCTCTGTTGTATTCCAGAATACTACCCTTATTCGCTTTAACACTAACTCATGTCCTTTCAAACACAACCCTTAAAAACACAACCCTTAAAACTACATCCTTACATATCCTACATTCTCAGTTAATACAATTCATAAATAAACAGACACAATATTCTATATCCAGTCACTTACAGCACATTTCATAAATAAACAGACACTATATTCTATATCCAGTCACTTACAGCACATTTCACAAATATGCCCCTTTTCATAACAAGCACATTTTTCATTTCAAAACATGGCCACTTTGATTTTCGTTCAAAGTTTATTCAAAATTCTATGTCACAGAGACTTCTAGATTGTTTTGTTCAGTTTATACGCCACAGTCAGTTAGAACAAAATGTTCTATATAAACAAGTAAATTTATATGAAAAAAATAGAAAGAAGAGAGCTCAGCTTGAGATAGCTGAGTTCGATGAAATAAAAAAAAAATAAAATATTTAAATAAAATAAAACAAATCTAAAAATAAACGAGATCTTTTATTTAATAAATTATTAAATAAATATAATAACCTCCACGCTCTTCCCTCGAAAGAGGAAGCACGGCGTTGGAGTCGTAACACTGGTGGCAGCGGTGGGATCCACGAAGACTGGTGGACTCCCCGAAGGACGACTATATCCTCGAAGGAAGACCGATCCACGAAGACTGGTGGACTCCCCGAAGGACGACTCTATCCTCGAAGGAAGACCAATCCTCGAAGGAAGACCGATCCACGAAGACTGGTGGACTCCCCGAAGGACGACTCTATCCTCGAAGGAAGCCCAATCCTCGAAGGAAGACCGATCCACGAAGACTGGTGGACTCCGCGAAGGACGACTCTATCCTCGAAGGAAGACCGATCCACGAAGACTGGTGGACTCCCCGAAGGACGACTCTATCCTCGAAGGAGGACCAATCCTCGAAGGAGGACCGATCCACGAAGACTGGTGGACTCCCCGAAGGACGACTCTATCCTCGAAGGAAGACCAATCCTCGAAGGAAGACTTAATCCTCGAAGGAAGACCAATCCTCGAAGGACGACTAAATTCTCGAAGGAAGACCAATCCCCGAAGGACGACTTAATCCTCGAAGGAGGAATCGATCCCAGAGGAAGATTAGTGCAAGATAAAACCCTAAAGAGGGAAGGAAGGTCTGCCGATGAGTTCCAGAGGAAATCTAAATTAACCTCAGTGGCAGCAGAGAAAAAAAAAACACAAGAAGACAACACAAGAAAAAAAAAAAGGAGAACAAAACATCAATCAACATATATTAGTAGTAAGAATCGTTAGCGAAATATCAATTTTTCTGTTCATTTTTCCGTAGGAATATTTTTACCTTGGAACTTTTAACTTTTACTTTTTACTAACAATTTTGTCCGATAGAAATTATTTCGAATATTCTCTTTCCAGTATTTCGACGACATTTCCGTTTTGTCTTTTTCGCCGAATTTTCTTTCTCTGCAGCTTTGAGACCAAATTAACTTTATTTTTCATATATATTGAATAACTAAAAGAAAGGCCATTTTTATATACCGTATTTTTAAGAAGTGATTTTGCCATACATTGATTTCAGAGTTTTCAAGATTACGAGTCCGTATTACACGAGACAGGCGGCTAGGCAGGGGGAAGAACAAATCCACTCTCTACAAATACACCATAACCACCCCTGAAATGGCTCTTTCTGTCGGAATTTCTGATGTTTTCAGAATCGTCCCTACCTTTGACGGGAAACCCTGCGACCTAGATAAATTTATTTCCGGGGGAGACGTTTTATTTAGATCTATAAAAAGGGCAGACCCGGAGATATATGAAACATTTTTGGAGCTAGTCAAAAATAGACTAGAGGGTCCTGCCTATGATCTAATTAGGTATAGCACAATTGCTAAATGGCAGGATTTAAAGGATAAACTTGAATCAGAATATAAAGAGGAGCAATCTCGGTCAACGGCACACAATGAGTTGATATCCCTGAAACAAAACTTCAGAGAAACTGTTCGGGAATACGGAGATAGAGTTGCGAAAGCTCTGAGGACGCTGAACTCTGCTACGTGTGAAATAACAGCAGACGCGGTGGTTAGAGAATTCTTGATAGAAGAAAACTCAAAATTGGCAGTGCAAATATTTGAGGATGGTCTCAAGAATGAACAACTGAAAATCCTAGCCAAAGTCCATGGGGGAAGTAGTTTAAAACAGTCTATTGCACATGTAGTATCACATGCTGCTCGAATGGACAACTCTCCCAGGCCATATAACTATAATGACAGATTTAATCGAATAGTCTGCCAAACCTGCGGTAAGCCAGGTCATTCTCAGGACACTTGTTATCGGAACATGCAGTCCAACAATTTTCCGAATAGACAACCAATTAAAAGAGAATATAACATTATATGCAATTTCTGTGGACGGAATAATCACACAGAGAACGAGTGTAGATACAAGATATCTAGGAATGGACCGTCCTTAACAAATTACCAACAAGGTACAACAACGCGTAATCCATTCCGAAATAATCCTGCAAACACCGAAAATCGTTTTAGTGAATATCCTAGAATCACCAATAGACAAAACGATAGGCAAAATGTTCACTTTTCTCGGGTGCAAGAGTCGGAAAACGAGGCCTGACGCCAACCCAATTTTGTGGAAGACAGACAAAATTTTTCTATTTATTACATTAGATCTTTGGCAATAGATAACGACAATTTTAATGAAGCTCCTAACCAAATAACTAAAGCGATACAGATAAATGAAGAGAAAACAAGCACTAATATAAATATTCCGATTCATACTCCAATTTTGGAAAATAATTCAGCAACACAGACTGAAAATTCGAAATTTTCAGCAGTAGTAAAGACTGAAATCTCTAATATTTCGGATATCCCTATTGACCACACAGACACTTCAGCAACCAAGACTGAAAACTCAGCAATATTAAAGACTGAAAATTCAGAACTTGCAGAAAATACACTAACAAAAATCCCTCACATTTCGGCTATCCCTATAGACAACCCCGAGACTTCAGCAACAAAGACTGAAAATTCAGCAGTGGTAAAGACTGAAGATCCAAAAGGTGTAATAAAAATCGAAACCAAGGTCTTTTCAGTAGTTAACACTGAAGAACACCATGTTTCAGCAGCAGAGTCTGAAGGATTGAAGGTTTCTACAGCAGATATAACTGAAGAAATAGTTCAAACAGCAAATAAGACTGGGAACCAAGATGTTCTAACAGCAAATAAGTCTGAAGAACTATACGAATCAGTAAATGAGACTGAGAAACTAAACGATCCATCAGCAGTGAGTAAGACTGAAAAGGGAAACGTTCCGACAGAAGTTAAAGCTATAGAAAATGATGACATTGAGCCGAAAACACTAAACATTTTAAATAACGATACTGAACAGCAACACGAAGTTATGAAAATTGAAAATAATAATTCAATTAAAGAAGTTAAAGCTATAGAAAATGATGACAATGAGCCGAAAACACTAAACATTTTAAATAACGATACTAAACACCAACACGAAGTTATGAAAATTGAAAATAATAATTCAATTAAAATAGGTATTGAAAAGAAAAACCTTATAAATACCTTACAAATTAAATTTTACAACAATAAACATGTATTCGAACACAAAATAAGAAAAAATAAAAAGGTAGACAGTCATTTAGGACAACTGAGATCATTTCTTAAGAAAATGTTTGGTATTATGCAATTCTATGCAGTCATCATAATAATAGGCCCAAAAAAGTTTTGGAAAATTTTCCATAAATTTAAGGAAAAGATAGACACTTAACAAATGGCCTTTGTTTTTATTCAATTGTAAGAAATGACGGAAACGAAGAAAAAAAAAAAAAAAAAAAAAGGTAAAAAAAGGGGAAGAAAGAAAGAAAATTTTAGAAAAAAAAAATTTTATTATATACTGGGATATAATACATTTTAAAATATATATTGGGATATGATTCGAACGAAAAAGAGAATTTTGAGAAATAATATTAATTATATATATAGAAAAAAAAAAAGTTGTTGGATAATAAAAGAAAAGGTTCCAAGTGGAAATATTAAGTTAGTTAGAAATATTTAAAGTTAGTTAAAAGATAATGTAAGTAGACTATAAGTAAACTTTTAGATTATTGTAACCTATTTTTCTAGTATTAAGAACTTTTGGATTTTTGTAACTTTTGATATAAGATTAACTTTGAACGCCATTGTAATTGAACGAAAATCCAAGTCGGTAATTAAACCTAATCTAAGCAATAGTTAACAGAAAATTATTCTCTTCAAGGATAATTTTCTTTCTCGAAGAAGGGTGGGATGTTGTATTCCAGAATACTACCCTTATTCGCTTTAACACTAACTCATGTCCTTTCAAACACAACCCTTAAAAACACAACCCTTAAAACTACATCCTTACATATCCTACATTCTCAGTTAATACAATTCATAAATAAACAGACACAATATTCTATATCCAGTCACTTACAGCACATTTCATAAATAAACAGACACTATATTCTATATCCAGTCACTTACAGCACATTTCACAAATATGCCCCTTTTCATAACAAGCACATTTTTCATTTCAAAACATGGCCACTTTGATTTTCGTTCAAAGTTTATTCAAAATTCTATGTCACAGAGACTTCTAGATTGTTTTGTTCAGTTTATACGCCACAGTCAGTTAGAACAAAATGTTCTATATAAACAAGTAAATTTATATGAAAAAAATAGAAAGAAGAGAGCTCAGCTTGAGATAATGAAATAAAAAAAAAATAAAATATTTAAATAAAATAAAACAAATCTAAAAATAAAAGAGATCTTTTATTTAATAAATTATTAAATAAATATAATAACCTCCACGCTCTTCCCTCGAAAGAGGAAGCACGGCGTTGGAGCCGTAACAGCTCTATAAGAAAAACTACGTTAACGGTCGCTTTTGAAAACTGTGTACGGGTTGCATCATAGAGTGTGGACATGTAAAGTACCTTCAGTAGTTATTAATAAGGAAAATTGATAGAGTGTGTGATGAACATTACCCTTGGAAATTTTAAATAAAAAAAACTAATAAACAAAGCCTTCCAGTGTTTTTAATTTATGTCATAATTGTGGAGAAGAATTAACATTTTTATTCGTGGTGATTTGACTTTTCAGCGTTGGGAAGTTAGTGAAACGAGTGCCCGTGTCTTGGCACAATACTACGACGACCCACAGCGCCTGTCTTTTAACAAAGTATTGCAAGACGCATATAGTCCCGCCTTTACATTTCGTAAACTTAGTTAAGTTGATTATACCTTAGTTTTAAGTTAGTTGTTAAGTTTATAGCCATTTATATATCGTTATACTACGCTAAACATGTGAGGGTTCTGCTCTCACCAAACTTTAAAGAGTTAGAGGTAATCTGCACCATACCAGCTGTCCACACAGGAGAAGAGGCGCCACCCACGCATTCTCGGGTAGAACTCACCACCGTGCATATTGGTAGAGAGGAACCATTGGCTATAGATCCCACGAGACCAAATGCAAGACTTCTCGAGCCCGGCACTTCGGTACTGACAATCGACCGAACGCCTGGGCAGGAAGATCTGTCCACCTGCAGGACCACCGAGCAGAAGAAGCGCACCACCTGGGCTGAAATGAATGAATCGTGGGAAGTATCGCAACAACCTGACTCGCGATCAGATCGATTATCCAAAACAAGAGCGAAGCGCGAATCAGCAATGGCGGTTACCAAGCGAGAGCTCAAAAGTACCAAAACAAAGACAAAGCTGGCTCAAGCAAAGCTTCTAATATTGGAATCAAGTACAAAAAAGAGCTCAAAAACGGAGGGCGAAGTTGATGAAGAGCTTCAACACAGCCCGGTCGAATCATCATTCAACCAACCGCAACCGGGCGACGAAGAGAAGGCGATGTTGGATCACGGTTACGCAAGAAAGAGTGACATCCAAGAGCTACCCGAAGCAATGAGAAGGTTTCCTCAACACCAGAACAACCCATCTCAAGACGCGCGATCGAGCTGCCACACTTCAACAGTGCCAGCGAAGAATGGTAGGCATTCCGAAGGACACACGTCTCAGAGCTTGGCTTCACCTGACTTCACCCACGCCCAGAGCTTGTCGCATTTACGCAGAGCACTCCAGGGAAGAGCTAGTCCTTATTCGCTGCCGAGGACCTTAAAGATATTATGAAGGGGTTGGAAACTCAATCCGGAAGACCAGGAGTCTTGACCGTGGTGAAATTGAAGAAATCCAAGGGTCTACCACGAGTTGTGGAAGACCCAAGCGAGGTTTGTACGTTCTCCAGCCATGTGAGGAACTTAAACGCCACCACTAAAGCACTGGGGAGTGTGCAGTACCTAAGCTCACCAGAGACCACGGAGGAAACAATTAACAAGATGCTAGCAGCCACAGATGGTTTATGTACCACTGCCACGGAAAGGAATAACGACCGGAACTTATACTTCCCAGCGACTTCTTAGAATTAGAAGTCGACAGGTGTGGCGATTCCGCCCCCCGCCTCCTCCCAACTATACTGGGATCCAAGGAAAAACCATCAACCAAAAATGCACACAGAAGGAGGAATGCTGAAGAGAACCGTCTACGCAAACCAAAAAGACGAAGCCCCTCTGAGCCGAAACGACACAAGGTGTTTGGTATGCACGGAGAGACATTAGATCCTTGAATGTCCAAAATTCAAGAAGACCAGCACCAGAAAAAAATTCGAAATGGCTAAAAAACCATGCTTCGTTTTAAATGCCTTCCCCATTAACACAGTCAAGCTACAAGGCACCAACATGCAGGCAGTGTACGAGAAGCCACCACACCACGCTCCACTCAGAAGCACCTCCTCCAAAGATGTCCCAGGAAAAAAACGGAACGCCACACCGCAGAACGGCCCGATAGAGCAGCGATTTCGACGGCGAACCAAAGAAGCCAAGGGGGAAGTTATCACTTCCGTGGGCACCATCAGCGGCGGCAAGGTTCAAACGGGCCAAAAGGGTCAACGCTTTTGGATGAGGAATCCACCATGTCGCTGTCGGATTCGGCAATCGTCAGGAAGATCAGCATAGAGGGCAGACAAGAAGCGCTCATCTTAGAGGCAATCCGTGGACACGACACCAAGAAAAGTGGTTCGCAAAAGGTCCCAGACAAGATCAAAGGCACCGATAGGCGGGACAAGAGATCGGTAGAGGTGCGAACAATCGACGACTTGAAGCTTTCCAGGAAGGAAGTAAAAAGAGAGACCATCAGGAAATGCGCCCACTTGCGAACTATCAAACATCAGCTTACCTTCAGCGAGGAAGAGCCTAAACTACTAATATGCTTGGACAACTGGGGGCTCATAGTGAGGAGGAAATTGAAGAAAGGAACGGGCCTCGAACCTATCGCCACCCTCACGAGTTCAGGTTGGGTCTTGCAGGGTTGCGATGAGAGAAATGACGTACCAGTAAAGTTTGCCAACAACAACAGGGCAAACGGAAAGCTGGGCAAAAGTGCCAATTCGGCACCGTATCAGAATCAGTCACGCCACCAGAAGAATGATGTCGCCGCCGATATTGAACCTGACATCAAAGGACAGCACAAGGACGCCAACGACAAACTAGCCAAGGAAGAGAACCTGGGTGAAGGAGCCAAGATATCCCTGAGAAAAGGTAGAAGAAATTGTGGACCCATAACGCCACAGAAGAAGAAGTCCCTGGAACGACCAAGAAAATGTGGAGTGAAAACCTGGATAGAGGTGAATGAAAATATCGTGGAGAATGAGGCCAAAAAAAGTTAAGAAACGCAACCGAGGCAGTGTACATGACATCGCTGACGACGACAAGAAAGCCAAAAAAAAAAAAAAACGCCAACGAAAGGTAAGCAAATTAAAGGACAATGTCGATGACGTTATAGCGTTTGGGATGAGAGTGAAGAACGTGTGATTCGAACTGACGCTATGACAGTTAGAATCACCAAAAATTGAATCAAAGCGCAACCCATGAGGCCTCCGCCGTGCGGACGAATTCGATTTCTAAACTCAAGTACAATCGACTGATGTGGATTTGTTATGTTATCGCTCTGGTATACGGCTCTGATGCATTTTCTTATTCGATTTTCGTTCGGTGTTCTTCACTATTTGCTTGTGTATTGTGTGTGTATCTGTTAGAGACGCTACAACCTCACTCCCGATCAGCAGAGTAATGGGAATAAATATGGTGCCTTCGATGGCACAAATATATATGGGACAAACATGGACTCCAAGGAGAAGAACGCGGTTGGGATCTAAGGGTCCGGGAAGATATGTTTGGGTGTGGCCGGAACTCGGACGACAATGCAATCTACCAGAGTTAGAGAACTAGGTCTAGGAGACATAAAATAAAACCGGATGGACAATTTAGTGGAAGAAATGGGATCTGGTATCCAGACCTGACAAGGCTCGAGTTGCCGCAAATGGATTACAAACCAGAAAAGAAAGTGCAGCGGCCGCGAGCTCACCCGAAAGTCGAACCGAGAACAGCACATTAGCAAGTAGGTTACAGTGTGGAACAATGGACCTAGAAGTACGTGGCCAAAGAAAGACTTGCAACTAGTGCATCTGGGACTACATGGCTAGAAAAGATGACGTCACCACCACAGGGAAGAGCGCTTTTCACTGCAAGGGAAATTGTTGGCGGCGCCGCACTCCATGTTCGGGAGAGACGCCGAGTCGATATATTGCGGGATTCCCAGGAACACTAATTATCTGATTCCTGGAAAGACGTCGCATAAGGACAAAAACAAGACGTCCCAATCGAGAAAAAAACCCACAAAATAATTACCGCCAGACGCTGGGTAATAAACTATCCTGGGAAGACGCTGCATGAAGGACCGCGGCGATCAATTATCCAGGCAGATGCTGCAACAAAGCAACATTGTGTCGATCCCTGGGAGGACGTGACCGACACAATAGCACCACGTGCAGCAGCTGCTCACTGCACAATGGCACATGGCGGCGATGGCTGTGTGCGATTAATATATAAGGAAAGTAAAATCTTAAATAGTTGAGTTCGCACAGTACAAGACGACACAAATACACACACACACCGGCTAAAGCGCAGATTATCAGACGCCAAAGAGGTAATCTACGTTTATTACCGCATTCAAGATTTTCTGGTTTTGTATGATTTCTACCCCACCATCCCTCCATCCTAGTAGTTAGAGACCTTTGAACTAACCCTGTAGAGACTATGCTTAGATACTTACCCCCGCTTTTTAACTTTCAGATATCTTGAGACCGAGCCTAAAATCCTCACGGATATAGTTGATTCTGCTTGTTGCAAGATGACCAGAAGACAGAGACAAGATGAAAGGCACATTTGTCTGTGTCTCGCTCAAATCGTCCTTCTGCCACATTTTTTTTTGTTTTTTTTAATAGTTGAGTTCTCTTTAAGAGCTCAAGGGTTCTACAGGCATTTCTGCTTGTTGTAAATAAATGTATGTTACTAAAAAAGTATCTGGTCTGTGATTACAGGGAAGTGGTTCCTTTTTCGATCCGCTCCTTTTCTTCTTGTTTACAGGTAGCCTAAAGCACTTTTCCCCCACCAGTGGTAAGGGGAGCTCGTAGCACTTTCCTCCCTTTGTTTTAGCTTTATGAAAGGCGTGTTCCCACCACCAATGGCAACATATGCCTCGCGAGGGAAAGGCAAATTAAATTGATACCGCTGCACATGACGCCGGTGGCAGTGGGTAAAATCGGCGTCACGGCGTAAAGGGTAGGCGTTTCCTTTTTCTCCTATTTTGGGTGTTGGGGGATTTTCCTTTATTTCCAGATATCTTTGACCAGAAGCGCGGGGTAAAATACATCCATAACATCGATGTTTGATTGGTGCTTCGACCCGGATCAAGAGCAGTTAACATTTGGTCCATGTGAGCCGGAGCAATACCATCAATTTACATTTGATCCTTCAAGCCGGAGCGATACGAATCGTTTACAATAGTTCTGCCGATTTAGTGAATAAAAACAATATCGACTATATCTTTAACCGACCTTTATAAATGTTCATTTCCCTGTATTTTCCCCACAGATTTTACAACACTAATTAGACTATGAGTTTAAAGTTTAGTAATTTGTGCCGTTAAATTTAAAGCACCACTTAATTTATTTACACTGTAAACTATAAAATATTTATATAAGAAAAAAAAGATAAAATAATCACTTTGTTATTGCTGGTAATTCATCTAAATTACAGAAGTGTGCCCCCACAGTTAAAGGTCACGTTTCTAAATTCATCTAAATTACAGAAGTGTGCCCCCACAGTTAAAGGTTACGTTTCTAGGTAATCTTTTTGTATTTGTTCTCGTGTCTAATTATATTTATTCATTAAATTCTGACGGTTAAAGAAGAAGAAATTGCTTGCAATTTATTAGAGTGGGCGGCGAATGTAGTTAGGGGTTATTACGCCGTAATTCATTTTAGTTATTCGCTTATTTATTGCATATTCCTCGCTCATAACCCAACACAAGAAAAATGAACATCCTTCCACTCCTATAAAAGTACCAACATAATATTTTATCAGCCTCACTTATACTTCCAAGAACTCTGTTACAAAAACCTTCATTTTCTATGACCTTCAACAGAAAGGCACTGTTTTTTACCCACTGACTATGACCGACTAAAAAATCCCAATTCAGATCATCACTGTGTTCTTTAGCAGCACTCCAACAGAAAGAAACTGAAACATCAATTTTTTTTAAACTTCAACACCAATTATGAATATCTCCATCTATTCAACCTCTGGTCTCATTTCTCTCCCTCTAGGTCTTCCAAATCCTAGTTTCACGCCATAGCTTACAGGAAAGACTGTTGTGCATTTATTCAACTCATCACCATCCTTCAATATTCCTTTTGTTACACTATGCATGAAGGATAATTAAAAGTTTTCCATTAGCAAAAAAAAAAAGAAAAAGAAAAAGAACGAGCAAAGGAAAACCAAGTGACAATGCAAAAGTCCTTTAGGTAAACCTAGATACGGTTAAAAACCTTTTAGGGACTTATTTCAATGTTGTATTTTTGCTGTATAAAGGATTACACCATAATCGACAGGATGATTATTACACAAATAAAGAAACGAAAGCAACAAAAGTACAAGGGTGAAAAACGAAAGAGAATCCTGTGTACTTCAATGACTGTGAAGAAAATTACTTTTCTCCACCAAATTCGTTGCTTCTATTTCACCCAAAAGGGGGGAGCAGAGGAAAAAAATTAATTAAAACAAAATAAAGCATCCGGATGAAAGTATCCTTTTTCCAATAAGTTCTCGTGTATTTTGTCGGCTGCACGTCCGTCTTCTAGTAAGAATAACACCTTGAAAATGAAGCCAGAAATTCTATCGGAGGATGACAAGATGACAGAGGAAAAAAGGCATCTAAGCACTTTAAAATTGATCCTTTGAAGGAAATTAAAGTGAGTTAAAGACCCACAAGTACAAAAAAGTACGTACAACGATTAATATCGAAAAAATGTGTTTTTCACAGTGTACTATTGTTTGATGTTTGGGGTATTATATTAAAACCCCACCTTATCGACTACCATATTATCTATTTGAAAAATATATTCTTGACACGTGTTAAAAAACGAACTTCCGTTTCTTAAACACATATATTCATTCCAGTCGCATAGGAAACTAAACTTCAAAATAAGTTATATTAAGTTGAGGAGCCATGAACACAAAGAAATATTTAGAACGGGCTAAATTGAGAAAATGTCAGCACCTTAAAATTGATCCTCTCAACGAAATTAAAGTAAGTTAAAGAACAACGATTACATAAAATGATGTACAGCAATTCAAAAATGAATATTTTAAAGTGAACAGTTATATATGGTGTGTTATATAAGGACCTGCCTTACCTTATCTTCTCCAAACAGACTTCGGAAAAATATTAAGGTAGGTTAAAGACCCTCAAACACAAAAAATCTTTACTAAACGATACATATTTAAAGATGTATACTTGAAAGCGAATAGTTTTGTGTCTAGTGTATTATATGGGGACCTTCATTCCCGACGCTATTGACTGTACACCTTGGAAAACATGTTTTTGAAAGCGAACTTTTTTTTTTGTATCAATTCACATTATATTTATTTCGTTGACCAGAAGTATCACAATTATTTAATACAATTAAACATTCGACAAGGACAAGTTTTACTTCCAATTTTCTGTGTTCTAATCATAGGTTTAAACGTACGAGGTGCGATCAAGAAATAACCGGAATTTGATTTTTTCCTAAAGAACCTTATTCATTAATTAATCTTCATATTTTACTCGATGTTGTCCCCATTAATGTAATATCTACATTTGCCTGCATTTGTTTCCACCTTGGAAGTACTGAACTCCAATTTTCGATAACTTCCATCGATTCTGTTTTCATTTCCCCAATGATGGTAAAGTGTTCTCTTTTCAGAATGAAGATACGGAGATATGTCTGGTGAATAGGATGGCTAAGACAATATTTTTCAGTATCAAATGACGAACATGCAATGATATGTCCCCGCTTGGTAGAAACCTTGACGTAGTGCGAGGGCTGAAGCTACAATGAATCACTCAGGCTATGCTGACGAAAGCATACGCTTCCACTAGGGTCACCCATGTCAGACAGGCTAGCGATACACAAAGATCTATGACGCCTAATCTAGGGTGTTACGCATCACCGTGCTCATTGGATGGTTTGCAGTCAGGGGTATACCGACTGTATTATAACGACGCTTCTCTGGCACCGGGTCGAATCAGAGCAGTAACCCGACCTTACCATATCAAAGTGGGGCTCTGATATGACGAACTATTTGAAACTCCAAAAATGTTCCCACGAAATGAATAATCAATATACAAAAAACAATCTCACGAAAAACCCGGTAGGCGTAGGTGTGATGAGCCGACACTACCATAAGGGAACAAATCATCAAAAAAACACCGACCCGGCAAAAAGGAGACGTAGCGAAAAACGGAAAAACCGGGATATACGCATCGGCACGTGGAAAGTTCGAACGTTATATAACCCAGGCGTGATACAAACGGTCATAGAAATCGCGAAACAATATAAAATGGACATCGTCGAGCTTCAGGAAGTCCGACTCCCACATCAAGTAATCGAAGCCAACGGGTTTAAACTGGCGCGTGGAGGTACCGATACACATAACCTCGGAACCGGCTTCATCATAAACAAGAAGATTACGTCCCATGTAAAAGATGTGAAATTTATTTTCGACTGAATGTCGGTGCTAAATATACAAGGCACGTGGTACAATTATGTATTTATAAACGTACACGTCCCAACAGAATCTACCGACGAAGAAACGAAGAACACGTTCTACGAGACCCTAGAGGAAGTATTTGATGGGATCTCATCATCCGATGTTAAAATCCTCCTGTGGGGGTTCTCTATACCACATGGAGAACCAACCCACAATTTCATACCTTATTCCGACCGCTTTCAGCGCGTCATTTCTACCCTTATTCCCATTATAAGCTATTCCACCTGTAAATCATGTTAAACGGTAGCTATGCGCCCTATGCAAATAATGAATAATTGAGTTTAGCTATCTTTTCGCCATACCGCAACCCCATTTCGCTAACCCATGAGATTTCCACCGGAAATCGCATCATGTCGGTTAGCAACGGCATAGTATTATCAAACGACGCGGTTGCGTCATGCAACCGCTGGGGAAATTGTCAAAGCATTTAATTTAGTTCCCATGATCAGATTTCCCTAGCCAATTCAGCCAATTCATTTTCTCTCTCTCCATTCGCTGGGAATCAATGATCTCTTTTCGCAGGTGAATAGCACTAGCTACATTTTGCTCTCCTCCACAATTCTATCTCCTTACAGGTCAATGCACGCTGAGGTCGCCACATTTACCGAATTGGGTCAGTGGGCTACCCTCAAAGGTGCATTGATAAATGCACACCCAACCAAACCCACCCCGAGATCACAGTACATTGTGTTTCTGTTCTCTCATTCTCCCATGTTCGTCGACTATCGAATTAACCGAAGTGTTCACCACATCTCGACGGGCGTGGCACATGAGAGAGCAGAAGCATTAAGATGATCTCTATTGCTTGTCCGGTGTGCAAAAATTAAATTACCCATCTTCATCCCTTTTTCAGTCAGTCGTTATTCAACTACCGTAGCATACAGAACCTAAGAGAAGTGTTGTCAGACGAACGTAATGTCCCGTTAGCCAATTGAGAAAGAGAAACGCCTTGCCTTCCAAAATAGACAGTTTGCAATTACATATTGGCCATTTAAAATCGGTTTAATTATCTTCAAGAAAGCAGTAAATTTCATTAATTTATTTGTGCATATGGAATCATTGAATGAACAATAAAGAACTATAAAAACTAATTAAACTACACCAGTGCATTTCATTTCTTTCCTTTTGGTGACAATTTTTGGCGACGTAAGTGTTGGCAGGTGAAGTGAATCCGTGCCCCTGTCTTGGCACACACAAACTTACACTCCCACAGACCTCAAGGTGAAAATCGGAAAGGAAGATATCTTTGAATCAACTATAGGTAAAGAGAGCCTACACGACGTTTCAAATGATAACGTAATTCGATTTGTCACGTTCGAAGCGTCAAAAGATCTGGTAGTGAAAAGCACAATGTTCAAGCGCAAGCAAATTCATAAAGCTACATGGATATCACCCGATGGCGTAACGCGTAACCAAATTGGTAGACCACTTCCTCATAGACAAAAGACACCACTCGAATATCCTTGACGTAATATCATATACAGGAGCAGATTGCGACTCCGATCACCGTCTAGTGATGGGCAAAATCAGGAGTCGGCTCACAGCAAACCCGCATGGGCAGTGACTGGAGACGAGCAAAAAGTTCGACATTGAAAAACTAAAAGAGCTGCGCTTAAGGTCTGATTACGAGTATCAAGACGAGTAGATTTAGCATCCTAGAGAATGGGAGCAGTGAGGAAGAGGAAGCCAATCGTGTGGACACTAAATGAACATTGATCAGAGACACAATCAAACAAACAGCCCAAAGGGTATTAGGATTTGAAAGCAATTAAGTCCAAACCTTGGTTTGACGATGAGTGCAGGGCGAAGATCGAAGAACGTAAACGCCTCAGAGTGATCCACTTAGAAAGATATGACGAACTCAACGTAGAAAGATACGCGACGCTTCGGAAAGAGACAATGAGACTCTTCAAACACAAAAAACGCGAATGGGAGAAGACTCGGATCGAAAAAATCCTAGAAAATTCGGAGCAAAGGTTGTCAGAGGTGTGTATGCCGGCATAAATTCAATTAGAAATGGCTGCCGGGGGAGAGGCAAAATAATCCGAGACACAAACGGCTGTTTGGTGACAGAAGCAAAAAATATCGTGACAAGATGGGTAACGCTTAGGTTCAATTTTTGGTGATTCTAACTGTCATAGCGTCAGTTCGAATCACACGTTCTTAACTATCATTTCAAAAACGCTAAAGGAGGATAATGTTAGGTTGGACCTCGAGGAGATCGGATGGGATGGTCGAACGTGGAAGGAGAGTGCACAGGACAGGGAACAATGGCGGAGTTGAGTCGGTGAGGTCATGAACTTTCGATTTCCTACACGCCAATAAATAGAATAGAATAGTATTGAAGTATATTTGTAAAGGCATTCATAGAGCTACCTAGTTTTACTTATTTAGTTCTGTTACTTAAATTCTTTAAAGCTTAAAACCAATTTCCACAAATTTCTCCATTGAATTATGTTATGAGAGTACTGACTTTTTTTTTGTAAAGCCCTTTCTAAAGTCATCTAATTTAAAGCTTAAAAAATATAAGTCAACTCTGAAAGCTTTCGAACTATTGTCATGTTCGAAAGCTTATTCGAGAGCATAGTTTAAGTACAGTAGTTTATATATTCAAAAGCCTAATTGTAAGTTCGATGGTACATTTTGTTAAAATACCGTTAAGTTGACTATAAAAGGCGTGACGCCAGCTAGGCAAGTTGAGTCTCACCTGCTCCATACGCAGGGCCACTTCACAGGTCACTCTAAGGCAATCCCTACGGTGGCTTGACCATGCGAGGGCTGGCAGAGTGGACTCAACCATGGCTTTGTGGCAACCCAGGCCCATGGGTTTGGTTGGAGGGGGGGGGGGGGGGGGGGGGTCGCTCGGCTTCACTATATCCTTTTCAGATTATATGTCGTGGTAAGGATCGGTGCCTCGTCACTTTAAAGTGTGCCTGGGAGGGCGAGCCCAATCAAAGGGAAGTTGTTTCGCTCTTGATTCGGACGTAGTACTTTCACTCCCGCGTCGGCATTAGTATCGGTGCCTCATCACTCTAAGGTGTGCTTAGGAGGGCGAGCCCGATCGAAGGGAAGTTCTTCCGCCCTAGATTCGGACGCAGCACTTTCACTCCTGCGTCGTGGTAAGGACCGGTGCCTAGGAGGGCGAGCCTGATCGAAGGAAAGTCTTTCCGCTCTAGATTCGGGCGTAGTATTTCACTCCCGCGTCGTGGTAAGGACCAGTGCCTCGTCACTCTAAAGTGTACTAGGAGAGCAACACCGACCGAAGTGAAGTTTTTCCGCTTTGGATTCGGATAATAATAATTCAACTCTCATGTTGTAGTAGGAGTCGGCCGATTCGTCACTCTAAGGTTGTTCCTAGGAGGCCGAGACCCATCGAAGGAAAGGTATTCCGCTCAATGAAGAATTTATGTTGGTCCACTTACGTCGTGGTAGGGATCGGCCGGTTCGTTACTCTAAGGTTTTCCTAGGAGGGCGAGCCTGATCGAAGGGAAGGCATTCAACACCCATCCTCCATGTTCCCCGTTCCTATGTGTTTCGCGGTCCCAGGAGGGCGAGCCCGATCACCGTTGTTGTGATACACTGGAGAATTGGCCGGCCTAGCGCTGGAGTTGATCGACTTGCCGCTCTAAGTTGTACCTAGGAGGACACGTGCGGTTAAGCTTAGGCATTACCGGTTGTCTTTGGGACCGGATACTGTATGGTCTAGAGGCTTGTCATAGGGCTACCCCATCATCTCTATGATCTCGCACCTACATACCCTTGCCCTCCTACAAACACTTAGGTTGAACGGAAGATACTATACGACCGGTTATTTTCACCATTTCTAGGAACTATAAGTGACTCTCGGTTCTGAGCCACCTCCATACTTAGTTTCCATTTGGTTCTAGATCCTTGGGCCAAAACTATCACACTTGGCATCACCTTGTGGGGAGCGAAGTATTGTACCAAACACTGGCACTAGGTTCTACTTCGCCCCCACCGATGTCACTATAAGTTCATCCGCGCATTGTCCACAACGAAAAGAACAAACACACCCAGGATAAAACGTACACGGCAGGGAAAGGAAACACACTGATTTTGTTTATTCCGTTTTATTCTCTTTATTCTCAGCCATTATTAAACACGTTTTTCCGCCGAGGCGCGACAGTAGCGACTCGACGTCTCTCCTCGATGCAGAGCCACTTCGCAACCGGGGGTGAGTTTTCTCGAGAGAGAAAGTGTTACTCTCGTGGTGAAAACGAGGAAAGAGGTTCTCACTGGTGAGGTCCTGCGGTGGTGTGCGTGAAGTCGATCGTTGAGATCAGATTGTTTACATATGCGCGACGGCAATGGAACAACGAAGCAGGCAGACGGCAAGGAAAACGGAAGAAACGACCTAATGCATCGTTCGGCAATGAGGGCCAGCTGGGTAAATAGCAGCCACTCATTAAATGAAAAATGCATTTAGGATACCACAAACGATATGGGTTGTTTATGGTTTCGCCAGGAAACCTATGGAGGAACAGCGTTCTTTGTTTGCACTTGGTGCGAGTTAGGGAAATTAGCTTCAGCGTCGATTGCGCAAATTGAATGCAGTTGCTTGGTATTTTATTGCTGGGAGAAAAAGGTCGCCGCCCAATGTGTACGTTAAGAGATTTATCATACACATGGCGAAGCTGAAAAATAGACAGCGCAATGTTTATGGTCCCTGGTGAAGGTTACATAGTATGTAATCCAAATCCTTTGTTATTAGGAATTCGTCTAGGGGAATTTGTCTGGTACCGAAGGTGCTAAATTGATTTGGGATTCTTGATAAGTTAAGCAAGAAATCTTACGGGGAATTGTATGCGAAGAGATGCATGAAGGTAAGTTTTCTTTTACAGGGACTTTTAGGTTAAAGATTTGATCCATTTAATGCGTGAAGCATTTAAGATGCTATTGCGATTGTATTAGTGAAGTATGACATTGGGTGGAAGTTATGGGGGTTTTGCTGGTAAGTGAACCGTAGGGATTGGCGGAACCGCCACAACCTAACTTCAGGGTAAACTCGTTCTGCGCAGAGCGTCACGCTATGGTTTGTGTCCAATGTGGAGTTTCACACTATAATCTATATATATCTCCATCTATTTTTTCCGGCTAATTGTTCTCTATAATCGTACTTATCGTTTATTCTACCATTCCGTTCTATTTTTCTCTAGGTTCCACCCTAGTACTGCTATCCGTCCAGGGGCTTAAAATATATCTCCAGTGAGGCTGACTTGTATAAAGTGACTGAAGGCAAGGTGTTAATGATTCCGAAAATATTGGAGTCGGAAAAACAACTATATGGTTGTTGCCATTGCCGGTTCTGTTTGGTGTTTTAATTTTTGGGAACAAAATGAATTAAATAGTTGTTTGGAAAGCTGACCACCTCACTTTGTCGCACAGGGATAACACATGCAACAATTTACGTGTGGAAAACTTTGCGCGATTCTCACTTTCATACACACAGATTATTCCTTCTTTTTTCATCTTCCTTTTCTTTTATTCATATACTTTCAATCCTCCCTATGCCTTTTTATCTTTAGTGCGTGGTATTCTTTTTTGTACTATATGCATATGTACTATATACAGACATCCCATCCCTTTCTCGTGCACTTCTAACTTACGACCGTCTTTATTGTCTTTAGTTTTTCTTAGCTTATTTTTTAACCTGGTCGTTGAACTAAAATAATAACTTATGATCTTTTTCTCGCCGGCTGTGTTACTGTCCCGTTTATTCTTTCGCTTATGGTTTTGTGCCGTTTGTAACAGACTCCATATAAAAACGCAACGCGTAAAATCGAAAAATATCAGTGACACATCATCGTACACAGACGGCCGTCTTCTTATATATTGTTGCTTTGATTCTAACCTTTTCATCGCGTGGGTTGGAATCATATTTTCTTATTACTTCGCAAAACGCTACCTTTTCATCCTACTCTACCCTTCCTTTGCATACTTTTGTCTTTCTCCTGCTGCAAAAAGCATTCTTTAAAACATTGAAATCATCTGGTTGATTCTGTATTATTCGTGTCAAATTTTGGTTTTGACCCCTGACATCATTTTAGCCACCTATCCTGTCATTTAATTAGTCGTATCTTGTCTCTTGCAGCACTTTCCTAATAAAATACCGCTCATGCCAACCATCGTTATAATTGCCAATTTGCATTCGAAAGCTCGATGGTAATTCAATAGTTACCCGTAATAAGCCACGATACCTATTTGGTCACTGGAGGTACCAAAACCCCGGCGCTCTTCTGCTTTCCATTCCCTGTTGTCAAAAAATACATCAAGCCTTTTAATTGATTTTATTTTATATTTACTGCGTTTTATCCTTTACTTTCAATTTAAATAAGCAGCCTCTCAGCGGTTCACTTAAATTTAACATCATTCTAACATGACCTCTGTATGTGGAACCGACCAACGTTTACTTTGTTACCTCCACAATATATCCCAATTAAAATAACACAATCCGTCTTCATCCAATCCGATTTGTGTCTAGCCCAAGGCAAACTGCAAAAAGTTCCTAATTGGAATCCCAGGGTGGCCAGGCAACCTTTCGCTCATCGTACTTGAAGTTCTCCCTTGCACAGACAAACTACCCCGAGGGGCACGAGAAAACACTAGGACGAACTGTCCTCTGAAACCCTATTTCCTGCTACATCTGTCTTACATGTCCATGTCCGTGTATCGTAAACAAATTAAATGGTTGTCACCTTCTCGGCAAACAAAACTAACTTAGGTACAATTGTTTGTCGATACTTTCCCTGACAAGGTAAACTTTTCCAGCACCGCCCTCGTGTTGTTGACGGCAGACAGTGGAGTTCACATCCTGCCGCTGGAGCACCTTCCCCGGTGGCAGTGAACATTGTTGATACACATATTATTTACCAGAGAATCAGAGGCAGGCAGTGTCTTATTTAATTCCTAATTATCCTAGATAAGGATAACTTTAAATTAGGCAGCAGGATTAAAAATTGTAAAGTGTAACACCGGCCGCTGTCGTCGGGCTATTAAAACTTTTCTCATTACCGTTGGTGATCCGGAGAATTTGGGACAATTTGAAGTTTTTGAAATTACGTGTACTCACAGGGTTAGGGCCCAGTCGAGGAACTTGTGCAGTCCTTGCTCCAATTGCTTGGTCTGGAACCAGTTGGTGTGGAACGGCATCATGTATGGTGCTTTGTTTTGCTCGTAGTAGCGGGAGAAGTCCTCTTGCAGCCATTGCAGAACTTCTCCGGCGTCCAGCTGGTGGAGGACACATTGATCCAAGAAAGGACAGTGACCGCCTTCATAGCCTTCAACGTAGTGGGTGTTGAGTGGAACTTCCCAAACTCCGGGGAATATCCTTGTTGGACAGGTGCCACTCTTGCATTCGTGGGAGATCTTAAAGTCCAGGGTATACGGCCAGATGGGGACATTCACAGGGGGCACTGTTATTGAACTGTCATATATGTAGCCAAAGTCCTCGATGACCTGAAAAGAGTAATGACAAGTTATGAGATGATCCTTGGAAAGTCCTGGCCAAAGTATTCAAACTCACCTTGTATTGGGTATTCCTCCCGGGTTTTAAGAACGGTGCCCGCATGCCGACAACATCACTTGGTGTGACGTTGGCAAAGTGCCGCAGAATCTCACGCATGCCAATCATTTCGCCGACCCACTCCTCGTATCCTTTGTCCTGAAGTCCCATCTGCAGTGAAATACTCTCGGTGGCGATTTCGTGGCCCTGGTATGCCAGTCGCTGGATCTGTTGGTAGTTGCTGCAATAGAGATAACGAACATGGAACAATTGACACAAGTATTTCAGTGCAAGAGCGCCAGCAGATGAATGCAAATCCCCCCGGAGGTCCTGGCGATAATGATTGCATGTATGCATATGCATTCGTGTAGGCGAGTATTTCGCACAAAGTACCCCTCCCACCAGTCCATTTTGGCCACTTTGCCACGAACGTCTCAGATGTCTATCTATGGATAGGGATTTGCATACCGAATATATGCGGTTGGTAGGAGTTTGTTCTTCTAGTCTGCTGTTGCCTCTACCGAAAAGTGGAGATTCACAGGATGACTCTTCATCATCACTCCCACCTCAGCTCGGTGCTATGGGAAGTGGAAGCGATCTATGAAACTGTATAGGGAATCACTTCCAACTCCCACAGATAGTAAGACAGGCGATGAGAATTAGAAAACATTTTAATATGTTTTGCAGTGGGGTTAAAGATAGCCGACAGAGGGAACGAAAAACGGGACCACTTTGTTCTCAGTGAAATGAATGCATGTTGTGGCTTGGCGATATGCTAGCTTTCAGGGGACGGAGGCAGCTCCCAGGGGATATTCTGGGTGCTCGGGCTAACCATAATGTGTTTTGTGCTTTGCAAGTTGATTAAAAATACAATTTGCAATTGGTTATTCCTGTTCCGTGGATGGAGGCTGCAAAAAGTGCAAACTTTCGTGAATTAAATTAACTATGTACGTGGATTTGTGGGGGAGCAATGGATTCTGTGTCCCCGAGCTGGTCCGGAAAGTTTTCTCCGTGTTGTTTTTAAACAGTGCTAATGCATCATGTTTGCTTGCATGGAGACTTAATGGAGTACATGAATTCATTTGCCAACTATTCAAATTCAGGCATAGATTTTTGTAATGGTTTGTGGTTTTACTTGTATTGTGCATTAATAAAGGGGAGCTTCATTAAAATTATGCCACAGACGGACGAGAGGGAGGGGCCTATATGATGTACAAGGAGGCAAACTTGATCACAAAAAGGTGAAAGGTATGACTGAAAGATAAGTGTGGGAATATGTGCCAAGAAGAAGAGAGGGGGAATGTAAGACAAAGAAGAAAAGGATGGGAACGGGAGAAATTCGGTAAAGGGAGAGGGAGAGAGAGAGAGAGCAAGAGAGATAGAGGGGGGGGGGGGTGGTGGGGGCGGGTTCACATGGGTTTTGAGAAACAGAAAGCAGAGTCCGAGAAAGAGGCCGGGAAGTTTGAAAGAGGGGGCAGGGGTGGGGTTAACGGGAGAGCGATGGACAGATAGATAGATAGGCAGATACATAGATAAATAGAGAGAGAGTGAGAGAGAGAGGGGGGAGAAGGGGTGAGAGAGAGAGAGATCGAGAGGAAAGGGAGAGGGCGGGTTGGGGAGACCGACAGATCAACAGACCGAGAGAACGAGAGACCGAGAGACCGACAGACCGAGAGACCGAGAGACCTAGAGACGGAGAGACGGAGAGACGGAGAGACGGAGAGACGGATAAGCAGAGAGCCGGATAAGCGGAGAGTCGGAAAGTCGAATTGATTGGAAGAGAGAAGAAGAGGACTCAAAGAAACAAGAGCAGTTGGATGAAAGAAAAGGCCACATGTGGAGCAGCGAAAATGCCAGACAAATAAATTAAGAGTAGTAACAAAAGAAAAGAAATGGTCAGCTACCAGGTGGAGAGAACGAACAAAATGTAACTAAAATATTTGAACCAATTACAAGTGTCATCATCACTTCCTATTCATCGCTTTTAAGAACTTTTAGAGACGACAAAGTTGATGCCAATATACTAATAGGTCTCGAATAAACATTGAAAAGTAAACGACGATGTCGATTATGAAAACGAATAAACTACTTTAAAAAATTCTTAGGTAACGTGCATAGTCTATATTCCGGCGAGGGTTCTAAAATTATCTTTTGCTGAAAGCATATGTATATACTTTATGCGTGCAAGACCAGCTTAAAAATAAAGTCCAAAAATCAAAGTTAACAACTTTTACGTATGTAAAGTGACGGCGCAAGGCTAATTACGTTGCCCGTAAAAATAAATTATTATGGAAAATTTAACAAGCCAAGAGACTTGCTAAATAAGGCCAAGACCGAATCCAGGTTGTAATGCCGATGATCATGATGATGATGACGTATGTAAAGTAGGAATCTTCATTCCCACCTTCTGGGGTTCCAAAGGGCACAAGCGTTCTATGATTTGTCTCTCATTGGACACCTGTGATATCTTTCATATTAGTTTAACCCATGGTCATCAAAGAGACATTGTTTTGACAAACATAACATATATAGAAGTTGAATTTGAATACGAGGGTGAATCAATTATCAACGGTAATTTCTTTTTATACATTTATTGAATAATGTTACACACAAACTATACTATCAACATTTTTCAATATTATCTGCGGCGTGATTTACACACTTTTACCACCGATTTGGAAGGTTCAATATCTCTTGGTCGTAGAAATATTTAGGGCGAGTTGTTAGCCAATTGCGCACGTGCTCCCCGATCATGACTTTCATTTGTGATACGTTCTCGCCTACTTTTAAAGTCTCTGGCCTACGTATACACACAATCCTGATACAGTGCATCATCTCCAAACTATGCATTCAATCGAAAAAAAAATTCCGAAGGTTCAACGCCTTCATTTGTTAAAAATTTTATAATAATCCGTTGCGCAACAGACGTATGTACATGTCGCTCATGGCTGTTCTGATTACAAAGTCGACGACAACCGCTAGCTAAGCCGGTTCCCCCGCTCTTCATAAACCAAACAACAAGCACGCACTAGATTATCTAGCTCTCAACTTGTTGCTAAACAAAAGAAGTAAAATTACTGTTTATATTTGATAAATACTTATCATGATCATCATTCGGCACTACAACCGGGATCCGGTCTTGGCCTTTTTTAGCAAGTCCCGAGGCTTGTTAAATTTTCCATAATAATTTGTTTTTACGGGGAAGGTTATTAGCCTTGCGCCAAGATAAACACTTATGCTGAAGTGTATACTCAATACGCTTAATATTCAAAACTCAGTTAACACCAGAACTGAAGCCTACTGACAATTCTAAGTGCGGTGTCTTCGCCAATTGGATGCACGAGCAAAGACAAATTAACGGACATTTTCCACAAAATATTATTTTTAGTGGCGAATCCCATTTTCATGTCTGGCTTTGTGATTAAACAGAGTCGTCGCATTTAGGCTAACAAAAATTCAAGGACGTTTATCGAAGCATATGGACCGACAAAAGATCACTGTTCTGTGTGAATTTTTGGGGGAATGAACCCTTTTTTGTTTTTTTAAATAAAACGGGAAATTTTGTGTCGGTAAATCGTGAGCAATTCATGAGATCGTGGTGCACGTATGGGGGCAAGAGGAGATGCCAGAAGATTGACGTCGTGGTATAATTTGCACCATACATAAGAAGGGAAATATCACAGTGTGCAGCAACTTTAGGGGTATAACATTGCTGAGTACCGCCTATAAGATACTCGCCACTATCCTACAAGATCGGACAGCCCCATACGCTAAAGCCATAATTGGTCAATATCAGCGTGGCTTCATCCCAGGCAAATCAGCGATTGATCAGATATTCACCCTTAGGCAGGCGATGGAAAAATGTCTGGAATTTAAGCTCCCACTATATCATCTATTTATAGACTTTAAGGCCGCCTACGACAGCATAGCCAGGGTAGATCTATATAATGCCATGAGAGAGTTCGGCATTCCAAACAAATTTACGAGTTTATAGGTTGACCATGACCAACGTAACTAGACAAGTAAAAATAGCGGGATTGCTGTCCAAACCAATAAACATCTTTAATGAACTCCGACAAGAGGACGATCTGGGTTGCCTCCTCTTCAACCTGACGTTGGAGAAAGCAATCCGCGACTCTAGCATTACAACTAGAGGGACTATTATCACCAAGCCCAGCCTACGCAGATGACATCGATATCGAACCGAATCGGCTGTACAGGATTCCTACACCCAGATCGAGCAGGCGGCACAAAAACTGGGACTGCACATTAATGAGGGAAAAACTAGGTACATGGTGGCAACTTCTGCGAAGAGAAGACCTAACGTTGGTCAGACTATCAGGGTAGTGGAGCACGAATTTGAAGTAGTGCAATCCTTTAACTACCTTGGGTCAATAGTATCAGCCGATAACAATAAGGAGGAAGAAATACGCGAACGGCTGATTAAATCCAACAAAGCCTACTATGGTCTATCAAGGGTCTTTAAATCCCAAAATATATCCAGAACATCCAACCTACTACTGTACAAGACCATGGTCTTACCAGTACTCATGTATGGATCCGAGACCTGGGCGCTCAATAAAAGGCACTCTGAACTCTTGGCTGCGTTCGAGAGAAAGGTCTTAAGGAGAATTGTTGGCCCCGTTTGTGAGGGGCACGATTCCGGAGACGGAACAACCATGAGTTGTACGCAATCTACCTTGCAGCTAATGTCGTAAGAAAAATCAAGCTCGGTAGACTCCGGTGGGCAGGACACCTAGCTCGAATGAGCCTGCCCTGAAAGTCCTTTGTGGCAGGATGTATGGAAGGAGACAGCGCGGCAGACCTTGTCTGCGATTGAGGGATGGCGTAGACCAGGATGCCTAGAGTCTGGGGGTGCCAAACTGGATGACATCGGCTCGAGATCGGGACCGGAGGATAGATTTGTTAAATAAGGCCAAGACCGGATCCCGATTGTAGGGCCGATGACGATGCAATAGAGAGCATTACCACGCCCGGCTCTCTTGATGCTGTCGATGTATATAATATATGGTTTCAATAGGATGGTGTTACAAGCCTCGCGGCTCATCCAACCACGTCTATAATATATGAGAAGTTTGCTTATTGGATAATCTCTAGAAATAAAGAAGCAATTGGCCTTCACGTCTGTACAATTGAACATTTTTGGATATTTTTTTATTATTTGGGGTTATCTTACACTGAGGTCTACGCCAATAAACTAATAACAACTCCAAGGGGAAAGTGTTAGATAATAATACATAATGCATACAAATTTGAATTATCATTTGAAAATGTGCTATCAGAAAGGTGGGGAATATTTGGGCTACATTATTGCCATTAACCAAGCTTAATGCTTCAATAGAGAAATTATAACTTTATCACATTGACTTTATTTCATTTACTTTTAATATCTTTCCTTCTTTTTGGAACACCCATTATATCAAATTAATACAGATTTGAAGAATTTTGAGGTAAATTCTCTTTATTGTTGTTAGTAACAGGTAAAGTCCGTCCCGTCCCTCGATGGGATATCTAAAATAAAGTTCCGCGGGTATCAACTGGAATATGGGCATGGAGGGTAATGGTTTTAGTCGGTGGTCAATTTGGTACGAATGTTTTGTTGAGCCCACATGATTCAAGAACATTTTCAATTGCACTCTTCCTTAGAAAAAGTTTGGTTACCTTTGTTCTAGAGACTAAGGCGTAATAAAAATGGTCCTTTTAATTTTATTTCATTTTACCTTACATTATTTTTTCGTCATTTGAAATTATTTTTGCATTCCGTATAAAAACACTTTTTTTTTGTTGGCCATAATATCTCTTCGATATGTATCCTACAACAGCCAAGAGAGAACTGAAGACCATCGGCGCTGTTCGCCAATATATGTACACCTTTAATAACACAACCACCGCCTGAGCCAACTGCCATACAGCATAACAGTATAACTGTCGCGCAGTATGTTAGCCGCCCCCAAGGCCATCGATTACAGCAGGTGGGCTCGAATTGTTATACATTGGACCCGGCGCACGGGGAAAAGGGTTATTCGGCCCAATGAACCACCGCGATGTAATGTGCGCACGGGGTGCCTGTTGTGTGGCACACTAGTTGTGCGGTGGAACCGTAGTGCAGTGTAACAGTTATACGGAATGGCGGTTATGTGGTGTATTCGCCATACAGTATAACTGTGGCCTTTCTAACAGATAAAATCGAATAAGTAAAAAGCATCAGTCGTATACCAAGCAAGAACATAGCAATTCCACATCTGTTGAGTGTATTTGAGTTAATAGCTGGGTAAATACACTGTATCTCATTAGAGAAGCAGTAGGTGGTAAAAGGAATAATAATAGTATCTACGCCGGCGGAAAGAACCGATCTTTTGTTTGCATGTTGTGTATGCTGAAGAATTTGGTTTTTGGCGGCTAAGCGTGAGATGTTGGCGATGGTTTGTCGGTTGTACAAGGGATCGTGGGTCGGGTACATTGCAGCTGAATAAACAAGCGGCGCGCCGTTGCTTTTGTCGTTGGACAAAAGGTCGCCCACAAATGTGCATGCCAGTAAAATTGAGGTGCACATGTGAGGCTGGAATAGCCGACGAGAAGTAACGATAAGATTCCCTGATTATGATGGTTACATTGTATGTGAACCAAAATGTTTTCTGGGAAATTTGCTGATGCGTTGATGCATGGAATGACTATGGCCTTGGGGTGGAAATGTTTGCAGGTTGGAGATTGGGGTTGGATTGAGAATATGGGGGTTTCTCAGGTAGGCATTAAAATCCCCCACATTCCCACGGTCGTTGCTCAATTGAACTTGCCGAATGTGTTCCGCTCCTTCAGACATTATCCCGCGATTCCCGTCAATCTGTGAATGCGCATCAATTGAAATTAAACATAGAGAGTCATTCTTTAGCTGAACCACATGAATGTGGAATGTTCTGCCTGATCATGTGTTTCCTGGCCGTTTTGATGTCCAGACATTCAAGACGAATATACATCGACACCTCCTTTCCTTATCCACTTCCTCTCCATCCGCTCGCACTGTGCTCTGACATTTAAGAGTACTTCAAAATCCCCTTTTGTGCGCGCGTTAGTGTAAAAAAAAAATCGCTAACCTTAGAATAATAACAACTATAGCTCTGGAAATATGTGCCCTTACCATAAATATAGGTGCATGGTAAGGGCTAACAAAACTGGTTTGTCGAAACTTCTCAAGTCCCGAAACTTATCAATATTAGATCTGAGTGGGGTATTGATTCCAGCTGTGCTCATGAACGTACGGATTCCACACTTGTGTTTTTAGTAAAAGATACTCTGGCCTTTTAGATTTATTTGAGAGTCAAGTCCGTGAGAATGAGTCCAATTGATATCGGGAAAAAAATTAAGTAAGTAGGATCTGATTCAAGTCGCGAAGTAATCTAGTCGCGAAGATTAAGATGGGCCGGACACGTGGCGCGAATGCGCAACGATAGGACCGTGGATAGAATTCTTGACGGGAAGCCAACGGGAAAGACACCGGCAGGACGGCCGCGACAGAGATGGGAGGACAATGTTATGTTTGATCTCGAGGAGATCGGATCGGATATTTGAACATGGAAGGAGAGTGCACTGGACAGGGAACAATGGAGGAGTCGAGTCGGTGAGGTCATGAACTTCCGGGTTCCTACAGGCCAATAAATAGAATAGGATCTAATCCATATATGGAGAAAAAAACAAGCCTGGAAACTCGTTTGCGGTAAGATTTATAGAGGGCGCTGATGTGGTGGCATTGTATAGTACATTTATCTAATTAAGTTAAATTTTAAACATTTTGGTGTCGATGTTAAGTGAAGTTTAAGTGTTAAGACAACAAACATCCACTTAAAATGCAAAAGGTCAGTACTATAGTGTCTATTCTTGTTATACTTGGACTTCAGACAATGTGGCCATGAATGGGTTACAAAATTACAAGTTGAATTTGTCTTCCTTTATATTCTTTCCAGGTTCTACGTGTCCCACGCTTTACTCTAAACTACGAAAATCAGAGTTCAAATCAAGCATTATCAAATTTGATCTGTCATTTTTAATTTATCTTTCCTGGGCAAAAAGAAAAGATAACTTCGTTTGCCGTCAAAGAAATAAAGTTTTTTTGGTAACACTTTATTTTTGGAGAATATAATCACATAACATTTTCAAACTAGACAACCTTGAATAATACAGAGAAATTTGTGCTTGGCAGGTAATTACATGGATACGTTTTACACTCCGTTTCCGACTTGCATTTTTGGAATCCCTGGACACCAGAGTCCCTATTTTCACACTTCCCAACCGAATACAATATGAATACGGCACGAGTGGCACTGGTGTGGGTGAACACGTTGATCTAGTGTGGAATCCAGTAAGAGGGTGCCACACTACACCATCATACATCCCCAGCAACGCTTTAAATTAATTTCTAACAATTTCGTGTTCCCTTAAACCGCCCCCACACGTAGTTTTGTGTACGTGTATCACGTATCGTTACATTCGTACGGCAACTGCATTTGGACTGCAATTTCTAGTTGTGAAATATTTTCTAAAATAAAATTTTAACTCATTGGACCGGTCACCTCCTGAGTTCCCTGTTAGTGGTAAACTAAATGAAAGTTTGGAAGTGCGGGATAAGACTAACATGGTCGGGGGTATATACCGAAGTCCCTTATATTCGAGTTCAAAAGTTCCAGTGTGTGAAACGAGAGGTGAAAAAGGAAATTCCTGAACGGAAATTAGTTTTTCCTATTGAAACGAACGAAATAGATGTTTGTTGTTATAAACAGTCCTCCCATGCAATGGAATTTGGAAAAAACAAGTCAATATTAACAATTTTCAACTTAGATTAAATGAAAAGAAATGATGGAATGTTGAACAGTATTCTTATAAATATGAAATAATATTTGGCAGGATATCGGTGTAGCTCGCAGAGGACAAATGCTTCCTAAGATGTTTTTTGTTATTTTTTGTTTTAATTATGTAGCTACACATTTTGCGTATATGTTTCTTTTTCCACTTGCCTTCTTTCTTTTTCATCAAGTTATAATTATATTTCCAAGAAATAAAACTGAATATTTTTCCAATAAAGATTTCTCTCTGTTAGCGACGAGTTACCTGATGACGTCACAAGCCACAACTCAATTTTCAACTCAATTTTTCGAAGTTTTCTGGAAGGCGCCACAAGCCACGGCGCCTTGATTCTATGAAACACAAAGTACTAGCACGACATGGTATCTATACCACAGAGTTATAAAAGGACGACGTGATTGCAAGATGAGGTCAGTTCCTCTACTACCAATAATTCGATTACTATTGACACTGTGACATCGATTCAAGTCAAGGAGTTCTATTTCACATCAAGTTAGTCAAGTCAAGTTCAGTTCAGGTCAGAAGAGATTGTGAGAGGCCTCAAGAAGTCCACTACTCATAGCTAAAGACCTAAAGAATGCAATAGAAAGATAAGTAGCACGATTTGGAAGTCGAAGAGCGTTAGTAGTGGTTGAATTGACGAAATTTAAGAGTCTGCCGAGATTCACAAGAACCACCCAGGTGACGAACTCAGCTTCCTTTTATTACATTTTTCTATTACACTTCTCTCGGGAGAGGCGAACATATACAGGCAAGTCGGCGGTTCGAGATGGCACCAAATAACTGCTGCAGTTCTTTTTGAATAGTTGCAGCTTGTCACGCCCCGGAAAAACCCGCGCGGGTAGGCAATTCCATAGCCTTCCCGCTCTGCAACGAAACAAGTTCTGATGCAGAGATGTTCGCGCCCTTGGGAGATGAACCGCAACGGGATGCGATTTGTCGGATTGTGTCGTCGAGCGCATATAAACCGAATTGCGCGGTACAATATCAGGAATCTCCGAGAAACAGTACCCGTGATAATATGGGTAAAATAGGCAGAGATCAGCTACGCGCCTCCAATGTGATAGCGACTGCATTCGCGATGTCAGTGCCGTGTCCCCGATCAGGCGGATCATTCGTCTCTGTATGCTCTCAAGTAGGTTGAGGGTATGCTTAAGAGCGAAGCTCCAAACATGATAGCAATATTCGGGCGTCGGTCTAATTTGGGATTTATACAGAAGAAAAAGTTGGAACGGAGTAAAATATTTCTTGGCTTTAAAAAGATAACTCAGTTTTCCTGAGGCGGACCGGGCGATGCTCGACACGTCTTTATGCCACGATACATTCCCACAGACCGTGACGTCGAGCAATTTCAAGCTTTCCCCAGAATCGAGGGCCAGACCATTCTTCATCCGCTGTGGAACCGAATATCCAGTTTTCCTTCTGAATGTTGTATATGGTGTCTTCGTTGCATTGATGTCGACAAGACTGGCCTTTCTCCACTGCAGGAACTTATCAAGATACCGATTCAAAGAGTCAATCTGGCCACATCTCAACTGATGCGACATTGTAGCACTAATCGTCCGATCGTATATAGCGTTTGTGAAGAAAGTGAAGAACGTGTGATTCGAACTGACGCTATGACGGTTAGAATCACTAAAAATGGAACTCATGCTCAACACATTAGGCCACTGCCGCGTGTACGAATTCAATTTCTAAACTCAAGTACACTCAACTGATGTGGAATTGTTACATTATCGCTATGGTATACTGCTCTGATGCTTTTTGCTTATTCATATTTCCTTTCGGTGTTCTTCACTATTTGCTTACATATTGTGTGTGTATCTGTTAGTAACGCCACACCATCATCCGCAAAGCTGAACACTTCGTGAACCGTTGACTACAACAAATCATTTATGTGAAGTAAAAACAAGGTTGGACCCAAAATAGAACCTTGGGGCAACCCCGAATTAACAGGATACATATCCGAAAACTCGCCGTCTACAACAACCCAGATTGATCGATATTCAAGGAAGCTCTTCGTTCAGTCGCAAAGCTGTTGGGAAAGTCAGTATGACCGAAGCTTGCTCAGCAATGCCCCGTGCCAGACACGTTCAAAAGCTTTGGAGATATCCAATGTGACTGCCCTTGACTCACCATGCCTCTCAATCGGAGATGTTCATTTATCGGTTATAAGGGTCAAAAGGTGTCCCGTGGACCGCCTGCACGGAATCCGTATTGATGATCATTCAGAAGTTCGTTGCACTCCAAATACTTAATTATCTTAGCATTGATGACCTTTTCCACCACCTTAGATAGCATAGACAGTAGTGCTATCGGCCGGTAATTTTGTGGAAGACACTTTTTCCTCTACTTTGGGATTGGCTGAAGTCGAGCGATGTTCCGTCAGGTAGGAAAAATCCTTCGTGCATAAAATAAGCGGAAGAGTCTGCCAAGAACCGGCGATAGTTCTGGACCAAATTTCTTAAGGACTCTTTGTGGTATTCCATCCGGGCCGGTTGCCTTCCTAGAGTCCAGTACACGTAGAATGCGTTGAATATTACGCCGGCAGAACCTCACATCCCGCATCGAAGGGCGTACCGGCGCGAGTTCTGTCGCAGAAAATCAAACTACACATTACTCATGTAATGTTTAGCTTAGAGAGTCTGTGTAGGAGTAGTAAGTTATAATATAAGATAACTAAGCTAGAATTTACGCATTTTTTGTCTAGCATATAATTTAGGATCTAAGAAAACGAGCGTACCAGCGCGATTATTGTTGGTTCCAAAGACCGGCATCAAAGTTTGAATTCGCGGAAAATAAATTCGCGAAAAAATTAGCTTTATCTTTTGAATTTGTGACTTGTGTTCCGCTGTCCATCACTGACGGGGGAAAAGCGGAGGAAGCGAAGTTATTGTTGACAGCCCTGCCCATTGAGCAGAAGGGACGCGGACCAATGAACACTCAAGGAGTTTATTGGTCACTCTGTTGTTGAAGTCTTCTTCTCGGTATCAATCGCTTGGTTGCACGCGTTTCTGATTCTAACAAAATTCGTTCCGTTAACATCGGTGGGATTGGAGCACCATTGTTTAAAAGCTCTATTTTTTCAGCTGTAATCTGCTCGCATTTTTTTGTGAAACTAAGGTTTATCAGATGAATTTCGTTTGATGGAATGCGGAATGTATATCTCCATCCCGAGCAGAATAATCTCCGTGATCGACTGCGCGCATGCGTTAACATCGGAATCTCCAAAGCACACCTCCGACCATGGAGAGAATGTAAAGAAATCTCGCAAATCGTCCCAGTTACCAGGCCCATACCCCCATACATGGCGAACCTGCTTAGTTCGGTTATTCGTTTGAAATGCAAGCGCTTACGCCACCAATATCTGGGCTTCCCAGTGGCGCAGCAACCTCCATGGCCCACACGCTCGACTCGGATGTCAAAAACAGATCCAGGGTATTCGAATAATCACCTGGGGTATCCGGCACTCGCGTAGGTTCCTTCACGAGTTGAGTCAAGGTGAAGCTAACAGCGAACATCTCCGTTAGCCTCCCAGCCTAGTCGGTTCTGTTACCAACCCCCCGGAGTTGTGTACATTCAAATCGCCAAAGACGACTATTTAAGAAGCCGGGTGGTTTATTTGTATCCAGTCGACGGTACGTGAAAAATGTTCGAAAAGTGTAGCTGGTGGATCGTCATTCGGGGGCGGTAAGGACAACAAAGAAATGTAACAGAATTCCCCAGCACAACCTTCAACCACATGATGTCCAAGTTACTGGGTTCTAACGCCTTCATCCTTTCGCATGCCAGATCGGACCACATGAAGACGCAGACTCCACCCTTAAAACATCATCTCGAATGCAAGTCGTATCCTGAGTAACGAAGATATGTCGAATCAGTTGACGAATCGACATGCTTCTCAGTTAGGGCAAGAATATCAGGTTTCGCTGTTTGCAGATATTGGTGGACGGTGTTTACATTCGTATGGGTACGTACATTATTGGTCGAACGTCGAGAGAGTTTCAAAAACGAACCCGATTATGCGATGACGAATTTCTTAAAGTTCGGTTTCACCCAACAAATAATAACATCGTCCAGTCGGACACTGATATAGCAAACTGTCTCGCTGAATATTTCTGCAAAGTCCATAAGCAAAACGATACCCCCCCAGTAACAAATTTCCACGATACCGTGAACGATTACATTCCACGCTCACTGGAGCCATCCCTCACACCATTTATTACTGAATTCACCGAAACCAATAAAGCATCACACCCCGTAGGAATCGACACATTCCTAAGCCTTGAAGAACTATCCGAAGTCATTACTTCACATCACAATAAAAAATCGACTGGCCTAGATGGAATCCCTAACCTGCTATTCAAAAGACTCCACCCAGGCAACTAGCTCCCGATTCTCGTTCTTCTCAACCACATAATAAACGCTTCACATTTCCCTAAAAGTTGGAAAACAGCGGTGATCGTCCCTATTAGCAAATCTGGGCCCCCCAAGTACCCGGATAACTTCCGTTCGATATCGCAGCTAAACTCGCTTAGCAAGATTCTTGAATGTAAAATCTACAAAAATCGTCTCTTATTTGCCAGGGATAACTCCCTCATTCCAAACTCTCAATTTGGCTTCCGCTCACAACACTCCACTTGTCATGCTCTCTTAAAACTGACACATGATGTGACGACCCACCTCCAAAACCAATCCCCAACGGTATGTGTCTCCCTAAACATAGCTAAAGCATTCGACTGTGTCTGGATCGCAGGACTGTTATACAAACTTCATTCAATGTATGGATTAAACATCCACTCCACAAAACTTCTCGCTTCTTACCTCTCTGATAGAAAGTTCATGGTGAAAATAAACTCAACTCTCTCGACACCTTATAGCATAACCGCAGGAGTTCCTCAAGGATCCATCCTCGGCCCACTACTATACCTTCTTTATACATCAGACGCACCGCAGCCACAGTTACCTAATACAACAATGCTCAACTATGCCGACGACACCTTAATTTATTCAAGCAACAAGCTTGTCAAGGAGGCAAGAAACTGTATTAACAGATATCTCCCAATCCTGTCAGCCTACTTTACCAAGTGGAGAATTCAACTAAATCCAACCAAAACTCAGCTCATAGTTTTTAAAGGCAGAAACGCGAGTTGTGCAAACAACACTATTCGCTGCCATAATAAAATCAGAATTAAAATAAATAACAATATAATTAAACCCTTCAAAACCTTAAAGTATCTAGGTATAACCTTTACCAACAATCTGTCATTCTCCACCCACATTAAAAATACGATTCGTAAAGCCACAACCCAACTGAACCTCTGTAGAAAAGTCATGTACAAACCGAATGGTCTCTCTCCCAAAGTCAAATCACTTATCTACAAACAAATAATCAGACCCACTCTCACATATGCATGCCCGATATGGTACCATATCACACCCGCCCAAATGGAGAAGCTACGCATTTTCGAAAGGAAATGCTTCAGACTTATCACTGGCCTCAACCGACATCCTAACTCCGACAAATATTACAACAGTAGTTCGCTCTACTATCCCGCTAATATTGAACGTATAGATCGACGCTTCCTCGAGCTGTCCATCAAATTTATCAAAAATCTTCCCAATAATCCCAATCCGATAATAAATGCGCTCACATCGACTCCGTCAGACAACCGAACTGCCTACCTGAACTGTCTCCACACCAGAACCCTCTTCACCTCTGGCAGGTTGGTCAACAACTCCAATGAGATTGTATACCACAATACTGAACTCTCACCTCACCAGTTTAAATATTGTAATATACAACCCTTCTCTAATATCTTGCGTTTCAACGACCAATCGGAAAGTGTTCCCCCAACCCATATCCCCGACTGAGAGTACCCACCCTAACCCAAATCCTACCCATCGACCACTATACCTCCCGCCCCACCCTACTCTAACTTATTGTAATAATAATAGATTTAATAATTAGATAAGCTAGGCTAAGCTAAGTTAAGTTAAGTTAAGCAAATTAGTTATAGGTTAAGTAAATAATTATATCCTGGTTTTCTGACCTTTTCCAGGAAGCCCCACCTACTCCTATCTTGTCCACCCATGAAATATGTAACTTTATAATAATGTTTGAAAAATGTACTAGCAAGTATGTGTAAACGATTAAAGCTAAGCTAATTATAAGTTATCTGTATTACTTATTGTAATAAATCATTTATGGTCAATAAATACAGAAATGTAAAAAAAAAAATTAAAGTTCGGCTATTTATCAAATTATTTGCATGATGTTCCCCCTGACATAGTCCCCATTACTTGACCAACTAAAGGCATGTGGGGGTTCTTTAAGTATTCCCTAAGAACCACCCATTCCCTTCAAATTAACCTGTCTCACACTCACCTCAAATCTTACTATTTACCTGCAACCGAGCACCGTAAGCTACCCGTCAGTATCTTGCACCTGAAACATAAATCCACGGCAAGATTACCATCTTGCCATGTCATCAATTAAAACCATTTCGGTTCGTCTGCATGAACCGATCGGTTACTGCGACCACATGTCCACCAAACACAGATCAATACTTCCGAATGTTCTTGTTCGCTAATACAAAGCATAGCGCAACTCACGCCTAGCTGCCAAGAGCCGAATTCTTTGCCAGTGTAAACATTTATTATTTTTAATTAGATCCTCGACTCGCTACCAATGCAATGCACAATTGACGTGGATAAATACACAAACCGTCATTGTGTAATCATCCTGATCACTAGATCAGGTTCCACAGTATCGTTCTCCTAATCAACCCATATACCATTGGCTAAGCCAAACAAACGCGTATCTTAGCGCATGACCCTCGAAATAGCGTTCTGTTGACATAACACTGAGAAATCTAACCCTGCATCAACGAATCGCTATTTTAAACATGACAACCTCTTTCGGCCTCTATACGAGCGACCATCTATTTGCAGAGCTAACCTATTTGAATTCAAATATCGTTAGTCAGTTTTTGTAGTCGTTTTTCCTTATTCGACTGCAGCCGATATATGAAATACTGTTCTTCCCCATGTGCAGGCCCTCTTCCTGTTTGTATGCATCTCGAATAGTGATATCCGCGCGAAACAACATCTAGAATCGTCAAAGGATCAGATAGTAACCTTCGAACCGCGTACACGTACCGGGATCGTTGCGTGAGTCATATTTTATCCTCCCAATTAGACAGACGTGTCGAGGTCGTTGCGTGTCGGAGTTCGGTCGTGCGAAACATAACATTTAAGACAGTTTAACTCGTAAGCCTTTCACATTGCAAAATACACAACATTTGTTAGTTTATCATATAAAACATTCACTGTGCAATATTACACAACTTCTCTTTCTTATTCCTCCTGTTTGCTTCCTCGGAGATTTATTCCGTGAACAATCGTTGGGTGTATAAGTGAATTATTGCCCGTGTCTCGGCATCATAATTTTTACCCCACAGGCATAAATTACGGAAAAACGGCCACATTTGCTGTTTCACTAGGACAACTCGGCGTCTCACACCTCAGGGGTTGCGATGGCGAAAATCCCAGAATTACGGTTTGAACTGCTTGACCATCCGCCTTACTCTAGCCCCAAGCGACTTCTTTTTATTCCCTAATCTAAAACTTGCGCTCGGAGGACAGAGATTTTCGTCAAATGAATAGGCAATTACCTTCGTGAACAGTTATTTTGCAGAGAAAAACGCCGAGTACTATTTGGACGGGTTAGAGAGATGAGACTATAGCTGGGAGAAGTGTGTAGAGTCACAAGGAGACTATGGAGAAAAATAAAAATACATTTTAAGAAATAATGTCTTGTATCTTTGTTAGGTCGGAAACTTTTCAGGCCACCCTCGTACACACAATGTTGAGCGTGCTCAATCAGCATTTTGCTGACCAGCCAACGCACCTTCGACTGCCTATGGCATCGTTCGCTTACGCGTATCGGATGCTCCGATCATGTCACACCGAATTTTCCCGTTTTTTTGTTTGTTCTCTTTCCCTTCGCCACATTTTTGTATTCCGGCAAAGTAAGTTATTGAAAATTTGATTACAATTAAAATAGTAAATCTATTTCTTAAGGTAGACTCCGGCGTGGAAAGATTGCCCTTTAAAAAACACAGATCAAGTCTTTAGTAATATAATATAAGATTTTATAAAAAAGTTTAAAACTAAAATTTGATCGTCTTGCCGAAAATCGCAGTAGAAAAAAATATCGCAACAGATTTATTATAATCGGTGTCCTGTCGCGAAAGAACGTCAGGTTAACAAACAAGCTATTAGACCAATAGCCGAAACGACGATACTGACGTCACCACAGTATATGTGGTTGAGGACGACCGAGAATCACAATGACACATTTTCCTCTATCGAGGAGTATCCTTTTTACTTCTTCGGGGTGGCCTTTGGAAAATACATGAGGTTAAAGGTCGTCAGGATTTTTAAGCTGTAGAGACAGTGCGAGGCTAAATTGTACCCCTTCACTCATTATCGGCGAGGATCAAAACAAATATTGAAAAGGTAAACTACCCACAAACATAACTTCAAATTAAATAACAACAGATATATCACATCTATTACTAACGGGAGTAAGACACTAGGAACATCAAAAGGAACTAAAAATAACACAGATCTTTAATGTGTCTAGTTATTCAGATCCTTTTTCTTTATCCAAGCAGAGCAAAGGGGCAACTATCGATTTTCGAGCTTCGGATCTGATACTAGTAATTGTATTACAATATTCGACCTCTTAATTATTAATCCGGCCCCGCAGGTTTTTAATAGTAAAGGAGTGTTAATAGCGCCTTTAGAATGCCATTCTATATACATTCTAAACATCAGATAAAAATCCAGTACGTCCTTTTTTAACTATCTAATTTTGACAATATATTGCAAGAACCAGGGTTTCCTTTCTTGGTAACCAAGCTATAAGTCTATATATATTTCAGAACTCGTCACCGAAGGAACGAACCTTTGGACTGAGAACTAAGATAAAATGATGTCTAAAATTCAATAATCATCGATTGTTGTGTTGACGGCAGGGATTATTATTGTCCTTCAACACTATTGATAACTTGTTTGTCAACATTTTATCTTGTAAGTTTTCGTTGTAGAACTGAGCCAATTTATTCATCGTCGATACTATTCCCAAGGACATGTGAAATCATTGTGTAAGCTACACTAGCCTGTATATTCCGACGATTTTTTTACATCACTTCCTCGAAATCTGCCATGAAAACTTTCAACAATAGATCCTCCAAGGATGCAGGACTTCCGCAAAGTCCACTTTCGATGACAAATTTCGGTAATTACCCAAGTCCCTGTGGACACAGCAAGTTTCTTACTTTATGTCCACTGTCATCGAAATAAGTTTACCCTATGGGTCAGCAAAAAGTACTCGAAATACAAACTTCGTCCCTTAGCAACACGGGAAGCTCGAAAGGATTTATTCCAAACAGTTATTTCGACCGAGACACAACAATGAAAGAGACTAAGGCAACAACTACTGATTGCCGCATTTGAATGGAAGTACGCGCGTCAACTGAACTAACTTATGAATAGACTTCACCTGAAGCTCTTCATTAAGGTGGGCGCGCTTCATAGTCGACCATCTTTTACGTCAGGTCCTACATGTGCACTCACATTCGACACTCTTTCGGCCAACACCCATTCATCTATCAGTAACTTAACTTCTCACGCAATTAAAATTGTTGTGCAACTCAACACAGCTCCGTTGGCGCTTCCTAGCCTCGCTGGAATCCTGAGGAATGCAAAATTACTTTCCATCTTATCGTTGGAAAAGTTTTTGGATCTCTCCATTGAGGAATCCTTGAAGGGTTGGGTGTTGTGTGGTATGGTGCAGAATAGACGGGTTGATATGTGTCTGATTTTCAAACAAGTTTCACACTTAAAAAGGCGGCGAGATGATTTTCCTTATTACTAAAACTGTTGTTGCTGTCGTTGTTGTTTTTCTCAGTTGTCTTTGTTGCTACTGCTGTTGTCCATAAGGAAGGCATTGAGGTCGAAGGGCAGGGACTTGGGTTTTTGTTTGGATACTTCTAGCACGCTGAAGAGTGCAACTTCTTCAATTAAAGTTTCCCTATTGTTCCCACAAAAGAACGGGAAAAGCAGGAGTTGAAGTGAAAGGTTGCACGAAGAGCATCAGGATTACCAAAAAGTTACCACAATGCAAAGGACAAAAGATGCTTTGGCAACAGAATCATCAGTTGCAATAGAAACAAGAGGGCATTTAAATAATTCCTATCCAAACTGCTCCTCGATCTAAAGAGGAGAACACTCTCGGGAACCGAAGGACGTTGCAGTCACACGGATATATTTTCAGAGAATCAAATGAGGATTGTATAACGAAGGCCATTTGATAATGGGACAACGAAGGATGCAGTCTTGGGTATAGAAGGGAGACCGATTTAAATAGAAAATCATAATCAACGTTTGGAATTGAAATAATGAAGTTTCTCTACTTTAGAGTCAATAAACTCCAACGCCGTACTGTACATTTCTGGGTAGACAGCCGGAAACAACAACCCACGGTTTTGACGCTACAATACTTATTTCCGCGATATCTATTAAGAGTTCAGTCTCGACAGTGAAGCAAAGGTGGGGGAGAATGTGGCGGACCGAGTAATGTGAAAATTACTCCTAATTTAGTCTACGGTCGGCAGTGGGCTTCATCTTTTAATAAGGCGGGAAGTCATGCCTTGGTTAAAAAAGAAAAACGCCATATTATAATGTTTTATTGGTAAATGTTACTTGCCTATTCAGGGGTTTGATTTAGGGTCGGTTTCAGTGGTATTTCATAATTTGCCTGTGAGCGCCTAGAATGTTTTCTTCGCACAACTGGGCAACACTAACAATGCTATTTATCTTACCACCACTTGAGATTACTAAGCTTACTTTGAATTGCTGTTAATGCAACTAAAATTTGAATTAAAATATGGCATCGCCATCGTAACTGGGTACTGGTTCATGTAATTTATAGAACCCGCAACTGATCATTAAATATAATAAATATTCATCGAATACAATGTAACACTGTGTGCGAGGGTCCATCGCAATGTCAGAAATATTTTTTTTTCTAAATTGGTAGCATCGCCACAGATATTTGTGTAAAATTCGACATCATAAATGTCTTCAATATTTTAGCTCTGGTTGATTTTGTGTTTTAAAAGATGTGGTTTTGCTGAGCAAAGAAGTTAGGACAAATTTTGTTAGCGAAATGAAATTTCTTGTTCAGAAATATTTAGAATATTGTAGAGAACCTTCGGTGAGCAGACCTTTGTTACGGCTCCAACGCCGTGCTTCCTCTTTCGAGGGAAGAGCATGGAGGTTATTATATTTATTAAATTAATGGGTTATTAAAATAATTAAAGTTTTCATTAATAATTATTATTTGTTTTTATTTTTATTTTATTGAACTCAGCTATCTCAAGCTGAGCTCTCTTCTTTCTACTTTTTTCATATAAATTTACTTGTTTATATAGAACATTTTGTTCTAACTGACTGTGGCGTATAAACTGAACAAAACAATCTAGAAGTCTCTGTGACTTAGAATTTTGAATAAACTTTGAACGAAAATCAAAGTGGCCATGTTTTGAAATGAAAAATGTGCTTGTTATGAAAAGGGGCATATTTATGAAATGTGCTGTAAGTGACTGGATATAGAATATAGTGTCTGTTTATTTATGAAATGTGCTGTATTAACTGAGAATGTAAGATATGTGAGGATGTAATTTTAAGGGTTGTGTTTGAAAGGACATGAGTTAGTGTTAAAGCGAATAAGGGGTAGTAATCTGGAATACAACACCTTGTTAGAGGTGATATAAGTAGTTCTTAGATGATCGAAAAAGAGTTGAAGACTAATGGTCGCACCATTGCCATCTACTGATTAAAGCCACGTCAAAAATTCGGTGCTCAAAAACCGCCGATTAATAACTAGGGGTTTCAAAAGAATCAGTAAACAACATTTTAAAAGATATTTTTAGGCCTGAAATGCCAAAATTCCAATTGGTGATAAAAATAATCCATATCTTGGAAAAAGAGCACCACGCTAAAAAAGTGAGGAGATGATTTATGGCCATCAACTTGTCATGAAACGCATTATTTCAGGAGATGAGACTTGGATCCATTTATACGATCTGGAATTAATCGATTAACTGAGCCAATATTGTTCCAAAGGTGAGTAAACACCGAAAAGAGCGCGGAAAGTCGTTCAAAAATCGAGGTGATGTTGAGAGTTTTCTTCAATCGTCGTAGTGTAGTCCACTACAAATTTCTTCCGCCAGACCTAATCATTAACAGCGTATATTATTTGAGTGGTATGGGTCACTTCTTTGAAACTATCCACAAAGAGAAGCTGGACAAAGCAATTCAAGATTTTTGCATTATGAAAATTGGCCATTTTCGATTAATATCGTTCTACAACCACCGTAACTTCTGGCGGGCATCAATACTCAAAAGATCGCTTCGGCGAGATGTGCATAATAATTGTCTAGGGTTGAAAACAAGAGGGGCAGAATAAATGTGACTAATTGGTTGGTGTTTTTGTGTAGGTGAAATCTAGCAACCTATTCATCATGATCAGGGCATTACAAACATGACAGACGCCTGATTCTGCTAGACTACAGAGTGGAGGATATGATTTGAATACACGTCATGAAAGGCGTTAGAATCCAAGCCTTAGCAAGTGAGAGCACGGCCGGGTATAGACGAGGATGTAATTTTTTTCCGCTATTGTGAGAGCTGGGTGGGGGGGGGGGGGGGGGGGGGGGGGTGAACCCACAGGGCAAAGTCTCTGATTGCCTTCAACCCGGCCAAAACCATCCTTGTCCCTGCTCAATCCAAGTTGACATGCAGTCTCCACGTGACACCCCTGGATAGCTACTTTGGCACCCGCCAAGTAGTGAACCAATGCGTCCAGCGAGAAAGGTTGGCGCAACCCTAATAACCGTGCCCGTAAAAACAAATTATTATTGAAAATTTAACAAGCTTCGGATATGGACCGGATACACAACGACGACCACGAAAACGAAAATGGCTAAACGTTTTAAGAATTTTCTCATGGAACGTCCGCTAACTATACAGAGCTCCAGTTGCACAGCAGCTAGCCGATGCCCTGTCCGAATATAAGGCTGACATAGCATTACATGAGATAAGATGGGCGGGGAGTGGTGTTATTCAAAGAAACGAGTATGACATTTATTACAACTGTCATGCAAAACACCATGTACTCGGGATAGGCTTTCTAGTCAGCCAAAAACCGAAGCCTGCCATTATCGGCTTTAATGCAACAAACGAAAGGCTATGCACTCTTCGCGTGCGAGGCAAGTTTAAGAACATAAGCCTCATAAACGTTCACGGACCCACAGAGGATCCCCTGGCGACGAAAATGAAGAATACTACGAGAACGTCGAACGGGCTCTCAATGCCTGCCCAAGATACGATGTGAAAACCTTTCTTGGTGATTTGAATGCCAAAATAGGTCGGGAGCCGGTTCTCAAGCACTACGCAGGTTCCCATAGTTTGCACGAGAACATTAATGACAATGGACTACGAGTCATCGAACTGGGAGCATCAAAAAACTTGATCGTTGCGAGTACTAGGTTTCCGTGTAAAGATATTCACAAAGCCACCTGGGTATCACCTGATGGAGCCACTCGCAACCAAATTGATCACGTGTTGATAGATTGCCGCCACTCCTCGAGCCTGATGATGGTACGAACGTACCGACTTGGATTACTATCTTGTTGGTACAGTTTTCCGAGGGCGGATCGCCTTACGGAGACGTATTGCATCCGCGAATCAGGTTCGAATCAAAACGGCTGCCTTACGCAATGAAAATGCCGGTAACATCTTTGGTCATGCGCTAAGACTTGCCCTCGGAGAGCTCGATGGTGGGAGAGTAAGTCTTGGGCCGAGAATGCCGAGCGCAAAAGAGAAATACTGTTATTAATACTGCCAACTCCATCTTAGGCAGTAGTCGTAGAGAACGGAGCGACTGGTTTGATGATGAGTGCAAACTAGCGACTGAACGTAAGAATGCTGCAAACCGGGCAATGCAGCAGTCTCATAGGACGCGGGTACGCGAGGAGAAATACCAAGAGCTCAGAAGATCAGAAAAAAGGCTTCACAGACAAAAGAAAAGTGCCTGGCAAAAAACCTTGTATGTGAAACAGAGAAAAGTAGAGAACAATGTCCGCATCAGGCGCGGAAGTTCTACCAAATAATCCGCAGTAGGACTCGGTACACACCACGCTGCACTTACTGCAAGGATAAAGAGGGTAATCTGATCACCGATCCTGAAGGCATTCAATGAATTGCTAAATGGTCAGCTCACAGAAGAATTGGACGCTCCACTAGAGCATAATCAAGACCAAATGCTGCCACCACCAAGCATTGAGGAAACATTAAAAGCCATAAGATAGCTCAAATCAAATACATCCCCCGGAGCTGTTGGCATATCAGCTGAACTGATCAAACAAGGAGGTACAGCGTTACATCATGCAGTTCATGAGACCGTGGTGCACGTATTGGAGCAAGAGGAGATGCCGGAAGATTGGCGTCGTGGAACAATTTACCCCATACATAAGAAGGGAGATATCACACTGTGCAGTAACTATAGGGGTATAACATTGCTGAGTACCGTCTATGAGATACTCTCCACTATCCTACAAGATCGGATAGCCCCATACGTTAAAGCCATTATTGGCTTCATCCCAGGCAAATCAGCGATTGATCAGATATTCACCCTTAGATAGGCGATGGAATAATGTCAGGAATTTAAGATTCCATTATATCATCTAATCATAGACGTTAAGGCCGCCTACGACAGCATAGCCAGGGTAGAACTATATAATGCCATGAGAAAGTTCGGTATTCCAAACAAATTGATACGACTTTGTAGGTTGACGATGACCAACCTAACTAGTCAAGTAAAAATAGCGGGATTGCTATCCAAACCAATAAACATCTTTAATGGACTCCGACAAGGGGACGGTTTGGCTCGCCTCCTCTTCAACCTGGCGTTGGAGAAAGCAATCCGTGACTTTGATGCTACAACTAGAGGGACTATTGTCATCAATTCCAGCCAGATACTTTCCTACGCAGATGACATCGACATCATCGGTAGATCCGATTGGGCTGTACAGGATTCCTTCGCCCGGATCGAGCAGGCGGCACAAAAACTGGGACTGCACATTAATGAGGGAAAAACTAAGTACATGGTGGCAACCTCTGCGAAGAGAAGACCTAATGTTGGTCAAACTATCAGGGTAGCGGAGCAGGAATTTGAAGTAGTGCAATCCTTTAACTACCTTGGGTATCGACCCAAGTATCAGCCGATAACAATATGGAAGAGAAATACGCGAACGGCTGATCAAATCCAACAAAGCCTATTATGGTCTATCAAGGCTCTTTAAATCCTGAAATTTATACAGAAAATCTAAGCTGCTACTGCGCACCACCATGGTCTTGCCAGTACTCATGTATGGATCCGAGAGCTGGGTGTCCAATAAAAGGCACTCTGAACTCTTGGCCGCGCTCGAGAGGAAGTTCTTAAGGAGAATTGTTGGCCCCGTATATGAGGGAGGACGATTCCAGAGACGCTACAACCATGAGTTGTACGCAATCTACCTTGAAGCAAATGTTGTAAGAAAAATCAAGCTCGGTAGACTGCGGTGGGCGGGACACCTAGCTCGAATGAGCGAAGAGGAGCCTGCCCTGAAAGTCCTTTGTTGCAGGATGTATGGAAGGAGACATCGCGGCAGACCTTATCTGCGATGGGGGGATGGCGTAGACCGGGACACCCAGAGTCTGGGAGTGCGAAACTGGATGATATCGACTCGAAATCCGGGGCGGTGGAGAGATTTGTTAAATAAGGCCAAGACCGGATCCCGGTTGTAGTGCCGATGATGATGATGATTGTGTAAACTGCGGGATTGTTATCTCATGGAGCTGCTATGATATATTCTTTTCTTCTTTTGGTGCTTTATGTTACTTGAAACGAATTGCTATACTTCTTATACGAGGCGAACGGTTTACTACTTATACTTTTATAGCACCACCGGTTCGTACTGGAGAGATTTTTGCCACTTTGGAAAAGACAGGCGTCGCTCCGGAAGCCGATTAAGAAGAAACTGTGGTAATAGTAATACAAACACCACTACCTGTGTTGTTTGTATTACTTGTGTATATAGCGCGAAGAATATCCAAGCCAATGAGATGATGGAATTCTCTTCTGAGCTAAGAGATTCTGTGTGGGCGTTAAAACACTCGGCACCATTCCATGTGTTGTCGTACGTGAACCTGTGGCAGTTCTGCGACCCCAACAAACGCCTGTACAGTTAAATATAAGGTGTAGCAAGAAGAAACCCAGTATTTTTTCAATAGATTGGCTTAGCAATCTGTCTAACGCTTTATATAACTGCGATCGAGTTAAGATTTTGTTATAAGGCAGTTTTGTGAGCGCTCGTCAAATAGGAACCCCGCACAGAGAAAACTACTTCTTCGATAAAGGTGAAAACGCAAGCCAGGTGGCTGGACATGTGAATATTGTTTATGGTTCTGATACTGTATCAACCCATCACGCGCAATTTGGGTTTCGTCGTTTGCGTTCCAGTAATTTTGATATCAAAGATGCATCACTCTCTGGAAAGGCTATTGTCGAAAATATCGATAAAATCATGGAAATGGTCGAGTTCGACCGTCATGTAAGCACTGTTTCGATTGCCCAGGAGCTAAACATTGCACAGAATATCGTTTGGAACTACTTGAACAACGCTGAATACAAAACAAGGTCGATGTGTGGGTGCCACCGAGTTAACACAAAATAACCTCCTGGACCCAATTTCCACATGCGAATCGTTGCTGAATCGCAACAAAATCGGCCTTTGGCGAATTTATACGTTGTTCAAGTGTTCCGCCGAACACTGCTTGCCGCAGAGAAAACATAAACACACAGAGCGAACGCGGTTACAAAAGAAACATCAGGTAAATTGTTTTGAATTATTATTTTATTGTTATCGTTTGTTATTGTTTTGATATTATAAGTTTCGCGGTTTCCTTATGCAATAAATGACGCGTAATTCGTCGAAACAGAAGGTTCTTATTGTAGCTACGAAAACACACAAAACTTCCGACACACTCGAAACGTATTTCTACTGACTTTTTTAGGCTCGCGTATCTTAGTCTCTGCCCTATCGCTGCTCGATTCGAAAACTCGTCTCGCCGGCGATCAAAATTAGACTAACTTTTTCCTATCAGAAAAATACCCTGATACAGATTGTATCTTTATCTGTACAGACAACTTTTCCCATTAGATCTGCTAACAGAATTTCCGAATCTCTGTTAGCAGCATATTATTTAGTCCCAGGGGTAATTTAGATGCCTGAAAAGGGGAAAGTCGCTCATCCATACAACATCATCACCATCGGTGGTGGTAATAGCATTTCATCTCAACGGTCTTCTGTTTGCGCAGCACATCTGGCGCGCAGAACGGAGATGATTGTTAGGACGTACAGTCCGTCTGTTTGTTTGCCTTTTGTACATACACACCGAAATCCATTAGATCCTTCTGAGGGTGTGAAATTCAGAAGAGACCATGGGACCAGAGTAGTTCCTTTGTAGGTTTTAAACTCATAAATTTTCCGAATTATCTCTTTGAGATAATTACGGTTGCCGTTTCTTTTGTTTGCCGATGGATTTGGTAGTCTTTCTGGCGGACCACCCGCACGTGCATCCGTTGGTCGGCTAATTTGCTGACGATAACAAATCCTTGTAACATCGTATAGATGTTCAGGATTTCCGATTGTGCAGCGCTGGAGTGCGGCGCATTTCAGTCTTTGGGGATCGGATGCATGAATGTTTTCCTTTGTTTCGAACTGTTGAGCTTGACATTGAAAGCTTTGGGACGTTCAGTTCCTTGCTTTTTCGTGTCGGGTTCAACGTTGGCCAAATGTTTCAAGGCCCTAGCGGACTTAGTGGCACGCGTCTGTGGGCGCGTGCAACGTCTTCAGGGTAGGTATGTTCCTTGAAGGGTAGGAACCCTACCTGGGTGGAATTGTGCGTTCCTGGAACGCTACAGGCCAACTTCTGAAGCGGAAGGTAACAGGTGATGAATTGTGGGTCACTTACGACATTGTCAAGAGAAAACTATCGTGCCAATCTAGGATTGAGGGTCAAGAAGGTTTATCTATGTGTCTGGGATTAATCTACTACAATACATTTAAGGGCGCCCCAAAATCCCCTCCTAACAGAACAAAGCAAAAAAAAAGAAAAAAGCATTGCTATGGAAAGTAGGGGCATTAGAATAAAAGAAATATTGGGAGGGACCTTGGCTGGTTAACTTGTGATTTAATGTTCTACAAACCGGATAATATATAAAGGTAAAACTCGATCTATATTGTGAGAGACAAATGATAAGGAACTGCTTTCACCACAATTGTTTTTTCATAACATTACCGTATGTGAGCTTTTCTTCATCCCCAGTCACCCTGTCTTTAAGAAAACGATCGACTTCGTTCCGTTTGATCAAGGCTTCGCGGATGGAAATTCGATCCACCAAGCTTTTTGTGCCAGTTCGTGCGGCACCCGAACATCGAGCGTGTGTTTGAATCTAGAATCTGTAGAAGTTTTAAAACTACGTTGTGGCCGGTCTTTATCTTTTGGACGATGCGACGATTGCTAACGTAACGATCTACTTCGATCGTTTCCATGATTTTATCGGCAATTTCAGCACCTTCATCGAAGGCAAATTGAAAACATACCGAATGTTTTTTGTTCCTGTTAATTTTTATATTTTACATCTTATATCTGACAAATGAATTAGCCAACCAAAAAACTGTCAAGGATTTCAGCACCTTCATCAAAGCCAAATTGAAAACACATCGAATGTTCTCTTTGTCAATGTCCATATTTTACATCCTATATCTGACAACTGAATTGTCAAATAACAAAACTGTCAAGGATTTTTTTAGAGCGGAATGGTACTTTTGCAACGAACACAAGTCTGTGTCTGAATTTGTTTGATTAATACTTTACGAGATATTTCACATCAACGATATAGCAAAAAAAAATATTGCATTCCTTTTTCTCGAAATTGATATTATCAAAATACATGTGGAATTGTGTGAACTTTACTTACGTTAGGTGCCATCCAAAAACCGCGAAACGTCAATTTTTGATAGCAAATCGGGTGCAATAGATTCACTCATTTAAAATGGATGTATATTATTCTTAATATGATAAATGTCATTCGACCTATATTTATCTGCTTATCAATCTTTTGAAAAAAAACCTAAACATCCACAGTAGCCTGTGGTATGTTCGATATCTGAAGAAGCAATTTAATGATCCGCCACCTAATCTCCAATGCGCTAAACTTTCAGTAATGGCCATTGGACTGACAACATAAGAACAACTAAAAAAATGGAGACATTTTCTGTAATATCTTCCTTTGCAGTCCTTAAGACAAAATTACACATTTTCCATCCGTCGGTGGTGTTGGGAATATTTCGAAACTCAGATGAAATCCACTTCAGGTCATCTGACAAAGTTTGGGATAACTACCACAAATCCTCATAAGCATAGTGAATTTTAACGTAAAGACACGTTGTCAGGTATTTTATATCTTCGCCATCCGGAGTATACATATCCAACTTCTGTATCCTTTTGAAGTACGAAGGAAAAAGAAAGCACTATCTGCTCTACACACGTTGTCTGAAACTAAAAATTTAAATTACCACCAAGCGCGGCCACCGGCAGAATTAAGGTCCTAAATAGCTGTTTCCGTCAAATGAGATTGGTTTTTTGTTATTTCTTTCACTCACCACTTCGTTCTCAACTTGGAAAGTGTCTGGCCCTTTTATTCAATGGCCGACCCGAAGGCAAATAGGTACACGAGGAAGAAGCCTAACCATAATGACCCAAAGTTTAGCAGCTGTCAGGGAACTTTATATTCTCCGACATTATTGCTAAGCGCGAACAGTTACGTGATCCTGGCTACATACTCCGGTGTAAAACGGTTGCAGGGCACACTCAATACACATGGACGGAAGCACACATCACTTATCCTGCGAGCACGGCCATGTTACTACTTCGGTTCTTGTTGAAAGGATGTAGCGGAACTAATATTATGGAAATTTTTCGTTGATGATAAAAAGGAAAGAAGAAGGTGGACAGGCGATGTCGGCATTGAAGACAGGATAACGACAAAAATTCTTCAACGACTGTGCACGTTAGTGTTACATGATGATTTGACTTGAGCAGGACGTTATTTCCAACTGCAAACGTAGCCTTCCGGTGGTTGGCCAGAAGTGCTCTTTGTTGCCATCTTTTCCATCAACGGGTTAAAGAGGGAGACACATCACTAGATAGTGCAACACACCTCTTTTTGGATCACTCAAACTTAACCCGAGTGTCGAGTTTGGTTCTTAATTTTATTTCAACTTAAATACATACACATACAGATAAAAAATGCAAAGACAAATGCTTGAAAGAGAAGTGATTGTAATTTTGTGTTCGTTTTTCTACCAATGTTAGTTCAAACCTGAAAGTTTGTGCCCTGGGTGTAGAGCACATCTCTAGTTGGTTTATTACCAACTGCTCTTTGGCATTAGTAAGCACGTGACAACATTTGTCGAGACTACATTTTCCTGACGCGTAAAATTTAACTCGAGTTAGAATAATGATGGCTGAGTTGTCTGTTGGAACCTTGCTGTATTTAAGACTGTGTTTGTGTGGCAATGATAAACCTATAGCGTTTGAAATAATAGTGAAGAAGATCGTGTGATTCGAACTGACGCTATGACAGCTCGAATCACGAAAAAATTTTTACCTAAGCGTTACACATCAGGCCACTGACCGTGTTTAGAATTTGATTTCCAAACTCGACTATATTCCACTGATGTGAATTATTTTTATTTATCGCTTGGTATACGGTTCTGGTGTATTTTTCTTGTTCGATTTTTCGTTCGGCGTTCTTCACTATTTTTGCTTGTGAATTGTGTGTGTATCTGTTAGAATCGCTACAAACCTAATTGCATTAACTCACCTGGTTGGTTATTTCAAATTTACTTGAATTTTATGAAAATTTTCTTCCTTTGAACCCTGCTGAGATAGTGAATTTGATAAAACTATAGAGACTGTTACCTGGATGCGTGTAGGTTCAATTCATAATTCTGTATATGCAGTAAAATTCATTATTTGCTTATATAAGACATTGGCAAGGCGCGACAAATTACACAAGTCCCCTTTGTTCTGTGCGCTGTTGTTAAAATGTTACAGTCCAGTACCTTGTTGTACGCAGGTTCAATTTATAATTGTGAAATTGTAACACTCTTATTATTCAACTATAATAGTGGTGTGGGGGTTCTCTATACTACATGGAGAACCAACCCATAATTCCAACCCAATTTCGACACTAACAGCGCCCCACATCAACCCCAATTCCTTCCACCAGCTATTTCACCTGAAAAAAAGATATATCCCTAATGGACGCATTGCTGAATTCATTATTTATACAAATGCTGTATAATTGAATTCAGTACCACTTGCCATACCGCAACTCCATTGCGTTAACCCCATGAGATTTCCACCGGAAATCTCAATGTCATATTGGTTAGCAACAACCAAGTCTAACCAAACGACGCGGTTGCATCATCACAAAACCGCTGGGGTAATTTTCAAGTTCTTCGAGTTTGGTTCTCACGATCATAATTCCCAAGCCGTTGCAGCGTTCCTTTGACTTCCCCCAGACACGCTATTCGCTGGGGATCAATAAACTCTTTAGTCAGGTGAATAGCACAAAACAATTTTTTTCCCATTCCATTTTCCCCCACGCTGAGTGCATTGCACTCTGAGATCAAACCGATGTCCTAACTAGGTCACTCGGTCATCACCAGATTTCGCGTTCGTGTAAGCAATAAGCAAATCATCCCAGGGATCATTGCGCTTTTTGTTTCGGTTCTCTCATTCTCTCTAGTATATCGACTATTGAATTAACCAAAGGTTTTATTCACCACGATGGGCGGGGAAAATGAGAGAGCTCAGACGAGAGTATGATCTCAATTGATTGATCATGGTGCATATCCCAAGAAGACAATTTTCATCCCAGATTGCGACAGTCGAATTTCAACCACCATTGGGGTCGGTCACGCCACATTAAGTCGATATTCAACCACCAAAGTGCGCACACGTTCCTGAGTCGATTTTTACCTTCCGCCGTTTTCACACATGTGGCGGTTTCATCTAACGCCACTGCCCCGTTGCACCTATGGTCGGTAACACCCCAAAAGGAAAAGCATAACCAAGGTAACGGGCATGGTCTGACTCCATCAAGCATGCGGAAAAGGCACGTAAGAACATAGATTTCATGTCACCACCATGGCAACACAAGCAAGCAAAAATCTGGCTTTTGCATTGCATCACATTCCTTGTAGACAAAATCCAAATCTCCTAGTAGCGACGAATCACTAGTCTGTGCGTTGCATAACATGAGTCTCGATTGGGATAGCTAAACATGCAACGCACACCAAGGAATGCCACCGGCGCCAAAAGCCAACAGAAATATCCCAACCATTAGGATTCCACCAGCATGCACCATCTGCTCGTCTGGAAGAAACGGTCGCATCTTCGACCGGCCGAGCAAAATCAGAATATGCCAGACACCCATATCTTCGGGCCGGTACAGCCACCACATATACAAGCTGCGTCCTGTTACCGTCTCGCAGCAAATGAGCATTTCGGTCGCAGGACCTGTAGAGAGGAGAAGTATTGTGCCAGACACGGGCACACGGTTCACTTCACTCCCCATCCTCACCGAGACAAAGTCCACCAGTTAACAAATCGTAAAATTGTCACTAAGTAAACTGTTCGCACCGGATATGATTAAAACACAGTCGCGGGAGTGAAAATAAAACACTATGTTTATCCAAGGTAGTGAATAATCTCTTATTTGATGTAATTTATTTAATAAAAACAGTTATTTAATAATTTTACGTCGTCTATGGACATACACTGTTTCGGTATTTAACTTTTTCTGACAACTCGGCATAACACTTATATAATGAAACGTGACTACAAACACGACTCCGGGGTACATACGAGGGTGAATATTTACGCGTCCCCGCTGGTGGCGGAGAGCGGGAGTGAACCAACCGTCGTGAACGGTGGTTGAAATAGGACTCAAACGATATCCTCTCCAATAAGGATATCGTTTTTTTACCTACCACCAGGGAAACGTAAAGTCTCTCATGGTGGTATAGGTGGGATCGTTGAGATCAATGCTATTCACACGTGCAGAGGAACAGCGAAACAGGCAAGGACAAAAGAAAAGGCGACCAAATGGTTCGCTCTTTAATGAGGGTCATGTTTATACGATGCCTCGTCGCTATTTTCGACGTTAGGAGAAAAAGGTGCTAAAAGCAAATTGGATGTTTATGGCATCTCTGGCTGCAATAGAAACCGGGTTCATATTTGCATTAGGAAATGCTGGAGAATTTGGTTTCAGCGTATATTGCGCTAATTATATGCAGCTGCTTGGGTTGTTTGTTGATAAGACAAACAAAAAAAGGTTGCCAGGCAATGTATATGAAAAGGTATATGGCGCGGCTGGGGAAAATAGACGGCGCGATATTTATGGTATTTGTCTGGTACCGAATTGGTTCAGAATACCAAATAAGCAAACAAAGAAATCTTATGAAAAATTGTATGCGAGGGATGCATGAAGGAAAGTTTTCTTTATAGGGAATTTAGGGTCATAATAATTGGGTCTGTTTGATGCGTGAAGCATCTAAGATGCTAATGCGAATTGCATTAGCGAAAGCTGGTGCAGACCCGGGTTATGGTTATGGGGGTTTTTTCAGGAAGGCGAGCCGTGGGATCTGGCGGAATCGCCACAGACCAATCTACACACAATGCGGGGACTATGCTTGTGTACACAATTAAAAGCAGACCAAAGCACCACCATCTGCACCAACAACCCTTAGAGTGATATACGATCAACGGTGATGCTGTGTGAGGCGACGATCGTAGAAATATCCATCGTCTGTTTTGCCCCGTATAACCTCCCCCTTCGGTTATCGGATTGAGAGAAAAAAATAAAGTAAGTACCCCCGGATTTGGCGATTTGCTGAAAATTGCAGACGACGCAGATGAGTGCCATGTATCTTGGTTTTTTTATGGTCGGGTCAACGATGGTGTGCGTGTTTCTGGTGTCCGTGGTGTGGGGCCATGGATTTGTTGGACGAAGTTCAGAGTCGAGTAAAAGTTGCCAAAGCGATCGGTCGGTTGCCCGCACTTGGAAATGTTTCATTGTAACAACAAAAATTAATAAGTGAATTGAATATTAAGAGAAAATCTCGTCACCTCAATTTTTCATTTTTACAACAAAATTAATAAGTGAATGAACTCTTTTGTAAATAATTTGTTTAATAAGATATTAAAAAATTGTAGTCACCTTAATTTTTCATTTTTACAACAAAAAAATAATAAGGGAATGAACTCTTTTGTAAATAATTTGTTCAATAAATGGAGTCAATTGAAGGACAATACGGTTAAAGACGTGATTGAACCGTGCTTTTCATTTTCTTGGAGCGCATCGTACGTACCAGGGTTGTGCGATTAGTCGTTTGGTACTGGGTTAAGTAAAGAAAGAGTGGAAAGGTAAAACACCAGAGATACCCATTTACCACACACACGTTTTAGAAAAGTCATTAAAGAACGTTAGTGAAATATAATTCCTCCTTATTGTTTGCGTTAAAATCCGTTTTATAAAAATAAATAACCACAAATTCGCCACCTGCATTATGAATTAATCAGTAAGCCCTGTGAAATTTGTGTAGACAAAAAACATATTTAGTAACTCTGCTAATTTAGTGTCAAAAATCAGAATTGTGAACATTACTGGTCCTCGATAGTATACCGGTTAGTATACCCGCCTGTCACGCGGAAGACCGCGGTTCGATTCCCCGTCGGGGAGCCTCTGGCGTAAGACTAATGACTTTGCCCGGAAAAAAGAAATCATTATGGAAAATTTAACAAGCTCCAGGACTTGGTAAATAAGGCCAAGACCTGTTCCCGGTTGTAGTGCCGATGATGATGATGAATGTTACTATTTTAAGAAGTTTTAAATAAAAGAAAAAACATCCATTACAATAGCAATATATGTGTGTTTATTCTTTTTTGATTCTGTGCCCGCTTCTCTTCTCTTGGATATTTTTGAGAACTTGTGTTCTGCGTAACATCGTTGGTGGGTGTAAGTAAACCCTTGTCGTACCGGCACGCAACTTCCAACCCCCACAGTAGCTACCACCCCATTTTTCAGCTTAATTCAAGCACTGTAAGTACTTATGCGCTAAAGTATATATAACTTTACAAACTAAAGAACGTAAGAACAAACTTAACTAAGCCACACCTAAAATAAACAGGACATATTATGAAGGCAAGAGTAGGGGTGTGAGGCAGGGACAAGTGAGAGACGAAAGTGTAGAAAGCGCTGCTTAAGATTAATGGTGAGAATGGTTTAGGAAGGTCTATGGGTAGAGGATCAGGTCGAAGTCGAACTAGGTGGAGTTGGAGTTGACATTTTTCAGCATCTGCGAAAGGGGTTCATTGACACCATTAAAGGTGCAGTGATGGGGAATGCAGAGAAGGCGTGGATTACGCGTATTTGAAGAATTTGTCATCAGAGGAATTAAGTTAAGGAGGTAGGAGGGGTCGACCGAGCCAGAGAGGACTCGATGAATGAACACTATGTCAGTCAGGACCCTGCACTCCTCGAGGATTCTGGGATTGATTAATTTGAGGCGGTTAATGCCCGGGGGTAGGATTAAGGGATTCTCCCATCCCAGCCCTCGGAATGTCGAAGATCCGTTGATGGTGAAATGATATGGTATTGTGCCTAGTTGGGTGTGAGTTCAATTCACGATTCTAAAGTATTTTTTCGAATGTGCAATAAACCTATGAAGCTCGTTTTACAACTGATTAGAAAACTTTTTTTTAGATTAAGACTGTTCATCGACGGAAAACCGCTCGAAAAATCTCAAAGTAGATTACATTATTATTCGCACTGACAGTAAACGCGCCATATATTTTGTCGAAATTAGGTTCACGCCCAATTTAACACATTGGGGTGGGTCAATAAGTCCTTAGAAACGCCTAGAATGGCGATTGTAGCATCGCTAATGGTCTATTTTTAGTAAGCAGTATTCCTCACTAGGTATCTGTAAATCCTGGGGCACGCTTTACATGTTAGTGGCCTTAAATGCTGTCCAAAGCAGTGAGAACCTTAATAGCCTAGGCCAGCTTCCGCCCCCCCCCCCCCGCGGTTAATCCAATTCTTTCCAACTCCCCGCTCCTTTATACATAAATAATACGACGTTCGTTCAATAAGTCCTTAGAATACCCGGGTTATACCAGACGAATATATTTTGTTCGTGGAGCACTACGCGGGTTTCTGACCTGATAGAATTATTAACCGAATCGTCAATTAAGTACAATTTGAACTATGAATCTCTTCACACCGAATGACTGCACCGAAATAGTGACGCTGCACATTGAAAATAGTCGTGCATATCAGCGAAGATATCGAGGCAACAAGCACCATTTGACATCACTATTCGTCGTTTGGTATCGAATTTTGTTTATCACGGGACTGTGGGAGGTCGTCGACATGCCGTTCATCACCGCCCAAGATGCTCGAATGAGCTGGTTGAAGCGGTTAGACAGAGTGTTCCCAAGAACCCGCATGTGTTGTTCTAGCCTCATTAGGAAATACGTAATAGCCTCATTAGAAAATGAGTAATAGCCTCAAGCAACTTGAATTATCGAAAGTGCTTGTGCAAACCACCACTCAAACAGCGACATAAGAAGACATGCATTGAATCCGCTGGAAGAATGCACGCCAAAAAGTACCAAGAGGTGTTAGCAGAGTATCTTTTTCCTTTAATAACCCCAACAGTGGACGAAGAGGTCATATTTCAATAGGACAATGCTCCTATCCATACAGCACGAACAACAACAGCGCGGTTTCAAGAGCATGGGATTAAGCTTTTACGGTGGGCAGCTTTAAGTCCAGACATAAACGCTATTGGGAACCTGTGGGGAACTCTGTCAGGGCGGTTTACGATCAGAAAAAGTCAGAAAATCAAAACGTGGAACAACTCAAAGAAAGAATTGTTAAGGTGTGGAATAATATACCGGGCAACACTGTAAACAACCTTGTTTCCCCTCTACCACGAAGATTGTTAACTATTATAAGAAATAACGGACAAAGCATTCCATACTAAATAAATTATTATACAAACAATTAAAATATAAATGTCTTGAGTTTATACTTTTTCACTGGCGAAATGAGGGTTTTTTTCAGAAAATGAATTACCATTCCTGGTAAAAAAGCAATTAAGCCATTAGAGAGTCACAAAGATCCAAAAGAAAGTTCCACTGTTCCGCCGCAAATGCGAGCAACAAAATTGTCCACAAACGCGTAAGGAAGAACGATAACACCCAGGAAACTGCAATCGAAAAATTAAACACACTGGTGTCATTTTGTTTAGTTTTATTTCTATTTGCTTGCCACTGAAGGTGCCGAATTGGTTTGAGATTCCTGATAAGGTAAGAAAGAAATCTTACAGGAATTGTATGCGAAGAGATGCATGAAAGGTAAGTTTTCTTTTCCAGGGACTTTTAGATTAAAGAGTTGATCTCTTTAATGCGTGAAGCATTTAAGGTGCTACTGCGATTGCATTAGTTATGAGATTGAGTGGAAGTTATGTGGGTTTTTCAGGTAAGTGAACCGTGGGGTTTGGCGGAACCGCCACAAAGTAATTAAAAGTAGTCGGAAGTAATGGAAAGTAAAGTAATCTGAAGTAATGTAACGTAAAAGTACGACAGTGTAAAATAAAGTTAATATAAAACAGTGTTAAAGTACAGTTTTATATAAGGATAAGACAATGCAAAGTAAAGTTTATCCAAAGTAAAATATAAAGTAAAGTTACATAAAGTAAAGTTATACAATAATTAAAGATTAAGATAGTGTTGAAGTAAATTTATTTACAAATGAGAGATACTATTAAAAGACAATTTATTGTCAAGGAAAGACATGATCTATTGTAAACTCGTGGATATCAACAAATAAAAGTTGTATACTTAAGAGCTTCAGTATTACATAAAAATAATAAAGCTCTTCTTATTTTGTAAATCCATATTAGTAAAATTGTAAGCTCTATTCCTCTCGGAAAATCCAACAATTAAACAGCTCGACGGAAATAGCCGAAGTCCCACCTACCAAAACCCGGCCTGAAGGCGGAAGCTCTTTCACATCTATAAATTACACGTGTATAGCCAAGTCAAGGCATAATAATATATCTAGTCGAAGGCTTCGCCCTCTGCAAGCTATTACAGTGGTGCCTCACACAACGAACTTAATTCGTTCCAGGAGCAAGTTCGTTATGTGAAACGCGTTTTCCCATAACAATACATGTTAAAAAAAATAATTCGTTCTGTAGCATAAAATATGGTAAGATGACATAAAAAAAAGATAAATTTTTTGTTATTATTTTTATTTAGATACATCTAAAAACATAATGAAAAAAACACACATTTTTTAATTTTAAGAAATAATCGAATCTTGCACATCTTCATCCATTTTCCGCTTTTTGGCCGATGGTGCAGTGAAAAACCTGTCCAAAGTCGTTTGTTTCTCTCTTTTCTTCAACATCTGCCGGAAATAACGGACAAGAGTATCGGAGTACAGGTCGTTGATCCTGTTTGCTTCAGCGGAATCCGGATAGTGGGCATTGGTAAACTCCTGAACTGCTTTCCATTTGACCAGGATGTTCTTGATGTCAGCAGTTGGAATTGGTTGATTGTTTGATTGTTGCTCCTCGTTATCAGATGACGCTTCCCTTTGAGCATTGTCCTGTTTTTGGGCCAGAAGTGTTTGGAGCTCTTCAGTTGTCAGCTCTTCTTTGTGTTCCTCAATAAGCTCCTCTACATCCTCTTCCTCTACCTCTAATTCCAACCTTTGGGCCACTGTGATGATGTCCTTCACCACTTCTGTGTCATCAACTACTGCTTCTTCCTGAATCCACGAAGGCACAAGCATCTTCCAAGCAGAAATGAGGGTCCTTTGTGACACTTCTTCCCAGGCCTTCTGTATAAGTAGAACTTTTCTGATCCTTTTTTATCAGCACCGAAAGCCTCACCATGCATATTAACGCTGTGGATTTCATACCTTTTCTTAAATCTAAAAAACCACCCCCTGCTGGCTTTGAAATCTTCTTTATTATCTGGATTGCTGCTACCTCCAGGGATGTTTTTCTTTAGATCTTCATAAATTATCTTGGCCTTGTGACAGATAATATCTTGGGTTGTTACGTCACCTTTCACCTGCCTGTCCTTAATCCAAATCGCCAATAGCCTCTCCATTTCCTCGTGGATTGAAGATCTATGTTTTTCATTAAATAGTTTTGATACTCCTTTGGCTACTTTGGCTGATTTTATTGCATCCTTGTTTGTCAAAATGGTGAAAATGGTGGTCTTGTTGAGGCCAAACTCTTTGACGAGGTCACACTGTTTTACCCCACATTCACTCCTTCTAATTATTTCCTGTTTCATTTCAAGAGAAATCACCTTCCTGCTTTTTTTAGAACCCATCATATAAAAAAAATGTTGGGTTTATCTTAAAAGGACGACTGCCGTGATACGTGTGCGATTTAATTCGTAATGAAGAACGATTGCTGCGATACGTGCGTAAGTTAAGCGTACTACGCAGTGACTAACGAGTCTAACGACTGCCTGCGCGGGAGGATGCAATAAATCGGCAGTGATCGTGTGAAGTGGGCGACTTCGTTGTGTGAAGCGAAGTTCGTTGTATGAATCGTGAAATGAACGAAAAGGAAGTTCGTTGTGTGCAGCGAAGTTCGTTGTATGAATCGTGAAATGAACGAAAAGGAAGTTCGTTGTGTGCAGCGTTCGCTGTGCGAGGCGTTCGTTATGCGAGGCACCACTGTACTCGTCAACCCGGTGGTTGCGGTGTGGCCACGTTCCTCTACCACATTTTTCTAACAAGTTCCCATTGATGTGCACGCTTCGATAATCAAGAGACAAGTAATGAAATTTGAAGAAAAGCTTGACATTTACATTGCTTAACATGCCCAACATATGTATTATGGAGCATATGATGTGTGGGACATTTTGTCTTACATGACCACAATAGAGTGCGGATAGTTCAATTCGATTCGCGGAATTAATGACGAGTCTAAATATATTGTAGTGTTAACGAACTAAGTGAGTCATGTATAAATAAACATAAATAACCTAAACATTAAGGTCACAAGTGTAACATACAAAAAATATACCCCGCGAATTATAAATCTATTCAGGCTACACTGTCTTGATTGTTAATATGTGGTTCAAAACAGAGAAAGCCAAAAACCAAATACAACAAATACACACAGTATCGAGTAAAAGTACAAACGAGTGTGTACAATAAAAACTAACATTAAGCATTAACCCACAAGAAGTGTAAAGTAGAAAAGTGGTGTACCAAAACCACTACCTGAAAAACGAAGACAAAACCGAAATAAACAAAACAACAACAACAACAACAACAACAACAGCAACAACAACAAAATAAAAAAATATATAAACAAAAAATGCTGAAGGGAAAACTAACTACACTAAAACGATCGACAAGTGCAACACCGAAATTAAGATCGGGAACAAACACCAACGACAACGACAAATACACAATACAATAATTATGCACAACAAAGCCGCAAAAAATGATGCTAGAACAGGAACAGCAATTGGAGGAGGATCGTGAGCCCCCCCCCCCCCCCCCCTCCTCCTCCTCCTCCCTCCTACAACTATGACCGGTATATCGCAAACAATTCTTTCGCTTGTCTTGCCTTTTTTGAGTCTAAGGATGAAGAAGAGAAAATAAATGAATTGGAAGCAGAATCAGCAGTGACAACTGCATGACAAGATGGAGACGCAGGAAGAACAAAATAGCTGCGCTCGAATAGCAAAAAGATATCCACTAACAACAGAAGTCGAGGCCACAAGTCGGCCAACGACAAAACTACCAGCAAAAACGAAAACAACAAAGCTCACAGCAATAGCAAGCAGCACAACAACCAGCAGTCCAACAGCAACAGATCAAAAGAAAAAATTATAATAACAACAACACCATTGACATGACTTGTAAGGAATTGGTAACCCTTTATAAGCTAGCTGCACATATATAGGGGACATGGTTAGGGGTTTTTATTTTATTTTAATTATCTAAATAGCGCAAATATGTTACAATGTAGTATGAGATAATTGGAATTGAGGTTATAAATTTTTTACAAGTAACTCTCGAATTAAGTGAGAGCAAATTGTGGAAGTACAAAAAAAAAAAAACAAAAGCAATCCAAAACGACCAAATATAAATGTGTTACATTTATATGGCACCATACTAATCTATCTTAGACGAAAAGTTGCAGTTCCCATCACCTTGGAATAGCTTGCACCTGACACTAAGATCCATTGCCTTAAATTTTGCAATTCCCATCGCCTTAGGACGATCTGCAGCCAGAATAGGCATAATGTTTCCAACTCAAGGCTACTAACGACGGGATTGCAAGGTTGCAGTTCCCATCATCTTGGGATGGCCTGCGCCTAAAATTGGCATCAGGCAATTGTCTCAGGGTGAATGAGATGGTGCAATATGGTCATGGAAATAAGGAAACAGTAAAAAAAAGGAAGAAAAAAAAAAAGGTGACTGGCACTGGTTTTTCGGAAGAATAATTGAGATATAAAGGAATTTGATCAAAACTTCTAAGATCAGAATAGACCGTTAGCTTCAAGTGTGGAAACCTGTTAATACATCCCAAAGGAATTAGTATTTATTAATTGAAAATGTATACTTATGTTAGAATAAAAAGCATAGCGAGAGCGATATAAATTAAAACATAAACAGACTAAATAAAAACGAATAGAGACATAAACATAAAAAAAAGAATAAAATAAATTATCGCACCCGATCTAGAAAAATATTCTTTTTATTTCATTTTGAATTTCCACAAAAATTTGAAAGTCCTGTTGAACATTTGGAAAAATCAACAGAATAATAAATAAAACCCAGGGCTCGTAAGACGAACAGGTAAGGAAGTTTTATGGTTGCGGTAGAGTTAAAATACCAACGAGGAACTAAAAAAGACGAAATCTGTGTTATAAATCAGTGAATTATATATATAGATCTACATATCATAAGGAATATTCTATTTGGCTAACCAAATGTTGCAAAGTCAAAACCAGCCGGTCAACCCACGGGTTTAGAAAGCCGGAAGCAATTCACGGGCTGAAGAGGCTGGAACCTACCCATGAACAATAACAAATGTTATGTTAACAAAGGAATAAAATAGTAGGGTAAGCGCAGATTTACGTCTTCTATAAATTAATTGCAATCAAGAGTTTAGTTTAGAAAAATTTAACATTCGAGTCAAGATTATTACAAATTGTAATGATGCTGTTTTCAAGAAATCTTAATTTTCGAAACTCACAAAACGATTTTAAGGTCCATCGGTTGAAAACGCCGCTTCGTCAAATGTATTGTAATCTAATCGAGACATAAAATGATCTTTTTTAGGTGAACTGATGCTTGTGGGCAATCACTTTTTCGATACTATAACTTCGGATGCTCATTTTTGGCTCCAAAATATTATATGATGCCTTCGAGTTAAAGGATAACGAGGATTCGCCCATAATGCTTCACAAACCTCAAACTACTCAAGATAAAATCTAAATGGGTGGGATATTTACAAAAACAAAGACAAAGCAATAAATTTGTTGAATAGAAACATGAGCCTATGTATTTATCAAATACGACGGTTGCCTCTTATGTTTCGGCATTTGGCAACCCTAGTGTTGCAATCCGGCAATTGACAGCTCTGTCGTAAAGTTGGACCATTTTGAGGTTATACGCACTCAGAACGTTTTGACATACGAGCGCTATTTGTGTTGTTTACAGTAACTTAAAAGATTCATCTCGGCCCAAAAATGGAATTAAATCGTCAACATTTTCGTGCGATTATTTTTTACAACTTTCGGCGTGGATTAACTCAGCAACAGTGCATGGATGAACTTAATTCAATTTTTGGCGATGAAGCTTCATCAAGGATCAGTGTTTATCGATGGTATGGTGAATTCAATCGTGGTCGTAGTTCACTCCAAGATGAATTTCGTGAAGGTCATCCAAAATCAGTTGTTGTTCCGAAAACCATTGATGCTGTGCGCGAACTGATATTGGAAGATCGTCATGTGACCTATCGTGAGATTGAGACAACCTTAGGCGTTAGTGGGACCAGCATACATTCAATATTGCATATACATTTGACTGTCAAAAAAATTTGTTCGCGTTGGATCCCACACAATTTGTCAATCGCCCAAAAAAAGGCTCGTGTCAATTGGTCGAAAGAAATGCTAAAAAAACACGGTCGCAGTGCTTCGAAACACGTCTATGACATCGTGACAGGTGATGAATCGTGGATTTACGCGTATGAGCCCGAAAGTAAACAGCAGTCGACTGTCTGGGTGTTTCAAGATGAGCCAAATTCAACAAAAGTTGTTCGCGCACGAAGCACTTCCAAGCAAATGTTTTTTCGGAAAAACTGGACATGTCGCAACCGTACCACTAGAACAACGCAGAATAGTCAATTCTGAGTGGTACACAACCATTTGTTTGCCAGTTGTCTTCCAAGAAATCAGGAAAACCAACCGCCGAAGACGGATCACTCTTCACCAAGACAATGTGAGCTCTCACACATCGGCTGCGACAACTGCATTTTTGAGCACCCAAAACATCGATTTGATGGGTCATCCAGCGTATAGTCCTGACTTGGCACCGAATGACTTCTTTTTATTCGCGTACGTAAAAAACAAACTGAGAGGTCAACGTTTTTCGACACCTGAAGAAGCGGTTGCTGCATTCAGAATGCATGTGTTGGAGATACCTCAATCAGAGTGGCAAAACTGCTTCGACAATTGGTTCAAACGCATGCAAAAGTGTATAGATCTTCATGGGGAATTGAAAAACAATAAAGTGATATTCGATGATCAATATTTGTTTTTGTTCTCTAATCCCGAAATATAAAAGGCAACTCTCGTATACCGAGGAGTATATCAAACATTTCTGAAGTGTGTATCAAGATAATACGAAGAATCCTGTGTTTTCAGAAAATACTGTGTGAACATTGTTGCCATTCCTTGCACATTTAAATTCCATCGCATCCTTAACCAGCGCAGACGATGAGCTTGGTGCCCAGTTGGACATTTTACGATGTTTCATTTCCTAGAGCTTGTTTCGAAGTTATACACTTCACAACTCCTCAAATAGTATTCCCCGTTTATTCTACCATCAGTTTTGTGTTTTTGTTACCTTCTGTTGTGTTGTGTCCTCTGGCAGATTGATGTTAATTGAAATTTCCATTGCACAGTTGGAGGAGTAAGCCAATTCCCAGGACACACATCCGGCGCTGGAAATGCTGCCCAGATGAGGAAACGGCTTCGTCACCATCATCAGATTGGACATTTTTCTTGTTGTTTTTACGTAACTACGTTTCTCGTCTTTATGACAGTTAAACGAATCATGTCACAAGCTACGTCGCCTTGGGTCGTGTGCGAAAATACATTTATATTATATTCATCACCCGGGAACACAGGAGATAAAATACTTTTGGTCAGTTGACTTGACCTTGTCAGATTGATTAAGTGGCAAAAAGTTAAGTGAAGTGATTGAGAGTTGTTTTTTGTTTTTCGTTTTTCCTTAGATGTATTATTCCTTGAAAATACTTGAAGCTTGCTAATTCATTTGCATTTCAGGAAAGCAGATTCAGGACATTTTAAATAGGAAACCATTTGTTGATGAGACAAGCAATCTTTTCCAGATGGAAAAATAAATCTCATCCTTGCTATACGAGATACACGACGGGTACGAGTGCCGTTTGGCAGTATTGTGGCGTTGAAAGGACCACTTCAGAATTCATTTTATCTCGCTACACAACCAATTACCTCGAAAGACATCTCATCAGGTAAGACTGGCAGCATCCATGCGATGGTTTGGCATGCGGCCAAAATAAAACAATCAGAGAAAGGAGGGAAAACAAATGGAAAAGAAGTGGAGGAAAAATGCGGTTATGGAGTGAAACCCAGCAACGCCGTCTGCTTACCTGTATTCATGAGAAATAAAGAATGTTCCTCTAATTGGGCATCCGTTCGGGTTCTTCCGGTTTTTGTCGAAAATTTTTACGTAATGATCATAGTTGTTCAAATTTACTGCACCGTCGAATGTGAGCAAGATCATTTGTGGAACCTGTGAATGAAATAGAATACGAATGAAAATTGTCAGAACTACCAAAGTGTAAATAATTTTGTCAATTTCATTTAAATTAAATAACATTTCCTGTTTTTTGTTCAACATTAAAGGAAAAATAAAGACAATTTTTTTATGGAAACACCTGCTGAGATATCAGTGGTTATGAATTTTCCAGCATTGTTATAGTGACAAGAATGAAACTGTGGAATTGATGTTCCTATAATAAGCGCAGCGTTGAATGGAAAGTGCTTTTACTTTATTTTAACACAAATAAATGTTGAGTTCATTACTTATTTAATAGCACTGAAGTTAACCTAATTTAAAGTGGATATCACTACCTTCGTCTTCGCATAAGGGTTTACATTACTCAATATAATTGATGTGTGCTACGTTCCCCTAACTGAGGAAACACAACTTTAAGCTTGATATTGTACCTACAGCACAATATTGTATATAGGGTGTTCTGTATATAATATTGTTGAACATAACATCTATTCCATAAGGTGTTGGTGTTAAACAATAAAATACCCCACATTCTTATAATAACTATAAACGACATAGGCTCGTGCATCAACCACTCCCTCATCTCGCTTTACGCGGATGATACCAAAATTGTCAAGACAATCCGCTCTGCCCTTGACTCCTCACTTCTCCAATCGGATCTTGACAGCCTTTCGATTTGGTGCCAAAACAACTGCCTAGAACTGAATATCCCCAAATGTCACACACTCACCTTCTCTCGGAAACGCTCCCCCACCATGCCTCGTTCTTATCTCTTGCTAGACCAACCGATAACGTCGGTTGAATCGATTCGCGACCTGGGCGTCCTATGCGACAAGGAACTTAGATTTACCGCACATATCGATGACATAATCCTTAAGGCCAACGCCGCCCTTGGCTTTGTAAAACGTTGGTCGAAGGAATTCCTAAACCCCTACGTCACCCGATCACTCTACACAACTTTTGTCCGGCCACTACTCGGATACGCTAGTCAGGTCTGGTCCCCATATCAACTGTCTCACATTCGTAGGATCGAGGGCGTTCAACGTCGTTTCTTGCGCTTTGCCCTCCGTGGACTAAACTGGGAAAACCCACTTACCTTCCACCATACATAGGCCGGCTCCTTCTAATAAATCTTAACACACTTGAGGAGCGCAGAATCCATGTCGACATCATCTTTGTCCATCGACTTCTGTCAGGCTCAATCAATTGCCCAAGCTTGCTCTCCACTTTATGACTGCATACAAACCCCCGTAATGTGCGAAACCTTCGTCTGTTTTACGTGCCCTCTCATCACACTTCTTACGGTGCTAACGAGCCCATCTCGCGTATGCTACGACATGCCAACTCTTTCCCCACCTCCTTCGATTTCAACCTCTCCACTCCTGTCCTCAAACGACGTCTCAGAAGTAACCCGCCCTAACCCCGTCTTACAAATGCCGTATCTGCCTCCCCCACATACACTTGCTCTTTCCTAGCCCCCCCCCCCCCCCCCCCCCCCCCGTAATCGTCCAGTCATTTTCGCCTCCTGGTTTTTCTTTTTTATTCTCACTCTTGACTTAAGATTGTCTGTTAAGTTCTTTTTTTTTAGAACTATCGTCATATTAACGATTATCTAATGCCACATTTGCCAACCCCACATACACTCGCTCTTCCCCTGCCTCCTACCTCCCCTATTTTCCAGTCCTCTTCTCCTTCCTGATTTTTCTCCTTTTTTTCTTTTTTCTCTCTTTTTTTTTAATTATTTCTGAATTACTAGTTTAGAGTTTAAGTTAGACTGTAAGGTATTGTATTAATTTATGCTTGGATTAAGCCAAATAAATGAGGGTTCTGCCCTCACTAAACTTAAAACAAAGGATCGCAGTCCGTTATTTCAGGAACTTCTTAAAGTAGATCCTGAAAATGATCAATCATTTGGTTGATCAACACTAATTTAATACTCCGCAGAATAAAAAAAAACATCCAAGGGAAGCCGAGGCGAAGCGAATTATCCCACAGCATACCCCATGGCAAAAACAATGCTTGAGAGCCATCTGGATGAGGATAGCACTAAGGGCGATATTTAGACATTGATCAAAACCGAGTCCCGGTTCTGGAGACAATTCCAATAATGCGATACGATCTGTTAGACCCCAAAACCCGACATCTCTCCTGCAAATAATTCATATTCATTCATTCATCAGCCAGAGCAGCGGTCTAAGGAACAACAATCACCACAGCGAATTGGAAAACTGTACGTACTTATAGTTTAACCTTATTGTTATTATATAACATAACGAGTACCTGGCTGACTTTCCAACGGACAACTTGTCTCACAGTTTTGCTCGTGCTATTTATCTTAATCAACCGTTATTTTCACAATAATTTTCACAATTTAATTATCATTATCTTGTTTTCTTTGCCTCGTTTGCCGCATACAAAAATTTGAACAAGTGTTATAACCGTTAAGTTATGGCCCCTGGGCCACGTGTGTTAAACAAAATTAAGCGCAAACGGTTGCGTTACGACCCCGTTATTGAAGGCCAAACTCCTCCCGATAAACTTTCAAAAGTGAACGATAACGTTCTAGAAAAATCTAAAATGCGTTCAAACACTAACTTCTTTCAACCACTTCAAAGTCTGATGGAAGACTCTCCTGAAATGGATCCGACCAATGATGAACAGTGCGCAGAACTTCCTAAAGAAACCGTTCCGCCAATTGTGGTATTAAAAACAACTAGTGCTAAAGTGCGTGATATTTTGAGCAACATTAAGATAGACAAATACTTAATCAAAAACATTTCGCTTGAGCAAAAAATATGTGGCCCAACAATGGACATATACAACAAAATTAGAACCGAACTCTTACGGTTAAAATGTGAGTTTTTCACCCACTCGCGTAAGGAAAATCGTCCATTAAAGGTAGTGTTATCCGGACTAGACTTAATTAGCAACGATATAGTGAAAAACGAACTAATTGCACTCGGGATTAAGTGCCTAGATGTTAAAACCATCACAATAAATTCGTCAACAAAAGCCCTGTACAAACACTACTTGTACATCGTCTACATTTAACGCGGTACTGTTAAATTAAACGAACTAAAACGGAACTACTCAACCTTGTTCAAAACCATCGTTCGCTGGGACTTTAAAAAACATAATACAGGTAAGGTCGCACAATGTCACAATTGCCAGCTTTACGGTCACGGCTCGATGCATTGTCACATAAATAGCTTCTGTGCAATCTGTTCGGGAAACCATAAAACATCCGACTGCAAAACGAATGAGGTCATCAAGTGTGCAAATTGTAGTGGGCCACATAAATCCACCGATCCAGAATGCATAAGCCGAAAGCAGTACATAGACATTCGCCGCAAATTATCCCCACGTGGACGTGGTACAGGAAATACAACGTTCCTACAGCCTCCGAGTGACAAACAGCAGCCACTGCCAGACCGATTATCCATTGATAATTTTCCTCCACTACCCCGATCTGTGCGTCAACCTCCACCTCCTTCATCCACCTGGGCTTCTGGCCTCCATCAAACCCAGCAACCTTCCAACACACACCGACACACACGAAGAAAAATCCGTCTGAAACTATAACTAATGATAACTTGTTCTCATTTACCGAGATAAACTCTCTTCTTAATGAAGTTGTAACCAAGCTTAGTGCTTGTCAAACTAAAGCTGACCAATTTAACGTCATTACTTCATTAGCTATTAAGTACATTTACTCGGAAAAAAACATGTTAAGAAACTTTCTTAACATCATAACTTGGAATGCGAGAAGCATCAAAAACAAAAAGCATTTTTTAGTTTCTTGATAAATTTTAATATTGACATTGCACTTGTTTCAGAAACCTGGCTCAAACAAGACATTTCTTTCTCACATCAAAATTACATTTGTTATCGCCTAGACAGGGTACATGCTAGTGGTGGAGGTGTCGCCATTGTTGTGAAAAAATGTATAGAACATTCCTTGCGTCCTTCATTGCACCTTAAGTTAATTGAGGAAATTAGTATAGATGTAACATTAAGTGATAACTCCAAGGTGAGACTTTTTTCGGTCTATTTCCCTGGTGGAAATAGAAACATTGAGAAATCTACTTACTTTAAGCGGGATCTGCAAACAATTGCCATTGATTAATGGTAGCAAGTTGAGGTTGCTAGGAAGACTATCCGCAACAGATGGAACAGTAGGTATAACGTTGTTGTCGATGTGTAGCTGCAGGGTGCTACATCCACCGCAACTACTTGATTTGCAGTCGTGGGCTTCTAGGGCCACAGCTTTATAGGGCTGCGTCACTTGCAACCTATGTGTCTTTGCAACAATATTTAGGAGTTTACAAATCTATTATTAATTATTATTTTTAGAAGCCCAAATTGGTTTAAATTAGCAAATGGCTGATTGTAAAGTTGATGGCAATTTCCTTCGTTCCTCCTTAATTCGCCACTCAGCAATGCTATATAGATATGAAAAAATGGGTACTCACTGGCAAACGGAACACGTCCTCGACATGTAACAGAAGGCATGTCTTCACGAACGAATTCACATGTATGTCGCACCGAAAAAAAGACCACCGAACTTTCACACGACAGCTGTGTACATTTTGATTTGTCACAAAAAAAACTTGTTACAATTACTAACTTCCTGTTTTTTCTTAATTTAAACAAAAAAAAGAAACCTCCGCCCCCCTCCTCTCTCTTTGCTCAAACACGAAATAAAAACATCCGATAGGCAAGAAGAGAAAATCCATTCTTTTTTTCACACCAGATACCAAAAACTCTTTTCGGTATCTCTCCTCCCGTCATCCCTTTGTCCTCCAACTTCGTTACCCGGGCGAAGATTTTTGGCCATGACTGTCCCGAACTGATCGAAAACATCAGAGCCATCCCAACTTATTTGGTTTGCGCACCCGCTGTTATTATTTTATAACAAATATTCACATTTAAATATCATCATCATCATCATCGGCACTACAACCGGGATCCGGTATTGGCCTTATTTATTAGCAAGTCTCGAGGCTTGTTAAATTTTCCATAATAATTTATTTTTACGGGCAAGGTTATTAGCCTTGGGCCATCACATTTAAATATGCTTTATTTATTTTTAATATTAAAATGGGTTTCCTGCCGAGATAAGGGAGGTGGGGGAAGTTACCACGTAACATTAATGAACCAACCACTTTTCTCTGTTTACTCAATTCACGACCTGGGCATCATGTGTGACATGGGACTAAATTTCTTTTCAGATATCGACGACATAATCCTTAAGACTAATTCTGCTCTCGTATTTGTCAAACGTTGGTCGAAGAAATTTTCCAACCCCTATGCAGAACGCCGTATTTAAATTGATATTCTCTTCATCACTCGTCTACTTTCAGGATCGGTTGAGTGTGCGAATCTTCTCCACTGTATCTCCATCTACACCAACCCCTGAAATTTACGCAATCTTCGCATATATTATTTATCTACACACCACGCTTAATAAGCTTATCTCTAGAGCGCCACGAAAAGTTAACTTTAGGTCAAGCTCTTTCGACTTTAACGTTAACACTTCTGTGGCGGCTCTCGCGAACGACACTACGCACCTGCTAGCCTACCACCAGGTAAACCCTCGTTTTTGAGCCTTCGGCGCCAATAAAGCATGTACTTACCTGCACTAGCATATATAACAACCGCAATGTCTGCTGATACATAAAGTGTATCAGCAATAACAGGCATTTCCCCTAAATAGAAACTTTGTAATAACATTTATAAGAATCCAACAGGGGCATAATAAGACCGGAAAGGTACAACCTACCTGCCCATACGACTAACCACCAGCTGCAATACTTAACTGCGCTGTTCAAAGATAGCAAAACCCAAACACGCTATAAGAAGTACAAATTGGTCGCACATCTAGCAACCAACATTGCATTATTCCCTATCAAGAAATTGATCATAAGAAACGGCGACTATGCAACGAGAAATGTTTATATTTTCTCTTGATACGTAACCGAAATGCCACACACGGGCAATAGAGAACTTGCCAGCGTAAATACACGCACGCCGGCGCGACTGTGTAAATGCCAACGGCTACAATGCGCACGAACGGCAATAATGCTACAATGTAGGCGCTGATCATGCAAATACATTAACCACGGAACAACTCGCCCCAGCTGCGAATGTGTTGTTTTTATGTTTACCCAATGTATTGGTCCGCATGCTGGGCGACACAAACGATGAGCACCACGGGCTGTGTGTTCAACCCTTAGCGAATGGGGAACCAAGTAGGAAGAAAAAAATGACCAAATATGGTCATCGAGGCGATAGAGAGGTTGTTTTGGTATCCTGTCGCCTCGAGAAAAAGTTAGTCGGAAATCAACCACCATCAGAATCGGGCCTAGAGTCACCATCATCTGCGACGCGCGCGAGTCGCTTTCAATAAATCATTAACTAGTTTACCAAATTGAATTAAATGTTTCTAACCAATTTGAATACAGTGTTCATATGTATTAAGTTCCTGACAATTACTTTTTGTACATTCAATAAATCATTAACTAGTTTACCAAATTGAATTAAATGTTTCTAACCAATTTGAATACAGTGTTCATATGTTTTAAGTTCCTGACAATTACTTTTTGTACATTCAATAAATCATTAACTAGTTTACCAAATTGAATTAAATGTTTCTAACCAATTGAATTCAGTGTTCATATGTTTTAAGTTCCTGACAATTACTTTTTGTACATTCAATAAATCATTAACTGGTTTAACCAATTTGAATTCAGTGTTCATATGTTTTAAGTTCCTGACAATTACTTTTTGTACATTCAATAAATCATTAACTAGTTTAACCAATTTGAATTCAGTGTTCATATGTTTTAAGTTCCTGACAATTACTTTTTGTACATTCAATAAATCATTAACTGGTTTAACCAATTTGAATTCAGTGTTCATATGTTTTAAGTTCCTGACAATTACTTTTTGTACATTCAATAAATCATTAACTAGTTTACCAAATTGAATTAAATGTTTCTAACCAATTGAATTCAGTGTTCATATGTATTAAGTTCCTGACAATTACTTTTTGTACTTTCAATAAATCATTAACTAGTTTACCAAATTGAATTAAATGTTTCTAAGTCGTAAGCACAGATTTGCAATAAAAGTGGAAATAAATAAAGAATTTGGAGTCAGTTTATCCTTTTTGCGGAGTACCTCTAATCGTTCGAGTGACAACCAGCCATAGTGGCTCAGCCTCCTCGCCGACACCAGAGGTCAGAAAGCTAGGACGGTTTAGTGAACCTGTGCACTAGGTTGCACATAACTAAAACAAACTACCATAACCCCATAATTGGTGACCTAGTGAGGAACACGCAACGCAACGCAACGCAACGCAACTGCAAATACCATCCTGCAAAGGGCTACCCAGCCTGAGAGCGAGGCAAGCAGTAAATGCAGTGTTGATTGGAGTCAGAAGCTACGCCACGCGGCCATCACAACACAACGTCCCTCAACTGCGACACAGCGTAGACAACAGCCCCTATCTACGAGTCGAAACAGGATACCGACGACCAAAGGGTTCTATCCCCAACGAATTCCTACAACAACATCAACGACGACACCTGAAGCGGCTGTGAGCAGACACCCAACGTTGGACTACAGGTCAAGTAAAATTGTTTCCTTTTTTTCCCTGTTGGGTGAGCTCCGTCTGAGCCACCAAAAGTATTGTACATACGAAACGTTACTTTGATTGCTCTTAGTATTTCTAAAAATTACAGTAAATAATATTATTAATTTAGAATAATTATTAAAAACTTAGTAATTGCAATACAAATTTCGGAACACTTCCCTCATAATTAAATTTCTTTAGTAATTCAACTAATTTATACAATCAAAAAGTTTACGAAACGTGAAATATTGCTTCCCTTAGCTAATCAAATAAAATTTACAGTCAGGCTCTAAAAAGATATTTGGAAGCAGATCCGTTTATTAAGCCCCTTCAGGGCATTGAAATAGGTAGGATAAAATCGGTACCAACACAAGTTAGCGCAGACAACCTTTTCCGACGTTTCTCGTGACTCTCGCATTTCAAGGAACGGCCCCATCACCTTTTGTAGAAAATGGCCCAGTTTACGAGGTCAAAGAAGGCGCAACAAGAGCCCCAAACCGAATCACTGCGGGAGTCGCATACCGAACCACAGACGGTGCCACGGGCGGAGCTACAGCGGGAGCTAGAAGTGCCGCGCCCGGATTCTCCGGCCTTCGTGGACGCGCTCAGCGTAGAACAGCCCACGGACTCGCGACACGAAAAGACCCGCGACACACGCCCACACAGATCGGAGTCCCCGGTATCCGCTGGTGCGACTCAAACAGAGCAGTCACCACGGGTTGCCTCGCGCGACTTGCGCTTGCCTCCGTTCGATGAGGAAGAATCGGAACTCTGGTTCACCATGGCGGACCTAATATTTGAGGCAGCAGGCGTGAGCGAGGAGAGGCCACGTGCGCTTGAGGTTATGCGGGTGTTAAACAGAAACCAGCGCACGCATGTGGCACACATTATAAGAACTCCTGGTGGCAAACCGTATACAGATATGAGGGAGACGCTCCTCAACGCGCTCGAGGAGTCTATTGCCAAGAGGCACCAGCGCTTGTTCAACGAGACCAATTTCGCGGGGATGAAGCCATCTCATTTTCTCACACATTTACGGTCTATAGCGGGAAACGGGATCTCTGATGATGTCATCAGACCCCACTTCATAAGGGGTCTTCCGCAACAAGCGCGTCCTACCGTAATCGCCCAGCCTAATCAAAGCCTGAGCTGGCTGGCTAAGATTGCAGATGCAATCGTAGAAAGCGCTGACCAACGAGAGGAGTTCCCCGCCTTTCAGGTAGCGACCATTAATCGACAGGATGAATCGTCTTCGCGATACTACTCTTCGCACCATAACACCCCACGCGCAAATGAGGCCACCAACACGTCACCACCAATCGCCACAAACTCGGCGCAAGCCTTGGCGCATACTCGAGACTCAAGGCAATCCCATTCCCGGCAACCGGGACCCTCGCGTTACGAGTTAGGTTTACAACGCGAGATTGCCCAATTACGAGCCGAATTGCGAGACTTCGCGCGCTCGACCCAAAACCGCCCGACATATCAGAGGCCCCAGACCCAGACCCAAACCCCGACCACAGCAGGTCAACGCGAAGCCCCGAGAGGTGCCAATAGCATGCGCGGTAGACCCACACCACAGCCGATGGCGAACCCTCAAAGGGCACTAACACCCGCCTGGTGTTCATATCATCGGCGGTTTGGGGCAAGGGCCCGCAAATGCACACAACCCTGCGGGTGGAAGCCGGTAAAACCAACAACAAACGCGAATTTAAACTAGGACGGCCGACCGCAACCACAGCGCAAACGGTCGGCACACTCCAAGTAAGCCGCTTAACAATCAAGGACCCGAGATTGGATATAAGTTTTACGGTCGACACTGGCGCCGACATATCAGTCTTACCTAAGTCATACGCTTCGCAAAATAAAACGCCTAGCAGACTCCAATTACTAGCAGCGAACAACACATCTATAACTACTTACGGACGTAAGTACCTACGACTGGATCTAGGTTTGCGGCACCCCATAGGTTGGCACTTCATAGTGGCCGACGTCTCCGAACCATTAATAGGGTCGGACTTACTATCGCGCCACAACTTGCTAGTCGACACCGCGAACAATAGATTAGTGGAACAACGGTCACTAAGTCATCCGTCTGGGGGAGCCCCACGGACGCCACACGAGGCCGACATCACATGCGATGAAATTCCGGCTCTACTGGAAGAGTATAGACACTCGACAGTACCATTGCCCAATCAGGAACACATAGAGTCCGGGGTTTACCATCACATCGAGACACGGGGTCCACCGGTAAGCCAACGCCCGCGACGACTAGCACCGGACAAATTGCGCGCAGCACGCGAAGAATTCGACTACATGCTGGAGCAAGGAATCTGCCAACCTTCAGTCAGCCCATGGGCCAGCCCGCTGCACTTAGTTAAGAAACGAAGTGGCGAATGGCGCCCGTGCGGCGACTACCGAATGTTAAACGCGGTCACAATTCCTGACCGATACCCCATCGCACACTTGTATGATTACTCATACAAATTGCGCGGATGCACAATCTTCACGACCCTGGACCTCACCAGGGCATACCACCAAATCCCAGTGGCCCACGAAGACATCCCAAAAACCGCGGTCATTACCCCTTTTGGACTATATGAGTTCAAGGTAATGACTTTTGGTCTTAGAAACGCCGCACAAACATTTCAAAGGTACATCGATTCAGCTCTGCGAGGGCTAGATTGTTGCTACGCCTACATCGACGATATTCTGATTGCATCTCAAAACCGCGCGGAGCACCAGCAACATCTTAAACAGGTGTTAGAACGCCTCCGCCGATACGGACTCATGATTAACCCAGACAAATGCCAAATTGCCAAAGAGCAGGTGAGCTATTTGGGGTATCATATCAACAATCAGGGTATCCGCCCTCTCTCGGACAGAGTTAAAGCTCTCAACGAATTCCCACGTCCTACCAACGTTCGCGAATTACGACGTTTTCTGGGCATGCTTAATTTTTACCGGCCTACATTACAAAATGCCGCGCATGTCCAGGCCCCTTTAAATGAATATTTAAAGGGGGCAAAAAAGAATGACAAACGTCCAATCGTCTGGACGGAAGCAGCAAGTAATGCATTCCGGCAGTCAAAAGCGCAACTTTCAAACGCCACCCTGCTGTGTTACCCGGCAGAGGGCGCACAGTTAGCAATACAATGCGACGCGTCGGACACCGCAATTGGGGCGGTATTGGAGCAAGAGAGCGACGGTAGCTGGGAGCCGCTGGGTTTTTTCTCTAGAAAGCTCAGTACGGCAGAACGAAAGTACAGCACCTATGACCGAGAGTTATTAGCCATATACAGTGCTATCAAATACTTTCGACACATGGTCGAGGGTCGCCAGGCGATCGTCAGAACGGACCATAAACCATTGAGCCACGCCTTCCGGAAGAAATCCGGAAATGCATCGACAGGAGCGGCATCTGGACCTAATAGGCCAATACGTCACCGAGATAAAGTACGTTCCTGGTAACCAGAACGTAATAGCAGACGCACTATCTCGCATAGACATGATTCAGTTGCGCGCAGCCTTAGCCGACGCCGACTTGGAGCAAGCCCAAAAAAACGACAGCCAGCTTAAAGCTCTCGTGACAGCAGACACAGCACTCGAACTGCGAAGGTTCGCGATAGACACCACCGGGAAAATTATTTGGTGCGACGTCTCAACGGGTACAGTCAGGCCGTACATTCCGGCTGAGTTGCGCAGGGGCATTTATGAGACTTTTCATAACCCAGCTCATCCCAGCGGGCGCGCGACGGCTGCCGCGATTCGGCGTAAGTTCGTTTGGCCACATATGAACAAGGACCTCACAAAGTGGGCGAGAGCGTGTCTCAAGTGTCAACGTTGTAAGATAAGCCGACACAACGTACTGGAACCGGCACAATTCAAGCTGCCCGAAGCGCGCTTCGCCCACGTTCACATCGACATAGTCGGTCCCTTAACCCCCTCCAGAGGATTCTCGTACCTGCTCACGATGATAGATCGCTTCACGCGATGGCCCGAGGCTACCCCATTACGTGCGGTAACCGCTGAGAGTGTGGCTCGGGCTTTCTACTCAACGTGGGTAACACGTTTCGGCGTTCCCACAACACTTACCTCGGACAGGGGACCACAGTTCGAGGCCACGGTTTTCGGACAGCTTGCGGCGTTGCTGGGTTGTAAAAGGGATCGTACGACAGCATATCATCCTGCTGCCAACGGAATGATAGAACGTTGGCATAGATCGTTGAAGGCCTCCTTAATGTGCCATAACGACACGCAGTGGTTCGACGCCCTGCCCACTGTCCTCCTGGGTTTAAGGACCAGCATGAAGGAGGATCTAGGAGCCTCAGCAGCCGAGCTCACTTACGGCACCAGCCTCGTTTTGCCCGGCGAGCTTTTCGTCGACGGCGAGTCAACAGCGGAGCAAACGAGGAGCGTGGGGTACCTACGTGACTTGATGCGGAAAGTACGACCAAGACCGGTGGATCGACACGGGACTAAGAGAGTTTTCGTGCACCCAGAGTTGCACAACTGTACACACGTGTTCGTTAGGGTGGACAAAGTAAAGAAACCACTCGACCCTCCTTATGAGGGCCCGTTCAAAGTGATTAAAAGAATCAGCGAACGGGTCTACGAGTTGGACAGGCACGGAAAAACAGCCACAATCAGCGTGGAACGGTTAAAACCTTGTTTCTCAGAAGGTAGTGACCAAGGGTGCACTTCTCACACTACCCAAGTGCCGAAAGAGACACCACCGACCTCGGCGGGCGTGCCCGATCAATATAAAGGCCCCTTTACGCGAAGTCAAAAACGACCGCGCACTCGACAAGCACTACCGATCGAATAATAACCACAAACGCCCAAGAGCACGCCTCACGCGTAATACCTCCTTTTTTTTTTTTTATTATTATCGTGACTGAGTCACTGGGGGGGGAGTGCTGTGGCGGCTCTCGCGAACGACACTACGCACCTGCTAGCCTACCACCAGGTAAACCCTCGTTTTTGAGCCTTCGGCGCCAATAAAGCATGTACTTACCTGCACTAGCATATATAACAACCGCAATGTCTGCTGATACATAAAGTGTATCAGCAATAACAGGCATTTCCCCTAAATAGAAACTTTGTAATAACATTTATAAGAATCCAACAGGGGCATAATAAGACCGGAAAGGTACAACCTACCTGCCCATACGACTAACCACCAGCTGCAATACTTAACTGCGCTGTTCAAAGATAGCAAAACCCAAACACGCTATAAGAAGTACAAATTGGTCGCACATCTAGCAACCAACATTGCATTATTCCCTATCAAGAAATTGATCATAAGAAACGGCGACTATGCAACGAGAAATGTTTATATTTTCTCTTGATACGTAACCGAAATGCCACACACGGGCAATAGAGAACTTGCCAGCGTAAATACACGCACGCCGGCGCGACTGTGTAAATGCCAACGGCTACAATGCGCACGAACGGCAATAATGCTACAATGTAGGCGCTGATCATGCAAATACATTAACCACAGAACAACTCGCCCCAGCTGCGAATGTGTTGTTTTTATGTTTACCCAATGTATTGGTCCGCATGCTGGGCGACACAAACGATGAGCACCACAGGCTGTGTGTTCAACCCTTAGCGAATGGGGAACCAAGTAGGAAGAAAAAAATGACCAAATATGGTCATCGAGGCGATAGAGAGGTTGTTTTGGTATCCTGTCGCCTCGAGAAAAAGTTAGTCGGAAATCAACCACCATCAGAATCGGGCCTAGAGTCACCATCATCTGCGACGCGCGCGAGTCGCTTTCAATAAATCATTAACTAGTTTACCAAATTGAATTAAATGTTTCTAACCAATTTGAATACAGTGTTCATATGTATTAAGTTCCTGACAATTACTTTTTGTACATTCAATAAATCATTAACTAGTTTACCAAATTGAATTAAATGTTTCTAACCAATTTGAATACAGTGTTCATATGTTTTAAGTTCCTGACAATTACTTTTTGTACATTCAATAAATCATTAACTAGTTTACCAAATTGAATTAAATGTTTCTAACCAATTGAATTCAGTGTTCATATGTTTTAAGTTCCTGACAATTACTTTTTGTACATTCAATAAATCATTAACTGGTTTAACCAATTTGAATTCAGTGTTCATATGTTTTAAGTTCCTGACAATTACTTTTTGTACATTCAATAAATCATTAACTAGTTTAACCAATTTGAATTCAGTGTTCATATGTTTTAAGTTCCTGACAATTACTTTTTGTACATTCAATAAATCATTAACTGGTTTAACCAATTTGAATTCAGTGTTCATATGTTTTAAGTTCCTGACAATTACTTTTTGTACATTCAATAAATCATTAACTAGTTTACCAAATTGAATTAAATGTTTCTAACCAATTGAATTCAGTGTTCATATGTATTAAGTTCCTGACAATTACTTTTTGTACTTTCAATAAATCATTAACTAGTTTACCAAATTGAATTAAATGTTTCTAAGCCGTAAGCACAGATTTGCAATAAAAGTGGAAATAAATAAAGAATTTGGAGTCAGTTTATCCTTTTTGCGGAGTACCTCTAATCGTTCGAGTGACAACCAGCCATAGTGGCTCAGCCTCCTCGCCGACACCAGAGGTCAGAAAGCTAGGACGGTTTAGTGAACCTGTGCACTAGGTTGCACATAACTAAAACAAACTACGATAACCCCATACTTCTGCTCTCAAGCTCCGTCTGCTAAGTACGCCCACCTATCTTCTAATCCCTCCCATCCATATAACATCCAGATTCTCTTCTAAATGTTGGTTTTATCGTCTTATCCATGGTCTTTCCTTGTCTTATAGTGGTTCATCCCTCAACCATCGTAATAAATTGAAAATCGAAAGCTTTTACTTTTTCTTTTCCTTCCTCTTCTTCTCTAAGACACAAACACAAGCCTCCTTTAACCACTCTACGAATAAATATTGGATTCCTGGACGAAGATCACCAGTTCACTCCTTTATCCTCGCTTGTGTTATTATTATTATTACTATTTATTGACCTGTAGGAACTCGGCACTTCATGACCTCGCCGACTCCACCATCGTTCCCTGTCCTCTGCGCTCTCCTTCCACGCTTGACCATCCGATCCGAACTCCTCAAGGTCAAACCAATCATTGTCCTCTCATCTCCGTCGCAGCCGTCTTATCGGTCCCTTTCCCGTTGGTCTACCGTCAAGAATTCTACACATGGTCCTATCGCTGGCCATTCGCGCCACATATCCGGCCTATCTTAATCTTCGCGACCTGATTACTCTCACTATTGTAGGTTTGCGATACGGTTCTTCCAATGTGTGGTTGTGGAGTTTCCTCTATTGTCCTGTCTCCTTGTCATATTTACCGCCAAAGATACTCCTTAAAACTTTATTCTCGAATACCCGGAATTTGTTTTCTTTCCGTTTTGGGCTTGAACTAAGCTAGTAAATTGGGAACTAACCCCACTAAATTAAATTAATTCAGTTAATTAACTATTAGAGAACAGATGAAATTGGCTAAATCTATTCAACCACTCAACGTAGAAAAATAATTGATTCGTTTACTTTTACATTTGTTGATTGATCTAAGATTTTACGCAAAGAAAACCCTCCTTCGTCTTCTCGTAAAAAGAACGTAATAGATAAAATGCATTTATACGTTGACATAACCATTCTCGGTTCTGTTTTTCATCCTACAAAAAGATTACTCTCCATTACTAAGATCCCAACTGCAATCATAGGCAAATCGCAAATAAACCTCAAGCTTCCACAATCAATTGCCCTATCCTTCGCAAATGTACGTCTACCTAGTACCAGTTGCCACTCAGTCGTCGCATTTCAGAATCAATTTCAATAATTCCTGTGTTCGATTATGTGTGCTCTTTGCGCTACTCTACACCCAAACAGTCAGCCGGGCCCACAGGATCTCATTCCAATAGATGCACTCAGCCAGATGTTATGTCCGATCCGCCTGGATCCGGGTATAAGTGCAAAATCACATTCAATACCTTTCTACAGAGTATGGGGCATGCATCACTCTGTAGTCAGCATCCTCTTCAGCGTCATCATCACTGCATCATCCTGATACAGCAACTCAGCAGTGGTCAGAAGAAAATTTTCCATAATTGTCCTCTGAACTAAGATTAACGAGGGTATAATTTTCTAGATGAATTCTGTCGTCACAGTTCACAGGACATTCTCAGTGAATTCCATTGCAAATCAACGGGAACCGAAGCGGAAAAATGCGAATTTGATCCGGAAGTTCGCGACTCCTGTCGCGATTTGTTTACCATCGGCTTGCTTGGACGTCACTGAATCCTACTGCGAACGCTGACCCACATTCGTGACACTAAACGAAATTGGATTGCATTCGGAATCCGCTCATCCAATAACATTGTGTCGTCCTGCCGGCAGTGATCATGATGATGCTATAACGCTGTTGATTGTATCTCCATCTTCATTTCGGATCAAAGGAGCTCATCGCCTGAATATAAGCTACGGTATTCTCTGTCCGCCCCACCATTCCAAACGCACGTTGAAATAGTTGTACAAAGCTATTGACACAAACCAATATCCTTGGTGTGAATGTTTTAGGTGACTACGATTGCTGGACTTCCTCTGCTAAGTGACACCGATTGAAATGAATCGGATGTCGTACCCGATGTGCTATTTGAATTGAGTATCATGATGGCTGTTCCTCTATAGAGGCTAAACCTGCAAACTAATAACCTTCTATGAGGATTCTGTTGAGGTATTAAGTGGGTTGCACCCTTTGATCCGGGAGGCAGTCATGGATGATGTAGTTTATTTAAATGATGCCGACATTAGCAGCCTGAGAAACTTTTTAGTGGACCATACTGATATTCGTAGTCGGGGTTCCATTTTAAAATACAGGCGTAGGTAGTTTTTCCGAATTACGAAAGAGTATTTTTTAGGTCAAATGGAAATTCTATGTAGACAGGAAACAAGAATTATTGATGGCATTCGAGTCTATGTCGCATTACGAGGTCCCAACATTATTTTGGGTTCTACAATTTACCTCCGTATCACGAGTAAGTTTATTATAGAACGGCTTCATTGCTGGATAGTGTTATTTGCGTTCAACCACGTGCAGGTTCATGCCCCATGGGATTTATTACTTTTATTTATTGGCTTGTAGGAACCCGGAAGTTCATGACCTCACTGATTTGGCTGTGCCATTGTTCTCTGTCCTATTCACTCTCGCCCCACGAGGTTAGTGATAAATAATTATTTGTCACTTTTTAAAAAACGGAATCCCCTTTCTCAGACCAAGTCCGATGACGGGTTGGACCTCGCTCGGCTTAGTCGCAAGTCTGCCACCAAAATAAAAGTACTCACTAACTTATAATCATCTAGTACCTCTGTAACTACGTTAAATAAGGCATTTGACTAAGTAAGCTGGCGAAATGGTTTCTGTAACATAAACGTGTGCACAAAATGACATGGGACATTGCGGAGGGCGGTAGAGAAGGCGGCGATAAGGAAAAGAGGCTTCGATGTTCATTAATCTTGAATTTGTCAAGATAATAATGACGGGAAAGCACATGATCAGTCGGTATCCGTGCGGTTTGACTAAAGAGCGATTCTTTGTATTTTTTACGTCCAAATCCACCCACCCAAAAAACATACCTCTTTGGAGCCAGTCTCCACCAATTAATTGCGGTACACGCAAAATCATCCTCTAAAAGGATGAAGCACTCCCCAAGCCCTAGCATTGCCCCATACACTAAACGGGCCAATACCAAAATTGATATCAAACAAATTGAACAAAACGTTCAATTTGTCCATATTGAATTCAATATTAATCCAAAACGTGATATACGAACCAGATGTTCAGCACGTAAATTCCCCTGGTTCCAAATCTGCGGACCAGATGACCAACTCTCAAGTAAAGTTGGTAAAAAGCATAAAATGCACGACGACACTGTGGGGGTGAAGAAGTATTGTGCCAGTCATGGGCACTAGTTCACTTTCTTCCCCACGATGTTGCTCGACGAATATCCAATAAAAGGCACTGGTATATAACATTAAAAAAGGAGTTTCACTTTATTTGTAAAGATAAACAAACCTTAAGCACTTTCGTCGAGTATTTTATAATACCAATGGGTGGAAACATGAACAGTAGACATTCTTTTGCTTTTCACTGAGATATTATTTTTCCTTGTTGTTTTATTTCATTTTATCCGACGCGAGCTGGCTAAAGAAAGCCGAATTGAGTTTGGATATTTGTGCACAGCGGTGCACATTATGAAAATCTGATTTCAGCAGAGAACTGATGGTAGTATTTGTGTAGTAACCGTAGTATCTTTCGCCTAGCTCTATTTTCTTTCAAAAGACAAATGTCGTTTACGAATAATGAATTGTTATTCGATTGGCACACGCTGCGATCATTGGGTCACGACTTACCCCGTTGATGGCTGTTAATCGACCTTTTGGAAAAGGGATGAAGTTGGGTAATTTAATTTGTGCACTTCACAACCAAAAGAGAACATAATTCTGCTCTCCCATTGCCACGTTCGTCGATGTGTGGTGGATTACATCGGGTAATCGATAATCGACGAACATGGGAGAATGAGAGAACAGAAACACGATGTATGATGATGTCGGGGTTAGTTTGGTTGTGTGTGCATGAATCAATGTACTTTGAGGATAACCCATTGACCCAATTCGGCGAATATGGTGATCTCAGAGTAAATTGATCTGTACGAAGACAGAACTGTGAAGGACAGGGAAATTAAGCTGGTGCTATTCACCAGCGAAAAGAGAGCATTGATCCACAGCGAATGAAGTGTCTGGAGAAAGTGAAAAGGTCGCTGACCGGGCTAGGGAAATCTGATCAGGGGAACTAACTTAAATGCTTTGATAATTTCCCCAGCTATCGCAAGGTTGAGCAACCGCGTCGTTTGATCAGACTATGCCGTTGCTAACCGACATGATGCGATTTCCTGTGGCAATCTCATGGGTTAGTGAAATGGGGTTGCCGTATGGCAAAAAGGTAGCTAAACTCAATTATGCATTATCTGCATAGGATAATGAGTTTAGCTATGCGTCCGTTTAACATGTTTTACAGATGGAATAGCTTATAAGGGGAATGGGTAGAATTGACGCACTGAAAGCGGTCGAAATAAGGTATGCAATTGTGGGTTGGTTCTCCATGTGGTATAGAGAACCCCCACAGCACCGTCCCCTTAAATCCTGTTCAAGGAAACATTTCCTATACGGAACAAAGAACGGCGATCATAAAAACACTCGCTGAACAACAATACCCATAAGATACAAAAATATCTTTGGCTCCGATGTTCAGTAAAAAAGAAATTGCCAAGTCTGGGCACTGTGAGAAATCCCAGGTAATACTTAAGGGATTCCAGACAGTTGCCGATCCAAGGTAAAATACCTAGGGATCACACAAAGGATGCGCTGGCTCACAAAAGAGATCCTAATACAAAGGATCTTGTGTGCGATCATCGCACAAGGAAACTAACACGTTGCCTTGTGTTAGCGAAAAAGAAAAAAATAAAGGTTTTCCTGGGATCAAACGATTGGAAAAGGAAGGGACTTGGTTTTTGATAGTAGTCCAGAACGGACACGGGAGTTGGTTGTGATTCGCTGTTAAATATGGCCACGGAAGTGTAATAATAGTTTTCAGTAAGAAGTATTTAGAATATATCACTGGTAAAAGTTGAAGTGTGTGCTTTAAAATGCAATCAGAAATTTATTTATATTCATAAATTAATAACGTTTGTGTGGAACGTGAGTGTGTGACCAGGACAGTCATTTATACAATCAAACTCTAATAACAATAAGTGAAAGTAAAATGTGAATGTTGAACTTAAATGGTGAAGGATAATAATGGTGAATAAAGGAAATTAAACACTAAAGAAACAAAAGCGTTTGTGTATACCCCTCGAACCAGCAGTCGCGACCCCTTCACGTATCTCCAGTTACGACAATTTGTGCCTTGTGGTGCATTACATATGTACTAGCAACCGGATGGGACAGAAAGGAGTAGAAGATCAGGACCTCAGCAACACCGTTCAGCACAACGATCACCAGGACAACCCCGGTAGAAAGAGTAAGTCGTTAATATATATTTATTTATTGTATACAACATATTCATCGGTATGTCTAAAGATAATTTTTAACTCGAATTGTGGCACACTCTCATGGGTATATCGGAAATATGTTTGGAGAGGGTAATCAAATTCAGTCAAGCAACGTCAAAAGTGATGGAAGAGATATATGCAGCCAATGTCCTGTCCACGTTCTAACGAAGACATTGAATTACATTCTGGCGTCTGGGTTAGCGATGAGTTTCACTCTATCGAGCATATCTACTGTGTTGTTATGTACTGTTTTAGATGCGTTTGAAAAAATATGGGAGTTAAATTTCAACTTAGGCCGAATATCGTGGCAAGCTTGTATGGGCTGAATCGTGGCCCAAGCGTAATGAACCAGCAAAACCACATCAAAATCTGAATTATACCAAAAGCAGATTATGCTGTTAATTTGGTCAGATTATGAAGGTATTGGGTATTTCGAGCGGTTTTCACGATCAATTCCGATGTATATTGTCTTCAGGTGGACAAACTAAAAGCAGCGGTCAAAGAAAAACGACCAGAATTGGTGAATGGCAAAGGTTTGTATTCCACCATGACATGGTTAGACCACACACATCTCTGGGTACTCGTCAAAAATTATTAGACCTTGCATAATCGGATTACCATTTATTTCGATCTTTGCAAAACTTCTTGAATGGTTAAACTTTCAATGGCGATGACTTTTTGAAGTTGCACTCGGTTCAGTTGTTTGCCAGTAAAAAGCAGAAATTCTAAGAGTGTCGAGTCATGAATCTTATAAAAACATCGGTAAAGGTCATCGACCAAAACGGATATTATATAATCGATGAAAGTTCATTCATTGTATATATGCAAGCTCATTCATTGTGCTCTGCTGGAGGTTGTCGACTCAACTGATCCCTTGGTTGCTGTGTGATTACATGGAATCTCGGCGTGCATGATCGTTGTTGTAGCATTATGGACTTGCGCTACATCTGGCGGACACAAGAGCTTCGTCTGATGACGGAGACGGAGACTTCCGTTGTCTGTTTGGGAATCCTGCATCAGATTCGGGATATTGAGTGACACGAACAAGGTCTTTAGGGAACCATCCTAATTATGCTTTGAGTAGGGCTTCGATGACACCATTTTGGTGGGTCATACCACCAGGGTCCAATTTCTTGGTCGGAGGATTTCGACTAAATTACACGTTCAAGAGTCAGTTCTTGAAGTGTGGCTAGGGTAAAGTTGTGTAAGACGTCAGCAACCATCGGGTGGTGTTGCGCTTCTTTATGGTCAAGGTGTGATGAGACTATATCCGTATACCTTTCATCAGGGTCATTTTCCAGCACTCGGTCTAGTCCGCTTGGGTGGCTAAGTGATTTCCTTGCCTGCAAGGAGCTTGGTGTCACACGCCTATCAAAATTGTCCATTTTCTTGAGGACCTTGGCGTTTGCGTTCAAAGTTGATGTAAGTGTACTTGTTGCTTTGGCTGGGTTTGTTCTTCGTGCTCTTGGCTTAGATGTCGTGGGTAGCATTGCCCCATTGAGGTCCATTTCGGTGAGTGATTTATCATTTTTCAGTTCAATTTCGATCCTTGAGTCCCCAGTGTTGCACTTGTCCCGGAGATTGGATTTGGTTTTCCGGCGTTCTTTGCTTGATCGCCAAATTGAGGGCCCAAATGGTATTTAGCATTGGTGTCCTCTAGCTCTAGGACTGGCACAGGGATCTATTGTTTCGCTGGTGCTGCCGAAGGGGTCTGTTGGGTGTTGTTGTTTGGCATTATTGTCTAGTGCAATGATTTGGACGTGGCATGAAGTTGGTGTTTCTTTTCATGTGGATGGGAAGTTGGGAGGACGCCTCCTGCCACGAAGAGCGCTGAAGGCTTGGGGGTCTGAAATGGCCCATAGGGCCGATGAAGACGGGACCTCCCTTCTTATCGCTGGGGTCCATTGCTTTTTGTGGTCGCGGAACTGGCCAGTTTATCCGGGCTGGAGTGGTAGGGTCGCAACCCACGATCAGGGACCACCTGCGTGACACGACCGTCGAACACACCACACGCCCGCTGAATCGCTGCAAGGGCAAGAGGTAATCAAGGGACATGGAGCTCACCCACCCAAAGGCCTGAAGGCAGACCACCAAAGCCGAAGAAAACTTTACTTCAAACACTCAGGAAATTCACCAACGCATCTGCCCAATCCCAGAACGCAACATCGGTCATATGTCGGGCGCCACTCGAACGCTTCAAGGCACCCCACCACACCCAGGGCACCAGGTGGCCAACCTCCTGCCCAAAACCAGCACCACCGAAGCCGAACGCTACCACATGTAGCCACCACAATAGGGGTAGGAGCGCGCAATGCCCCGCTTGGCGGGCGGCGCACCCCAGCATCCAGCGATCGTTCGAACCCCAACCAGAGAACACGCCTCTTAGTGCACCAACAGAAGCTGTGCTCCAACGACCCGCGGAGGCACTTGGTTCGCATCTGCCATTCCGCCAGGACACGCGGACAGTGTCAGGGACAACACCGCACCCGGCTCCACGCTGGTACGGCGTCGCACACCAACGACCGCATCCGACCGGCCACTTATTTTTGGACAGACGCAGCATCTATCACTTTATCGGGTCCCGGTGTAGCGAGAGCTATGACCACTTGCCCGTGGTCGTCTTGGTGGTGGTGAGGTTAATCAGCCTGTAAGGTCCAAGAGAGTTATTCAAACACGCTGACTACGCAATTGATATTAGTCCCTTTTTATTTACAGAACGGATTTGATTTCCACCATGCCAAAACTGTAAACTATATTTTTTTTTGTATACTTTTTTTTTCTTACCATTTATATATTATTGGTTATATATATATTTGCTTTTGTCCCTAGCTCCACTGAAAGCATGGCATATGATAGGTACTCCAATTGTTCTCAATGGGCATTGCTCTTGCAATGTGGAAGCGTATACATTTAACTATGAAGTTACCTATCCTGTTTAAGCCTGCTATGTTATACACGTCTTTATTAGGGTAATACTTTGGACACTGCGATTCTGGGGTTCTGTAGATTCGGAGACAGGAACGCAGACATTGTCTTTCAAATACGCGAAGTTTTTTCATATAGTAAGGGGCTATATTAAACCATATCGAACAACCGTACACCATTATGAGTAAGATGTATGATACAATTTTGACTTTCGAGTCAGGAAGACTGTTACGGAATAATCGGCTCGCCATAGCATAAGAAATGTTAGCCCTAGAGAGACCCATTGTTTATCACATAACATATTGTTTATCAAAATTTAAAAACTGGTCGAGGAACGTGCCCGGATATCTTACTACGTCTCTCACTGCCAAAGGTATATCATTTTGTCCAGTAATGGGAAACTTTTCCCTTTATTTTGTATCAGCCGTCGCGACGCATAGGGGTGTCCCGACTAGGATAGTATCAGTTTTTTTGGAAGTTAATTTGTAACTTCCACTTATTGCAGTAATTTTTGATTCTGTTGAGATCATCTTGTAAAAGTCTGTTAATTACCTCAATTTTTCTACCCGTTCTGTACACAATTATCTCATCAGCATACGCAATAGCATGAGTAAGAGAATCCAATAGATCACTAGTGTAAATTTTAGATATGATTGGAGAGTTGACTGTGCCCTGTTGTTGGCCGTTTCTTATGAAGAAAGTCTTATTGGAAAATGTGTCGCCACATTTTACGATGAATTATCATGTCAAATCAAGATTTAGGCATGAGAAATCTGTCCGCGCATTGAGTGAGGCGTTTGCTCATATTAGTTAAGGCCCCAATTATTCATATCCTTATAATACTATAGAATATATAGAATTATATAAAAATATGAATCACCCAAACAGTAATCATTTATTGACACCCAAAAGATGAATCGTCTAATCACATACAACATAACGAAAGTACATCACCATCCAAACTGCTAGATGTCGCCTCAGATAAACTTAACGAATCGACAGTCAAATAATAATGATAGAACGATTCCACTTCCTCTTTCCTTGGTGAAGCTGATCGAGCAAGCACGTATCATAGGTAGTAATTCTTCAACTTATTAATATTATTAATTAAGACGAATATATTTAATGTAAATTAACATTTAGTTAATTATTTCCGAAGTTCGAAATATAACTGTAAAAAATATGTAATCCTAGACTTTATTATTTAATAAAATCAAATATATTATTTTGAAACAAGTCTAGATTACTTAACTGGCGATCCTGCATCGTTATAGATATATTTTCTATAACACGGACCATAATTAATACAAATAATCCCTCACCATATGTAGGTGTTGTATTAATAATAATCAACATAGTTGAGAAAATTTTTTGCTGTCGAAGCGTCTTTTTTTTTACCAAAAATAGAAATCACGAAAAGTTAGTCAGCAGAAGTGCGGACTGTAAAAGAGAAATACTCATACCTGCATCAGGAGATTCCAGAAGTGTGAAACAAAACAATTAGTGATCGAACACCTAATAAAAGGACGACTTACCACGTGGGATCAGATCCTGGAAGCAACAAATAACCCGTACGGATAGTTACTTAGACTCCTCGAGTATATATAAAAGTGACAAAAGTAAGCTAAGTAAGTTCCGACCTCTGTCTGTTTTACAGATATTATCACGGGTGCTGTTCTTCGGAGATTCTTGGCATTGTTCCACGCAATTCGGTCTATATGCGCTCCACAAGACAATCCTACGGATCGCACCCGTTTGTGGTTCATCTCCCGACAGCGCGAACATCCCTGTATCAGAACTCGTTCCGTTACAGAGCGGGGAAGCTGTGGAACTGCCTTCCCACGCGAGTGTTCCCGGAGCGTTACAACCTGCAACTGTTCAAAAAGAACTGCAACAGTTATTTAATGGCATCCCGGGGCGCCCACTCGACGCTATAGGTTCGCCTCTCCCGAGAGAAGTCTAATAAAAAAAAAAAAAAAAAAAAGCAGCACGGTACGGTACATAGCCCTGTCGTCCAGGATAATTGTGAGTATTCCAATTTTTTCTTTCACCCGAAATAAATACATCGTAATCAGAGAAATCAATCCCGAGAAGACAATTCACTTCTGTGCCAAATAACAAAATCAATGCCTAAAGAAAAAAAACAAAAAAACCCATCAAACAATCAACTCAACATTATAGAGTCAGCAAAACAAATATTCACGACAATTCGCGAAGAGCTTATCAAACCAAACATCAAAATGGCTGAACTAACAACATTACAAGGACAAATGGCAGCACTTTTACAAGCCCACAATGCTTTAGTGTAGGATAATGCAATTTTAAAACAAACCATTACAGAAATACAAAACAAGCCATCTGAGAGAAGTGAATTAGCCAACATAAGACCTCTCGAACCTGCTACGTCTGCCGTAAAATCTGCTGATGAAATCAACATAGAAATTTTTAGAAGCTTGCCAACATTCGATGGAAATAAAGCAACTTACAGATCCTGGAGATCCCTGGTCTCAACAAAAATGTACCTATCAAGGTACATGAGAATACATATAAATATTACACATGCCAGTCAATCGTGAGATTTAAAATCATTGGAGACGCTTCAAACGTATTGGTACTCGTATCACATAATACGATACTGAATTTTCAAGCGGTATTAAATAGACTCTATGACGCTATGTCTACGCGGATCAAAGACCATCATATGTGTTAGAAGACGAGCTGAAACAATTAACACAAGGAAAATTAACACTTTCAGAATTCCATAGTGAAATCAGTAAAGCATTAAATCTTCTCCTAATGAAACTGGAAATAGAATTTGAAAATAACACCCCACAACTAGCGGAAAAAGCTACAGCAGACAGTGTCAGAACATTTATTCTTGGGATCAACTGCGATTACACACGCTCAACACTCTACACTCACAAACCCAGAGATTTGGAGAGTGCGTATGCAATGGCAAGCACTATTTATCACGATAACGTCCTTCATAAAGTTTCAAAACCTAGACTAGAAGACATAAGAATAAATAAACCTCCAAGAAATAAGAATCACAATTATAACAACAATTTCAACTACAGAAATAACAGAAATAACCACCACAACAACTTTGAACACCCAAAACAAAATAATAACTGGAAACCACGATATTAACCGAATGTCCAAATACAATACCAACCACCACCAGAACCCATGGACGTAGATAGTTCACAAGGCTACAGACATGTGACACAAAAACCATCCAACGCCTACTACAGACAATCAAAACAAAATCATCCAGACAGAATATTTGGTCCAGAATCATCACGAAATCATCACCCACCGCTAAAACAACAAAGAATAAACGAGATCAAAGAAGATGAAGACAACGAATCAATCTACCCACAGCTAAACGAGGAAGACGAATACATTAGACAGGAAGCTTTTTTAGGATTATAGACGGCCTCCCGTGTCTCGAACTATACCCGAGGGATAGAGGAAGGTCCTACATAACATTAATAGATACAGGAGCAACGAAGAACTATATATCAAAACAATGCAAAATGGGTGAGTCTTTAAAAGTGATTCCATTTAATGTAAAAACTCTTCATGGCTCTACTAGAATTAGAACAAAAAAAGAAATTACATTTTTAAACAATAAAATTACGTTTTACGAAATAGATGATCTAAGCGATTATGACTTATTATTAGGTTCACAGGGACTAGAACAAATTCAGGCAGAAATAGATATGAAAAATAAAAAATTGAAATTTATAATCCCAAAAAGCGAAACTATTAATTATACGGTTGACAATAAAAAATACGAATCAGAAATTCAAGATATTATTAATAAATCCGAGCAAACTAACCCAACCTTACCCTTTACCACCACAATCGAAGCCACTATCTCCACTAAAACAAAAGAACCGATATATTCAAAACAATACCCATATCCCACTAGCAATCAAGCATTTGTAGAAAAAGAAATCCAAAATCTCCTGAAAAATGACATCATTCGCAAGTCATACAGCCCTTACAATTCACCAATTTGGATGGTGCCAAAAAAAGGCGTCGATGAGGCAGGAAATCCAAAAAAACGATTGGTAATCGACTTTCAAAAATTAAATACCGAGACTGTATTTGACCGTTACCCCATACCGGATATAAATTTAACTATACAGAATCTTGGTAACGCAAACATTTTTTCGACAATAGACTTAGAATCATCATCATCATCATCGGCACTACAACCGGGAACCGGTCTTGGCCTTATTTAGCAAGTCCTGAGGCTTGTTAAATTTTCCATAATGATTTGTTTTTTTTTTTTCCGGGCAAGTTCATTAGTCTTGCGCCAAGACTTAGAATCAGGTTTCCATCAAATAAAAATTAAAGAAGAAGATAAACAAAAAACAAGCTTTTCGGTAAACGGCGCGAAATATGAATTTAACCGAATGCCTTTCGGGTTAAAAAACGCACCATCCATTTTTCAACGTTGTGTGCACGATATACTCCGTCCATACATAGGCAAATTCGCATACGTTTATATTGACGATGTTCTCATTTTCTCCGACACCCCAGAACAGCATGTCGATCACATCAGGATAATTACAGATGCATTGAACAACGCCAATATGAAGATTTCGAAAGAGAAATCTCATTTCTTCAAAAACTCAATAATTTACTTAGGGCATTGCATTAAACATGGTAAAATAACAGTCGATCCCCTAAAAATGGAAATAATAAAGAAATATCCCGAACCAACAAACCTCAAAGAACTACGCTCATTTCTCGGACTAGCAGGATATTACAGGAAATTTATTAAAAATTACGCTTCTATTACCAAACCCATGACTATTTTCCTCCATCATGAGAATGGAAAAATATCAAAAAATAAAAGTACTTCTGCCAAAATACAACTTGACTCAGAGGCAAAAACAGCATTTAACGAGATAAAAACCAAGTTACAAGAGCAAATTGAATTATTCCAACCCTCATATGATAAATCTTTCGATTTAACGACCGATGCTAGTAATATAGCCATAGGAGCAGTCTTAAGTCAAGGAGATAAGCCAATAACGTTTTTGTCACGAACACTTTCTGCTACAGAACAAAACTATAGCACACATGAAAAGGAATTACTTGCAATCGTTTGGTAATTACAAAAACTTCGAAACCTCCTACACGGCATTTCAGATCTAACCATATATACCGACCACCATTCACTTACCTTTTCAATATCGGAAAAGAACCCAAACACGAAACTAAAGCGCTGGAAAAACTTCATAGAAGAATTCGGTGCGAAAGTTGTGTATAAACCAGGAAAACAAAACGTAGTAGCAGACGCTTTGTCACGTCAACAAATTAACCACACGACATCCTGTTCACAACATTCAGCGATAAGCTCCCCTCAAGAAGACTTCCAACGAACAGGCCAAGCCCTGAACACTTTTAAAAATAAAGTGATACTAAAACGAAGTAGTACGTGAAAGCTAATATCAAAACACATATTTCAAAGGAATATCCACGAAATCACATTCACTAACGAAGAAAATCTCATTGCAAATCTTAAAAAAATCCTAAACCCAAAAGCCACAAATGGTATTAAAATGGAAGAAGAATTATTATATCAATATTCAAAGAAAATAAAAGAAACATTCATAAACTACAAAATAGTCATCGCACAGAAAAACCTTGAAAATATTACAGATCAGGAAAAACAACTTGAAATAATGACAACAGTACATAACAGAGCCCATAGAAATTATAGAAACAATTACAGAGAAATCTCCGAAACGTACTATTGGCCTAAAGCACGCCAAAGCTGCAAAAATTATTTAAAAAATTGTAACATATGTAGTACAACAAAATACGATAAACACCCGCTGAAACATCCCATAGGGAAAACACCAATCCCAAAGGTAATCGCTCAATATCTTCAAATGGACATATTTTTCCTTGATAATGAGATATATCTAAGTACTATCGATCGTCTTTCAAAATGTACACACCTTAGACATCTCCCAAACAAACTGAATGTACCCCATGTCATAGACGACTTACTATCGCAAGCATTCATATATGAAGGAGAAAGATACATAACGACTGATAACGAATCCATCTTTACCAGTCAAATAGCTGAAGCAACATTTCGGAAACACAACGCGATCCATATAAAAGTCCCAACTGAACATTCGATTTCCAATTTGCAAGTTGAACGCGTACATTCAACGTTGCTCGAAATCGCGAGGGCGCTGGCTAAAGTAGACGACATAGAAATCAAAGACGCCATATTCAAAGCCGTTAAAGAGTATAATTTAACAATACACTCAGTAACCGGAAAAAAACCCACGGAAATAATTTTTTCACAAAACAGAAACCCAGAAGAAATAGTGAAAGCAATAACCACAGCACAAGAAAAACTGTTACAACAAGTGAATAAAAATCGTAAAAACAAAACGTATGAACAAGGAGAAATAATTTACGTTAGATCAAATCGAAGAAATAAAAAAACCAACCGCTTCGTGAAACACACAGTATTACGCAACGACGGAAATACAGTCCAAACCAACAAATCTAAAGCTATACATAAAGACAATATACGATCGAAATGACACCCTTGATACTTATAATGACATTAATTACCACCTGCAATACATTCGAAGCCATTAGTTTAGAAAATAAGAAATACTTATTTAGATGATATAAAAAGTATATATAAATATAATTTTTAGAATTACCACTAATAAATATTCTTGAATATGCTAAAATTACTGTATACCAAAATAAAGACTATATAATAATTGTTTATAAATACCCTATATTAAAAGAAAAATTTAATAACTATATATTACATCCCCTAGCAAGTAAGTTTGGAAAATTATTATTAGACCCATACATTGCCTACTGTAAAAATAATTATAAAAGAATGTCCACAAGATAATTGTACCTCAAAAATTGTAGAAAACAGACAAGCAAGTTGTAAAATAGAAAAAAACAAATAATGAGCCACTCAAAGATTTTGAAAATGGAAACATTTTTATTGACCGTAACCATATAATTAATAATCCTACTTATAGCGTACCATACGAGTACATCATCAGATTCAAAGACCATACCGAAAAAGGAGAGAATACAGAAAATACTTAAAGAAGACAAATATGTAGTTGCGGGGAATACCTATACATCAATATCTCGAGGACCAACACAGAGTTAAAGAAACTCCAAATAAACCAGGACGTTCATTTTTAAGGGTGGGTGGAGTTAAGACCCCAATTATTCATATCCTTATAATACTATAGAATGTATAGAATTATATAAAAATATGAATCACCCAAACAGTAATCATTTATTGACACCCAAAAGATGAATCGTCTAATCACATACAACATAACGAAAGTACATCACCATCCAAACTGCTAGATGTCGCCTCAGATAAACTTAACGAATCGACAGTCAAATAATAATGATAGAAGGATTCCACTTCCTCTTTCCTTGGTGAAGCTGATCGAGCAAGCATATATCATAGGTAGTAATTCTTCAATTTATTAACATTATTAATTAAGACGAATATATTTAATGTAAATTAACATTTAGTTAATTATTTCCGTGGTTCGAAATAGAACTATAAAAAATATGTAATCCTAGACTTTATTATTTAATAAAATCAAATATATTATTTTGGAACAAGTCTAGATTACTTAACTCGTTAGACCAAAAACGTGTTCGACTGCACATTTCCAACGCGTTCTGTTGGCGCCGTTTAGGCACAATAAATCCGAGTTTTGGCGCCGATTAATTACTGTCGATGAAACTTGGATACACCATTATACGCCCGAAACAAAAATACAGTCAAAACAGTGGACTGCAAATGGGGAATCGGCTCAAAAAAAAAAGCAAAAAACATCGACTCACTCAAACGACTGTCAAATAAAAACTACTCGTCCAAAATGGCTAAAATTTTGGTGAGTACCTATCAAAAGATGCACAACTAAATTCACTAGTTTTTATTGACGAGTGTCGCTATATTCATGTTGAGGTCGGAAACTTTGTAGCTCACACTCGTATATCGGAAACCAGTTTTGACGCGGGATGGATAGTGTCATGCCGAGTTCCAAAACCAAATTGGTTATCCGGGATAATTTTGTTATCCTCGGACTAATTTAATAATGATTTATTTATTAGTTTTTCAAACACCTTGCTGATATTCGGAAGTACACTAATAGATCGAAGATTGGCTGGGTTGCTACTATATTTTCCCCATTTTGGAGTGGGGTGGGGTACTGCTGTTTTCCAGTGCGTTGGATAACATGCATTGTTGAGTGGGTTATTGAACAGTGTCCTATAAATATTTATGGCTTCCGACGGTAAATGTTTGAGTGCTGTGTTTGGAGTTCCATCAATTCCAGAAGATTTCTTATTTTTTAGTGACTCAAAAATAGCTGTGAGTTCGTCCTTCGCTACAAACAAACTGTTGCTTCGATTTACAATCGGGTAATGTGCGTTATTAATGTCAATAAAGACTGTAAAACTTTGATTCTTGGAGCACAAACTATGAATTGTGTTTCGAAGTGAAATGTGGGTTTGCAGTGCTCCGTGTTCTAGATCATGATTGGGGGAGAGGAGTATTTCATTCTGTGCACGATCTCGAATAGGCACCCATAGCACTCGCTTTTTCTTGTGAATCTTCTATTAATAAGGATTCACCGTCAGAGATAATATTGTTGCGGGTAATACTTGCGTTTGTGGCGCAAGGTTAATAACCTTGCCCGGAAAAACAAATTATTATGGAAAATTTAACAAGTCTCAGACTTGTTAAATAAGGTCAAGACCGGATCCCGGTTGTAGTGCCGATCATGATGAGGAATACTTGCGTTTAGCAGTATTTGGCAATTCGCTGGACTTCGTGCGATTTTTAAACAGGGAATGTCATTATGATTCCTCTTTCGGAATATCTTATTTATCTGAGGGAACATGATCGAGCAGTTAGGGTTTATGGCTCGAATCTTGTTTTTCCATTTTGAGTTTATAGCTGTTCTGTAGTTTTCCCGAATCAGCTTTTGCAGATTACGGATCAAGGATTCGAGTGTCCTTATTTACGGGCTTAGTCGGTCGGTGAACTGCCAATAGAGAAGTTTCAGTATATATATGAGAGAACTTTTTGTCTATATAGGGCATCGATAGCTGCGTTTCCGTACTGGCTTGTATTTTGGGAATAGAGAGGTCCATAGACTTCTTTACATGGCCATCTATTGTAAGGAGATAATGATCTATCTCTTCATTTTTTAAATTTCTATTGATAGGTGGAACCATCTCACTTGAGTGGAGTCCCTTTTGATAACGCGTTCGTAACACGACCAAGGTGCTTTATGAAAATTCAAGGAATAAAGATGATCAAATTGGTCAAGTAGAGTTTGTTCACGTGGAATGTAAATTGTGGCCACACAAGCACTTATTCCGTATATATTTTTATTGTACACAATCAGCACTGCATTCACAGTAACACGTGTGTAGTGGAACACACACTAGTTCACTTGTGCGTTCATACAGCGTCCTCACTTACTGTTATTTCCTCTGCGAGGAGAACACACATACACAAACACACGCGTGTACGCTAATAAAACTTTTAATATTTTTTTTTGTTGACGAATGATGATCAACGTAGTTCGTTCAACGACTTTTCAGGTGCTGGCAGTTCATCGATATTGGTTCTATCGATATTGGTTCTATCGATATTGGTTGTATCGATATCGGTTCTATCCCATTTATTATATTTCTTTGATAATAGGATGCATTTAATTCCACTTGATTAGTAGTCTCTTTGAGATCAATAATGTTTGGAAATGGGGGTCGAAGAGAAATTGAATGTGCTGACATTGGTAACTGAGCCTATTTGGGTTTTGAGGTTATTAAAAATGAAGAGCAGTACGGGTGAGTATATGGAACCCTTGGGAACATCAGTATTTATTTCATGACAGGTTATTTTGATGTCGTCCAGAGCCTCCTCTGTTAGAGACGCGTCACATAAACAAATTATAAAAAACAATAACAATAATATAAGATAAAGAACAAGGTAAAGTCTCACGTCATCCGAAAATACAAATGGCTTGCATCGAGAAAAAAATAAGAGCTGGAGTTGTTAAGGATTCGGGCTCATATAAGCTGCCGTTTATTCACTACACTGTTTTCGAAAACGAACACCAGTTGGATCAGTTAGGGATAGGGGTTTAATAATAACAGAGTTAGTTATCAATTCAACCACGAACGCGGTTAGAAAATAAAGTTGGAATTAGTTAGTTTTGTATTAAGTCGGCAGTTTGGGAATACAGAGTAAGATTAAAGTTGGAATCAGACTATCGTCAATTATGTAGCGATCCTAAATCGCTACTCCTATCTAAATCCCCAATAACATCAAAAATCCTATCCATAATCCCATAACTAAAAACCCAAATTTCATATCGAATCAATGAGCGATAAATTAAACAAAAGTTAATTATCGCACATTGATTCAAATTCCACATAACACATCCAAATCCCATATTGAGTTCCATGTACAACGAATTTAACCAAAAGTTAATTCATCATACATTGATTCAATTCCTAAAAATCCTAACATCATGAAATGCTAAATTCAAAACGCATTTTATGATTCCCTTCCCAGAATCTATCCAACAAAAACCTTTAAACAATTCTCGGAACAAAATTCCAATCGAAGCACGCCAAGCCTTGCGTACGCTTCTTGGAATTTTGACATTAAAATAGTTGACAAAAGTCAACTCCAAAAACTATAAAAGGGGAGTGCATTTCAATTTCGTCATCAGTAGCATATCAGAGGCCGAACCGCTGGCCGACCGAAGTGTCCACTTTTAAAACCGTATCTGAACCTCTGATTTCAATCCCAATCAAACTAGCACATGTTTTATATTAACTAAACCCAGTTCGGTCTTTTATTTTTTCACCGTCAACGTTCCGGGCTCTTCTGCCACCGTTTGGGAATGCACGGCCCGGAGTACAACAATTATGATGTCAACTCAGTCGCCAGTTCAAGGGTTCAATTCCGAAATAATTTATTTATAAACAAGCATCAATATTCAGGTTTTAATAGTCATTATTTCAAAAATTCATTAGCCATTGATCCAATCGTCAGTTCAGTTTAGTTTGGAAAAGAAGTTGAAATGAATCAGTCGTTAATTCTGTCGACAGTTTAAAAGCTCGGTTTGTCAATAAACTCGTAGTTCTATTCCCAATTTGTTCACCAGTTTCTAAATAACCGTCAATCAATCATCTGTAAATCAGTCGTCAATTCAAATGTGAGTTTAAGAGTTCAATTTAGAAATAAAGTTCGAATCAATTCAGTCCTGAGTTCAAGAGTTGATTTTGGTAGTCTACTCGTCAATTCATCACTTTATTCGTTATTATGGAAATAAATTTGGAATCAGTCAGTATTCAGTTCAAGAATTCAGTTTCAGAATAAGATTGGAATTAATTCATTGGGCAGTACAAAAATAGAGTTGGAGTCAGTCAGTTTTGGATTAAGTTCGAGGATATAGTTTAGAACTCAAGTTGAAGTCAAGATTGGAAATAAAGTTAGAGTTCAATTGTCAGTTTGTAAATCAAGGTGGCATCAGTCGGTCGTCAATCCAGTCTTAAGTTCAAGAGTTTAGGTCTGAAATAAAGTTAAAATCATCCATCAGCTCAATCGTCAGTTCATTTGTTACTTAGAAAATTAATTTAGAATGAGCCAGTCATCAGTTCAAGAGTTTAGTTTCGAAATAAAGTTGGAATCAGTTAATCGTCAATTCGATTGTTCTATATGGATGCGAAACATGGGCTCTCACAAAACGGGAAGAAAACAAATTCCGCGTATCCGCGAATAAAATTTTAAGGGATCTTTGGAGGTAAATATAACGAGGCGGCGGGACAATGGAGGAAACTCCACAACCACGAATTGGAAGAGCTATACCACATTCGGTTACCTACCTAACCTACAATAGTGGGAGTAATCAGGTCGCGAAGATTAAGATAGGCCGGGCATGTGGCGCGAGTGGGCAACGGTAGGACCATGCGTAGAATTCTTGACGGTAGACCACCGGAGGAGATCGGATCGGATCGTCGAACGTGGAAGGAGAGTGCACGGGACAGGGAACAATGGCAGAGTCGAGTCGGTGAGGTCATGAACTATCAGGTTCCTATAGGCCAATAAAGAGTATAGTAGACCAACGGAAAGGAGACCGGTAGGACGGCCGTGGTGGATGGGAGGACAATGTTAGGTTTGACCTCGAGGAGATCGGATCGGGTGGTCAAGCGTGGAAGAAGAGCGCACAGGACAGGAAACGATGGCGGAGTCGTGTCGGTGAGGTCATGAACTTCTGGGTGTAAAGGTTATATTTTTAGCCTACCACCGCCCCACTGGTGGTTAATGGCAGGAAAATGGCTGCCACTCTGATACCGGATAAGGAATGACGGGTTTTTTGAATTTTTTAACATTCCTAATTTTATTTAATATTTCTTGACTTATAGTGGTGGCCTCCGGATTTCTACTCATCACGAATCAAAAAAAAAAAAAGCAAAAAACATGGGGTGGCGAGAGGCCGGTTTTAGGGAGACAAGGCCAAATGTGTCCTTCATCTTGTCTTTGGGTTTCGACATCCGTGAGGGTGTTGGGCTCGGTCTCGTGATATCTGAAAAGAAAGGGGGGAAGGAGGTATCTAAGGATAGTGTGGGCAGGGTTTTTTCAAGCGTTCTCTAACTACTTGGATGGGAGGATGATGGGAAAGAACTCGTACAAGACCGGTGGGTCTTGAGTGCGGTAGTAAACGCAGATCAATTCTTTGGCGTCTGATAATCTGCGCTTTGGTCGGTGTGTGTGTGTGTGTGTGTGTGCTTGTGATGTCTTGTAGTGTGCGTGCGTGTTTGTAGTGTGTCAGCAGAAGACCCTATGGGATGGGTCCAGGAATCCTCTGTTATTGACGAGAATGTTTTTGGGAAGGGTGCTTTCTTCAGTTTTGTACTGAAGAAGACATTGTGGTGGTCTGATCCGAAGAGATCGAGAGAGAGAAAGATCAACAGCACAAGACTCCCGTACAAGTGGGTTCTCGCTGTTCTGAATGCTTTCGAGGTACTTATATGCTAATTGTAGCAAGTACTCGCGGATAGGGGTAATCGAGGCACCTTCGTATAGATGAGAGTTCGGGTAATGGCGGCCCTCAGGCCTTCTAGAGTGGTTGGTGCATCTTCTGAGGAGTTTTCTTTCGAAAACTCGCAGTCTTTCCATTTAGGCTGAAGATATGAAGATATGCAGGACCACATGGGAAAGGCATATGATATTCCGGATCGGATTAGCTGCTTATAACAGAGAAGCTTAATTTTGGTGTCAACTTTGTTGCGCCACTTCAAGATGTTGTGCAGTTGCTTAGACCGACCGAGGTCCCTTTGCAGAATGTGGGTCACATGTTTGATGAAATTCATTTTTGGGGTATAGATGACCCCACTCCTCACGAATCCAAAATGTGCCGTCCTTTTATACTCTGTGGAGACAGAGATTTTTCGAACATTTTACTTAAAAATTCCAAGAAGCACCAACATGATTTTGTGTGTTTCAATCGGAATTTGATTCTGGGAAGTCAAAAAAATTTGTTCAAACAAATTCCCGGAAGGTAAGAACATGAAATGCATTTGGGGTTAGGCATTTCATCATGTTAGGATTAATGGGAATTGAATCAATGTGCGACAAATGGACTTTCGGTTAACCCTTATGTCAATGACCGGGCACCTGGGTACCCATTCGTCGCAATTTCACGATTGCTCGGCCTAGTAGACGAATTTTGTGTCGTGTCAAAATTCTTTATATTTATAAAAAATAATTATATAAAATACATAAAACATTCACAATATATTTGTTTCTGATAAACAAATTAAAATCTATTGCAAAATATTTGTTTTAACTTTGTTAAAACAATGTTTCTATATGTGGGTACCCGGGTACCCGGTCATTGACTACTGTCGGTAAAGTTGGTCATTGACATAAGGGTTAATTTTGCTTCAATTGGGGAACATGATTTGGATTATGGGTAAGGGTAAGATAATTGGGAATTGAATCAATGTGCGACAAATTAACTTTTGGTTTAACTTGTCGCTCATATGATTCCCTACGGGAATATGGTTGGGACTATAGGCAATAATGGGGATTGGATGGGAGTAGTGATTTAGGATCACTACACGGGTTCCTACAGGCCAATAAATAGTAGTATAGTAATATAGTATACTTCATCATTTTATTCAGATTTGATGATCAAAATGGTGCGACGTCGAATCTTAGAAAAACAAACTTAGAAAAACGAAACAATGAAGTATAGTACAAAATTATACAGCAAACTGCAATGCGTAAATAGCACAGTGACAAGTGGCTGTGTTAGGCGTTCGAAACCAGCGACGACATTGACTGCAGAACGACCATTCTTGTTGCTAACTCCAAATTCGCTCGTTAATTCGATGGCTATTTCGGAAATAGTATGGAGTCGTCATTTGTTGTAAAAATATAAACACTGTCGATAAAAATTATTTATTCTGGACTCGTAGAGCCACCACAGTTCTATGGTCCCACCGATAATTGAAGCCACAGCCAGGATGTCTTATTAGACGTATCCAGTGCTTCGACCGTGTTTGGCATCATATCGTTTAGTCGGAAATAGGTGTCACCTAAGTCGCTATAATTCAGTATATTTTGCTCCGACCGTCATTCAATTTGATACATTATGGTTTGATACTCCATTAAATTGTTTATTAAATGAGCCATCTCTGGGTTAGTCTCGAAAATTATTGAACGGTGGGTGTTTAGTTCGTATGCTACATAAAATTAGAAGAGTAACCAAACAATCAGTTGAGAATGGTATTTGAAATGAAATGAACATCAAGGGCAAAGACTAAGTAGAAACCGCCATATGGCAAAGCTCTAGTTAACATGGGACGACTGACATACATTCGTTATATATTGCTAGAAATTTCTATACTTTTATCGTAATTAACAGTTCAATTCATGTACATTTTGATATCGCTTCTCATGTTTGTTGGCGACGTTACATACGAAGCCAAGGATGGAGCAGCACACGACTGCTGACTGGCACACCGTAGATCGGCAATTTATACCATTCGCTCTTTGGTTCTCGTGACAATACGCAAACAAGAGAATGGGGACAAAAACGAGGATAAAAGCAGCGGCAGTTGGAGAGTGCAACCAGTTCAGTTCAGTTCAGTTCAGTGCAGAGGTAATAAGAGATCTTAACAGATTCTAGTTCTACCAAAACAATAAAATAAACAATAAAAAAAATAATAATACAGTCCACTGATTGAATAAGGCGATCCGTGCTCGCAACATAATCGAGACGCCGCCTACTAGTAAAAGTTGGTCCTTTGAGCCGGATCCAACAAGCGAAAGAATGCCGATGACCCGATCAGGAGCAAAGACGGGTAGGCCGCTCTTACGTACGTCGGCCACCACCATCATTTGAAAATTTGTGTTTAATATAATTTTGTTTTAACATGGTATGATGGTAAGGTGGTGGAAGAATTGCACGATCCTGAAGTGAGTTTCTGAACCCACCCTGATTCGGGTGTGGATCGTGCAGTTCTTCGAGTTCGAATTTGTTTTTCGAAGTGGACGTGAGTGGAGAGCGAGAGAGATGGAGATTAACGTTGTTTGAAAAATACGGTTCGGAATTCCGTTGTTGACGTTTGACAACGGAAAAAGCAGGAAAAGGAAGAGAGGAAACGTTTTGTTTTTGGTTCGATACGGTTTTTGGGATACCGTTCAAGGTGGAATCAAGAAAAAAAAGAGAGAAGCACTGACCTCGAAAAGGAAATGATTGATTGTGATAATCTAAAAGTGGAAGAATGTATACATTTTGTCAGAAGTAATTGTAAAGTTAAAGAATGTATAAACTTTGTCAGAAGTAATTGTATTGTTTTGTAATCGAGTGATTTGTTTAAAGTTAATAAAATAAAAGTTGTAAACTTTGCTCGACGAGAAAGAGGACTGACTTTTGTTGATTTTGGATGATCATGCTGGTGGTATATAGCAGGGAGAACGAAAACCTTTGAAGTATTCTGCGGCTGTGAACTGGAAAAAGCGATGAGAAGATTAACATAAGACAGACCGCGAAACTCCCACATCAATAATGATACAATAATATTAATATTGCAACAATAGCGGATATCGCGGCAATAGATTATATCGCAGCAACCCACATATGCAACCATTGGCGGGGTTTTTGGCAACCATTGGCGCATCTGTGTGCAGTACAATTTAATTTAACGTCGGCCTCCATAACAATTAACTGGAACAGGTAACCCATTCAATTTTTGTATGTACCTACCCAATTTTATGTGGCAGAGAAACTGTCACACCGCCACATCACGCTGGAGGAGCTTCACCCACCGCCGTGGTGAGTAGTAACATCAAAGACGATGATGCCGCAGGAAGGATATCTCCCATAAGCATTAAGGGAGATGACACGGTACCTATTCCGGGGTATTCAGGACAGGGAATGGCAGCTCACAGTAGGTTAAAGGAAAACGTGTCCGCGCCCTATACTCCGGTACGGACAAGCGGTATAGCAGAAAGCCACGGCGCAGAGAGGAGTGATGGATCCGCCGAACGAAGTGAAACACGATCCGTGAAATCAAGCAAAAGACGGGCATTGGCCGAAGCCCAAATATTGATCGCCAGGCGAGATTTGGAAATCGCCGAAGCTAAAGGAAGGATGGCTCGGGCGGAGCTTGAGATTTTGCAACTGGACTCCGAAACAGAGGATGAGGCGATTGAGGAAATAAAACAAGAAGAATGCGTTGAACCATGGCTCAACCAATTGAATATGGGTGAAGAAGAGCAGAGGATGCCGCTTCCCAAAGACGAAACAAGGAACGACATCCAAGAATTGGCCCAAGCAATAGCCATGCTATCGCACACATCATCTAGGACAGCTACGGCAAGGCAGATGTTAGAGCTTCCACACTTCGGTGGAGCCAGCGAGGAGTGGTTGTCGTTCAAGAGAACATTTAATGACACGGCACCCGCTTATAGCCATGCGCAGAATCTGGCGCGTTTACAGAGAGCGCTACAAGGAAGGGCGAAAGAGGCTGTCAGGAGTCTCTTGTTCACCGCCGAGGATCCTATGGAGGTAATGAGAGGGTTGGAAGCACGTTTTGGAAGGCCCGGAGCCTTGGCTTTGGCTGAATTAACAAAGCTAAAGAGTCTGCCCCGAATGACAGAGGACCCGATGGACGTGTGTGCATTTTCCAGTCAGGTAAAGAATTCCGTGGCCACCATTTGTGCATTGGAAAAGGCACAGTACCTGTGTTCACCAGAAACGATAAAGGAATTGACCGTCAAGACGCCGTCATCAATGCGGTACAGGTGGTTCTCATACCATCATAGCCACCGAGGAGAAGACCAGCCTGAGCTCTCGCTTTTCAGCGGTTTCTTGGAGATGGAAGCGGAAATGTGTGGTGATTTCGCGCCACCGGAAGTGTTTTGGGATTCAAAAAAGAACTCCCAGGCGCACTCATTGCCCGAGGTGAGACGCGGTTCCTCGAGAGGAGCCGTCCACGTTGTTCGAGGAGATGAATCGGTTCTGGAGGATGGCAGACTGGTGTGCCCCGTGTGTGAGGAAGGACATGGGATTCTTGAATGTCCCAAGTTTAAAAGAGTCAACGTAGGCGAAAGGTGGAAAATGGCAAAAGACGCACGGCTCTGCTTCAAGTGCCTTCGACACCAACATCAGAGGTCAACTTGCACAGCGCCGCCTTGCAAAAGATGTGCTAGGTGGCACCACACTATTCTTCACAGTGCTTCAACAACAACGATGCAAGATGAAATCAAGCTGCGTCGTAATGCGGCCCGTCCAGACGACGAACCGAAAACTGAGGCGAGGGAAGAAATAGTTAGTTCCGTCCATACCTTGGGTAGCGGAAGGGTTTATTTAAAGATGGTGCAAGTGTGTCTGTACGGGCCAAAGGGATCAGCCAAAGTGTTAGCTCTCCTTGATGAAGGATCGACCTTTTCATTGCTGGATGCATCTGTCGCCGAGAAAATTGGGGTAAATGGCAAGCCCGAAACCCTCATTTTAGAGACCGTCGGCGGACAAGGTATCAGAAAAGGCGAATCGCAGAGGATCCAGTTAAAGATCAAGGGAGCCCACAGAAGGGAAAAGATATCGATCGAAGCTAGGACTATCGACGACTTGAAGCTGGCCAAGCAGGAAGTGACAAGGGACACGATAAAAAAATGTAAGCACTTGCAAGGAATCGAACAACAACTGACCTACAGAAAAGAAGAACCGCTTTTACTCATTGGCCAAGATAATTGGGGACTTATAGTCACCAGGAAGCTGAAGAAGGGCAGAACCGCCGAACCAGTCGCTTCGCTCACCAGTTTAGGATGGGTGCTTCATGGGTGCGAAGGTAGAGACAACGTGCCAGTGAAATTTGTGAACCATAGCAGGATGGTAGATGACGAGACAGAAGCATTAGTCCGTCATCATTTCGAAATTGAGGCCATCGGAGTGCAGCCGGGCCGTCCAAGCAACGACGCAGACAGAAGGGCGTTGGAGGTACTGGAAGAAACCACAAGACAATTGCCATGTGGTAGGTTCGAAACTGGTCTGCCGTGGAAGAGTGAAGATGAAGTTCTGCCTAACAACTATGATCAAGCTTACCGGCGACTTGTGAATACGGAGAAGAAACTTGACAAGGATGAAGAACCGAGAAAGATATACACGGAACAAATAAAGGATTTGTTGGATAACGGATACGCAGAGTTGGCTCCTTCAAGTACCGTTCCGGGAAGAACCTTTTATCTGCCACACTTCGCCGTGATACACCCTACTAAGAAGAAGCCGCGTCTAGTTTTTGACGCAGCTGCAAGATTCAATGGGAAAAGTTTGAATGACACCCTATTACCGGGACTGGATTTCCTCCAATCGCTGTTTGGGGTCTTGGTCAGATTCAGAGAAAACCCGGTTGCAGTAGTGGCAGATATTAAAGAAATGTTTCTTCGAATTCAAATACGAGAGGCAGATCGTGACAATCTAAGGTTCCTGTGGCGCGGGAGTAACAGCAAAGGAAAGCCAGAGGAATATCGCATGACTTCAGTGGTATTTGGGGTTACGTCATCGCCATCAACAGCTATTTACGTAAATAGTAAATAATATAACGCTGAGGAATTCAAGGAACATCATCCAGTCGCAGTGCGAGCTGTGCACGAGAACCATTACATGGATGATTATTTACAGAGTTTCGAGACAGTAGAGGATGCTATGGAAGTGACGAAGGCCGTATATAAAATCCATGAAAGGGCAGGATTCCACCTAAGAGGATGGGCTAGTAACAGACCAGAGATACTCCAGGGGCTTCAACAGGAGGAGGGGAAGGAAGCCCTAGATCTAACAAAAGAGGAGAAATCCCTTAGACTCAGATGGTTAACAAAGGAAGACACATTGACATTCAGTGTGGCATTTCGAAACAGTCCTCCGGATATACTTAGTGGAATTAGGACTCCTACCAAGAGGGAAGTTACTAGTGCGGTAATGTCCACTTTCGACCCTTTGGGACTCGCAGTACCAGTCCTTATACAAGGAAAGAAGATGATACAAGACATCTGGCGCGCCGGCATTGGATGGGATGACAAGATCCCAGAAGAACAGGAGGTGGCTTGGACGAAGTATTTGCGAGAGATATCCCTCCTCAGAGAATTAAAGATTCCTCGGTGCTTGTCGTGGGACCGAAAGGAGGGTGAACTCCACACGTTCAGCAACGCCAGGGAAGAGGCGTATGCAGCAGTAGTCTATTGGAGAACTGTGGACAACGATGGAAGAGCGAGTGTTAGTCTGATAGCTGGTAAAGCACGAGTGGCACCAACTAAACCCGTCTCAATGCCACGACAGGAACTACAAGCAGCATTGCTAGGCAGTAGGCTATCAGCAGCAATCGAAAAAGAGCTCAGGGGGAAGATATCAGGCAAATGGTATTGGACGGACTCCAGCACAGTTTTACAATGGATACAGTCAAGTCCCCGCCAATTCAAAACCTTCGTAGCGCACCGCCTTGCAGAGATCGAAAGACTTACCGAACCGCGGGACTGGAGATGGGTGCCGACAAAAGAAAATCCGGCCGACGACGCTACAAGAGGGACACCTAAGGAATTCAGCAGTGACGCAAGATGGTTTAAAGGTCCCACCTTTTTGTACAATGATGAAAGCAGGTGGCCCGACCAGTGTTTCAAAACAAAAATAAACACCAGCACTGGGGAGGAGAAAAACAGGGAAGTAATAGCTACGGTAAGGGTCACCGAGCGGTACATGCCAGATCCAGAACACTTCTCCAGTTGGATACGGCTGTTAAGAACTACGGCACGCATGTTCCAATTCATATACGTGCTAAAAAAGTGCAATCATGATCAAAGAAAGGATACCATTGCAGATAAAAAGGGCGGCCGGAAGTCATAGAGAGACCACCTTGAGAAGAAACTGTGCATCATATCAGTCACCTCATTATACGACACTACCATGAGAGGTATTTTCACGGCAACACAGCCACGGTGATGAACGAAATTAGGCAGAAATATTGGATCTTGGGCCTGTGGCGATTCCGCCAGATCCCACGGCTCGCCTTCCTGAAAAAACCCCCATAACCATAACCCGGGTCTGCGCCAGCTTTCGCTAATGCAATTCGCATTAGCATCTTAGATGCTTCACGCATCAAACAGACCCAATTATTATAACCCTAAAATCCCTATAAAGAAAACTTACCTTCATGCATCCCTTCGCATACAATTTTTCATAAGATTTCTTTGTTTGCTTATTTGGTATTCTGAACCAATTCGGTACCAGACAAATACCATAAATATCGCGCCGTCTATTTCCCCAGCCGCGCCATATACCTTTTCATATACATTGCCTGGCAACCTTTTTTGTTTGTCTTACCAACAAACAACCCAAGCAGCTGCATATAATTAGCGCAATAGACGCTGAAACCAAATTCTCCAGCATTTCCTAATGCAAATATGAACCCGGTTTCTATTGCAGCCAGAGATGCCATAAACATCCAATTTGCTTTTAGCACCTTTTTCTCCTAACGTCGAAAATAGCGACGAGGCATCGTATAAACATGACCCTCATTAAAGAGCGACCCATTTGGTCGCCTTTTCTTTTGTCTTTGCCGCCTGCCTGTTTCGCTGTTCCACTGCACGTGTGAATAGCATTGATCTCAACGATCCCACACATACTACCATGACCTGTATTACAAGATCTGGTTTCCTATACCACCAAGAGAGACTTTACGTTTCCCTGGTGGTAGGTAAAAAACGATATCCTTATTGGAGAGGATATCGTTTTAGTCGTATTACAACCAGCAAGGCGGTCGGGTCGCCTGCCATCCACCGGTACCGGAGGCGGCCGCCGACAGCCATGGTCGTCGTATCTCTCCCGTACCCGTTTCGCGCACGGGGATGTAGATATTCGAGTCGAATAGAGTGATCGGGCTATTAATTAAAAAGTAATTTAGTTATACCAGTAGTGTACACTGTCGTATATTTACTTTTCTAGTGAATTCGTTCGTCGTCCGTATAAGTTTGTGTGTGAACTATAAACTAATTAAGTGTAGCCCGATTAGCCTTAAATAAAAAGAACCTCTACAGAATGAACAAGGGTGTGTTTTACGTGTTTACTTTTGGTGTTCGTTTTGTTGGTTGTTTCCAAACGTGGCGTCGTTTCGTTCCTTTGCTTCAGCGTAATTGTTTAGTGCTCGTCGGTGGAACAATACATGATGGAGGAGGAAGTTAATCAGCGCCGTACGCCGGTGCACTAATTCCTACCCCACAGGCCTAAGGACGACGACAAAGAAGGTGATACATCAATGTCAGTGGTGCAAAGTCAACAAGGGCAAGCCCCAGGTACCACCTGTCGGCGATCTACCCAGCGAACGACTGCTCCACCACAAGTTCCCCTTCACTAGCACGGGAGTGGACTATTTCGGTCCAGTCAAAGTCACTGTTGGAAGAAGAACAGAAAAACGTTGGGGTGTTCTATTCACATGCTTGACCACAAGAGCTGTGCACTTGGAGTTAGCAAACTCACTCAATGCTAGTTCCATGATTATGGCCTTATGGCGAATGATGGCCAGACGAGGAGCCCCGAAGGTGATATGGAGCGACAACGGGACTAAATTCGTGGGCGTAAATAGAGAGCTGGAAGCGGCGGCAAAAGGGGAAATGATCCAGTGGAAGTTCATACCGCCCGGATGTCCGAACATGGGAGGTGCATGGGAAAGGCTCGTGCGCTCGGTAAAGACAGCCTTGTTTGCCGTTCTGCACACGAGGGTCCCGCCAGCGGAGGTTCTCCATACGTTAATGACTGAAGTGGAGCATGTCATAAATTCACGCCCGCTTACTCCCATAAGTGCTGATCGGAGGAAGAAGAGAGTCTGACACCCAACCATTTCTTGCTGGGGCGATCCTGCGGAGCGACATCGCCTGGCGAATTCAATGACTACGAGCTCGTGGGAAAAGCGAACTGGAGGACTGCTCAGCGGTTGGCGGATCATTTTTGGAATAGATGGATCAAGGAATATCTACCTATTTTGATGCCGAAGAGGATTTCCGGACGACCCCGTGCGGACCCACAGGTCGGAGATATAGTCCTGGTGGTGGATGCGTCACTACCACGAAACACTTGGCCTCGAGGGGAGGTCCAGACCGTGTATCCGGGACCAGATGGGAGAATTAGGATACTGAATGTGAGAACGACATTTGGAGTACTGCGAAGACCAACCCGCCGGATCGTCGTTTTGGTTCCCATGAAAGCGTCACCTCAACATGATGAAGTGCCTTGCACTGCGGGGGAGATTGTTGGCGACGTTACATACGAAGCCGAAGATGGAGCAGCACACGACTGCTGACTGGCAAAAAAAAAAAAAAAAAAAAAAAAAAATTGTGGCGAGAAGGCCGAATTTAGCGAGACAGGACATATGTGTCCTTCATCTTGTCTCTGACTTCTGGTCATCTTGCGATAACCAGAATCACCCACATCCGTGAGGATGTTGGGCTCGGTCTCGCGATCTCTGAAAAGAAAAGAGAAAAAGGGGGGGTATCCAAGGATAGTGTGGACAGTGTTAGTCCGAGTGTTCTCTAACTACTTTTATAGAGGGATGGTGGGAAAGAAATCGTACAAGACCGGTAGGTCTTGGGTGCGGTAGTGAACGCAGATCACGGCTTTGGCGTCTGATAATCTGCGCTTTGGTCGGTGTATATGTTTGTGTTTGTGCCGTCTTGTACTGTGCGTTCGTGTGTGTGGTTTGTTAATAGTAGACCCTATGGGATGGGTCCAGGAATCCTCTATTATAGAGGGGAATGTTGTTGGGAAGGGTGCTTTCTTCAGTTTTGTACTGAAGAAGAAATTGTGGGGGTTTGATCCGAAGAGATCGAAAGAGAGAAGGGTCAAGAACGCAGGAGTCCCGTACAAGTGGGTTCTCGCTGTTCTGAATGTTTTCGAGGTACTTATATGCTAATCGAAGCAAGTACTCGTCGATAGGGGTAATGGAGGCGCCTTCGTATAGGTGAGAGTTGGGGTAATGACGACCGTCAGGCCTTCTAGAATGATTGGTGCATCTTCTGAGGAGTTTCCTTTCGAAAACCCGAAGTCTTTCCATTTGGGCCGAAGATATGCAGGACCATATGGGAAAGGCGTACGATATTCCAGATCGGATTAGCTGCTTATAGCAGAGAAGCTTAACTTTGGTGTCAACTTTGTTGCTCCACTTGAAGATGTTGTGCAGTTGCTTAGACCGACCGAGGCCCCTTTGCAGAATGTGGGTCACATGTTTGATGAAATTCATTTTTGGGGTATAAATGACCCCAAGATATTTCATCCTGTCCTGTGGTCTAATCGTAGTATCTCCCATTTTTATTCAAATATTCTGTGAATATCGAGAAGTAGGTTGGGAGTGTTTACTACTCAGAATTATAGCTACTGCTTTAGATGGGTTAAGTCGAATTTTCCACCGACTGTAATACTGATACAGTTCGTCCAGATGGCGGTTGAGTCGGTTTGTTGCGAGTTTTGGGCTTTTAGATGACGTGTACACTAGGACGTCATCCGCATAGCAAATCTGGTTTACTCTACCATCCACAGGGCGAGGAATATCTGAGGTGTAGATATTAAATAAGATGGGGCCTAGAATGGAGCCCTGTGGTACGCCTGCGGCGGCGTTGAAAGTTCGGGAAAGCTTTCCATTCACTCGAACTTGGAAGGTTCTGTTTAAAACGAACTGGTAGATTATATTACACAGCGTTTTACTGAGGCCAGTATTCAGTAATTTAAAAACGAGACCTTCGATCCAGGTTGTGTCAAAAGCCTTTTCAATGTCCAAGCTCACCGCAATGTTATTAAAGAGGCGCACGCAAATGTGGTTTTGAAATATATTGAGAGCCATAGTGGTGCTATGCGCTCTTCTGAATCCAAATTGGAAGTCAGGTATTAGGTTCCTGACACTGATAAATTTATTTAGCTTCTCGTATATGAACTGTTCATATATTTTGCTGATGCAGGTGAGGAGCGAAATAGGACGAAAGCTTGAGGGGTGATAATTTGGTTTCCCAACTTTTGCTATTGGGCAGACAACAGCATGCTTCCAAGCTTGGGGAAAATACCCCATGTTGTAGGCATGGTTGAGCAGGATGGAGAGCTTTATAAAGAATAAAGCAGAAAGCCTTCGCAACGAGTGGTAGGACATATTGTCGATACCGGGTGACTTCTTGGGGTTTCGAGATTTAACTAGGTTCTGTAGGGTATTTGGTGTGACGAAGCCGTGACTATTATCACGTGTGTCGTCGAAGTATGCACTGTTAGCTGAGTTAAAGACAACTATTGGCTCGTTAAAGTTGTCTAATTTGTTGTGAACCTCTGAACTAATTATTGCATTTGTTTTCGGGTCGCCATCCTCGAGAGTGAGCTTGTGATTATTTTCAAAGGTCTCTCCGATGATGTTTGCTTTATTGGTGTCATTATTGACAACAAGGCCGTTGTGCATGATTGGTCCAGTGATACGAGAGGTGCCACATATCTTTTTAACATTTTTATAAATGTTCTGGTCCATCTGAATACCCTTCAGTTTGTCTTCCAATTGTCGGGTACGATTGTTTTGGATTCTCTGTTTTATCAGTGTGCCAATATTGTGAATAATGGCTCGCAATAATGGCTCCCTTTGCGTAAAGCGGTACTGCTGACTGGCACACCGTAGATCGGCAATTTATACCATTCGCTCTTTGGTTCTCGTGACAATACGCAAACAAGAGAACGGGGACAAAAAAGAGGATATAAGCAGCGGCAGTTGGAGAGTGCAACCAGTTCAGTTCAGTTCAGTTCAGTGCAGAGGTAATAAAAGATCTTAACAGATTCTGGTTCTACCAAAACAATAAAATAAACAATAAAAAAATAATAATACAGTCCACTGATTGAATAAGGCGATCCGTGCTCGCAACATAATCGAGACGCCGCCTACCAGTAAAACATGTTAGTTGAGCAGTAAACTGGTAGTAGCAACTTTGACCAATATGACCGATTTTCTCGTATCTAGTGGATTCCCTCTATAGCCTCCCTAAGTTGATAAGATTTATAACTTTCAACATCATTGGTATTTCCCGTGTAAAGGAAGGGAAATATTAACTTCCATTCAAAGACTTCTAATCGATATTTAATTACCTTTATTTAATAGAATACAAGCAACAAGAACTCAAGTTGACAAAATCCACAGACACCTTTTGTTACAAGAATACCACAAAAGTCCGGAATTGCAGTTATCCTCGCGGATATACCATCGTCGCTAAGTGAACGCTATCCAATCGGAAAGGTTAACAAATTGAAGAGCACAGGATATAGAAGATTGGCACTACTTGGCATATACCCTGAAGGACGTAAATGGTGGCAAACGAAGAGAATCTAATTACGAGATCGCCAGTAAGTTGGAAAGGACAATGATGGTACCTTTGTAGACATCATTGTTCATCTTGGTTGTTTGTGATGTCCATTCGTGGTGCAGGCCGTCCATAATATAAATGTAATTGGATTCTGTATTTCCTTTTCCTCATCCTTATAATCTTTCTGATGAGAAGCAAAAGTTAGATAGTAGGAGCACAATAAGCCGGATAGTTACATAATGGAATTAAATTGGCCACAAAGTTAATGGGAACAGCTAAAGGAATATTTTGATTATCTGTCGATTGGAAGGATAACCCTCTGGCGTCGACAGAACCAGATAGTACGGGAAGCATTAAGAATGCGAATGTGATTGAGACGCGATATTGAAATGGATTACAGAAATTATAAAGAGTTGTATGTTACAAAGGCAGGACAAGACATTTCGAGATTTAATCTTTGGGTTGGGCGAATATAAGAATGATTATTTAAAGTCTATGGTTTGGATAATCAATGTTGGTTATATATACAGCCAAGCTAGATTTAAACTTTTTATTTCCTTCAATAAGTCCTTCTTTCCGCACTTGAAGAATAGCAACGTTATTGTAACAAGCCAAAATTAATCTGTAGTAATGGATGTGGACGTGTAAAGTAAGTATGGTACTTTATGAGATTCCAAGAATCATTATCTTGAGACCAGTCACTAGAAAACCAGGCTGAGTGATTTGTATAAAATTTAAATTCTTCTATTGTATTATCCATAATCCAGAAAATCAAGCTATTTACTATAAATGCCTTAAATGACGTTCGTGTAGAATAACACTGTTTTAGTAATGCGGACTTTGATGTTCATAAGATTTGAAATAAAACATTATGCTCAAGGTGAGCAGTCGGGGTAAGGATCCTTTTTTAGAATGAAATTTACAGAACATCATCGTCTATAATATTGGATCAATAGACGGAAAATGTGGGTGTCGGAAGAATTACTAAACTCTGCACTTTCGAATTCTAACAGGCAAGAGGGCATTGACAGATTATATTATATTAAAATGGTACATATTTACATTAAAATTGTGGAATTTGTGCCCATTTGGACACTCGCAGTGAGAGAATCTACAATTTAATGAATGATTTGACATTTTTCAATGTTATTCTATCAAAATCATTCTTCAATCCATTAAAGATTAGTCTCTTCATTTATTCAAATGGCATAGTTTCCACGGGCTCCTCGATAGTATAGTGGTTAGTATACCCGCCTGTCATTTGGGAGAGCGGGGTTCGATTCCCCGTCGGGGAGTCTCTGGCGCAAGACTAATGACCTTGCCGGGAAAAAAACAAATCATTATGGAAAATTTAACAAGCCTCAGGACTTGCTAAATAAGGCCAAGACCGGTTCCCGGTTGTAGTGCCGATGATGATGATGATGATACTTTCCACACATGATAACAATGACAGGAAAATAATTTAAGTCTTCCCTTCTTTGGGTATAACGTTAACATATTTCTGACAATAGTTATAACCAAAGCCCCAGACCGCGGCTACATATAGACGAGCATGTACTAGTTCTCGCTACTATTTAAGCTATGGGATTGGTATGTTAATGTATACCATAGCATACAGCCCTGAAAACTGTATTTTTTTTCGATTGTTCTTTTAGTGTAATTTTGTATGGTTGCATGTTCGTGCGGCGTGTCATGTTTGTTGGAAAAGCCACAGTTCTTTCAGAATTTTGTTTGACAGAGTGACATTTTGCAGAATGGCACATTACAGCATAATGTCCTACTACATGATGTCTTTTAGAGTGAGGATAGTGCTTCGGGAAATCGACCACACGAAGAAAACAGAGCACTACATCATCAGAGCAACAGTCACGTGTAGGAGATAATTTGTTATTCCCATCTTTTTACTGACGTGGAAATGTTATGTTAATTGCTATTATATGCGACACTTTTTTTTAAATTTCTTTTTGGTGCTGTTCTTCACTATGGTGTGTACATCGTATGCATCTTTTGGAAACGTCATAAGATGCTACAGAATGGTATCTCAAATAGTACGGTCAAGCGAAATGGTGTCCTCCTGAATGGTACTTTACAAATAGTGCCTTGCACAATGGGTCCTTCCAGAATTCCATCTTACATAATGTGATTTTACAGAATGTGTTCTTATACCTATACGGTTATGATGATGTTAATTTTTTGATTATGCTTATTCTGTGTTCCTCATGATGGTTGTATATTCGCGTGGTGGGTCGTGTTTGCTGGACTGTGTTGCGAAATAATGTCTTACAGAGTGGTAGCTTATTTAGTGAGGTCCACGGTTGTGGAATGTTGCAAAATAGTCTTTTCGAGAATGATGTCTCACAGATGGCTGCCTTATAGAATAATGACTTGGAAAGCGGAGGTTCCTAGAGTCACATTTGTGTGCAACAATAGTGACCAACACCATAGAGTCTTACAGAAAGTTTATACTGAGCGGCTTCTTACAGTATTGAACTTTCCAGAATGATGTTTTTTAGAATGGTGTCTCACAAATTGATATCCAATGGATTAATCTATTGTATTAAAGAGCGGATTCTCGCGGAATGGCATGTTTCAAAGTGGGATCTCACTGAAAGATACGTTACAGAACGTTGATATGAGGGCGAATCAATTATAAACGGTCATTTTACCTTTTTGCTTAGCATCGAGTTGCGAGCTAGATAATCTCGTGCGTGGCTGTTGTTTGGTTTATGAAGAGTAGGGGAACCAGCTTGGCTAGAGATTGCGCCTGACTTTGTAGTTAGTACACCCATAAGCGAGCAAAAGGCACATACGTCTGTTGCCCAACGTTTTATTAAAAAAATTTTAACAAATGAAGGCGTTAAACCCTCGGACATTTTTTACTTCAGTGATAGTAGTAGGCGAGGTGTTGGGAACCCTGACGACTCTGCTACACGGAACCAACCGTGTTAGCCCACTAGCTCAGTTAGTTAGAGCGTCCGGTAATAAAGCGAAGTTCGGGGGCTCGAACCTTGTTGCGGGTCATGAAAAAGAGTTCTCCTTCCACCTTTTTTCATTTTCTCGCCAACCTTTGAAAGAACCAGTCCCCAAATTACAAATTATAAGTTAAAAATAATAAGAAATAATTTAATATTTCAAAAACGTTTGTCTATCCATTGCCTCCTTTTTATTTGTCGTTTTCCTTCTCTTCTTCATTCGCTCTTTTAACTGTTTACTTTAGAGGTCATAGGACATCCAGTTATCAGTCAACGAAGAAAATGTAGTCCACAGAAACGATCCTCAGTAATGTACATTCACCATGACCAATATCACACTCCTAGTGAAGATTTCTGGAAACTTTTTTTCTAAACTTCGAGAACTTGCTTCTTCTTTGGAGAAAGTAATCCATAATTCCAGTCACATCGAGAGATGCGATGAAAGGAGTTCAAGTAAATGTTGGTTCATCTAGCAAATATACACAATCGAACAGACACCAACAGGTTATATAAATAGAAAGTTCCCCGGGGAATAATGAGAGTATGTGGTTGCGAGAAGTGATTTTAGGCGGTAAAAGTCCAGCGCATAATCGATCCAGAGGTATCTTTTAGAAATTGCCACCTTCCTATCGAAAAATATGGTTATACAAGAAGTTTTTTAACTAGATATAGCACCCGAAAAAAAAAAACGGGGCTGTACATTAATGAATTCAAACCTAGGTACATAATGATCGCGCCCATGAGGTCATTTATAGTAGATTCAAAAAGCAGGAGCTAAGATCCAGAAAATCTCACTCATCTCGGTCTTATTAATTTCGTATCTAATGGTATCTTAGAGTGATGACTCAGTGCTAAAGGTTCGTCTTTCTGGAAAATAGTTTATAAAAACAGGAGGCGAACTAGTCCGGTAGAATATAGAACCAGATACACTTGCTAAACGACTTTACCATTGTTTCGAATTTCATATATACCATTCATGCCCAAAAAAAAATAAAAAAAAATTGTTCGGTAGAGGTTCAAATAAGGAAGACAGGCAGAATTTATGTAGAAAGTAGAATTTATGGTAAACGAGAACGGAGAAATCCTATCTCCACTGGAGGGTTAACCTTGATTAGGGCTCAAAGCAAATGGGGCGCCAAACTCGCTGACCTCTGGACGAGTCGACTACTGAATATTAACAATGGATGGTTGTTGTGGAACCGGTTGTATAAGTAATAAGACGTGCCATGTATACCTAACTAGTTGATTAAATGTGTTTTTAGTTAGGATAATTGTATGTTACAGACGTCTTTACCGATCAGGCGTAATATAGTACAACATTTTCGGGAGTGGATTATTTCCGTTACATGAAGACTCGTTAAAATATCGGACATTTTGAAATGAACTACTTACGGCCTATCGAAACTTTTGTCTAAAATACAATAACACAAGGAAATACTTTTCGAACAAACCTAAAGGCAATTTGCAAACTCGACCTTGCCATCATGTCAAATCAGTTAGACATATCTTACTCACTTAATCTTTATCCAAGTCGTGTCTTTCAAAAATGTGGTTCTTGTAATCTACAGAACTAACTTTTAAAGTAAATAATTCATTAGACAAATAATAAGCCGCAGGTGCAATACCATAATCCAAAGGAAGGATATTTCAAACTTGTAACATATGGATATATAATCCTGTTCATCTTTCATTCACTAAGATTTATATCTCTGTAAAACCAATACATAGTCGGGGATTCTCGAACTATGAGTCCTTCTGCCCTCTGTCATGGAATACAAATACTCAAGTTAACCGCTTGAAATTCTATAACAGAATGGTAGAGTTGTGCCCACAGCTTTTTAGTAATCAATCCTTTTAGCTCCCGGAAGTATATCCCCACAAAATAAATAGTAGATATAAATTTTTGGACACGCTTACCATATGTCCATTCAGAGTTAGTAAAGCTCTTTAAATTGTCATAAATTTCCCGACAAGTTTGTTCATTTGAAACAAGTTGAAATTGCCCTCCAGAAGAAGACGAATAAATATCCGGAAATATTCCTAACTCCCAACAACAAACATTCGTTGTTAATATAATTTGACTTCCGTTCCAAGTACATATCCCAAAGCTCCTTTTTGTCTCCGTGAGAACAGAAGTTTGAAATTCTCCGTCTCTATGGGGTGGTGTACATATATTGCAAACCTCGGCAATGGTTTTCCCTTCTATACGATTGAGCATCTACGTATGAGTGTTTGAGTATATATCTGTTGATGTTAACAAAACTAACATCCGTTGGATTTGTCCTTAATTAAAGTCAGCACTTGTGTGTTTCTATTTCCAAGCCGCACTAAGTCAATACCACATTGTAGGCACCATCCGAATGAATGGAATCGTTTCGAAGATGCAAATATTTCATAACTAAATTGAAGTCTCCTAAATAGGACACGAATTTTACGAATTAATCTACCTAGGATACATACCTTTTCAACCTCCAAGTCTCCTGGGATGCTAGTGCCATCCCTAGAACAGAAGCAATACGGCAACTCGCATTCAGAGGTATCGCATTTGGCGGCTAGGTCCGCCGGAGCCTCTGTTACTGTTGGGGGGGCTGGAAAAGAGTAAGTTTTTGAAAAATCTTCGGAAGATGAGTTTTTATGTGTGGACTGTGAATGGTGTTGTGTGTGTTTTTGAAATGTAAGTGATTATAATCTAATCCATCTTGTGACATTACCATATGTGCAAAATCTATATTATATGTCGATTACTCAATTTATTCGTGGGTGGATGGCAGTCACTTAAAAACGTGTTTTTTATGGCATTCGAAAACTGCTTAGATCTTGTTATGTTGTAGGTATCACGTTTTTCTGAAGAGTGTGGACAAATTCGTCTGATTCGGTTACGATGAAAAGATAAAAAGTATTTTATCACTCATCTGTTGTAATCTAGGTGGATGATTATGGGCCATAACGGCCAGAGTGGTGGCAACTTAAATTGGATATGCTACATGTGAGAACGTTTTTAATAACACTTTACACACTCGTATCAGTCGAAGATTGAATGGCCGATAAATGTTCCAGTATTCTTAAATTTCTCTTTATAATATATTTCTTCCAAGGTTTAAATGAAACATGTTTTTTTTTAGAATAATCAGGTACTAAATAAAAAGTTCTATTTAAGTTTTTTACTTACACGTATAAGGTTGTTGCATTTAATATGGTGTAGGGAATGTATGCATATTAGTTCTTCTCTTACACAGGATTAATTTTCTATAAATAATCGTGCGAGAGAGAATTATATACAAGATGGATGGATGGATCGCTTATTTGGGACACCCTGTACTTGATATTTGACATACAACTCTGTTAAGAAAAAGTATAATAGTTCTAAAAATTATGAGTCCGATTATGAAATGTACTAGTGTCAGTGATTCAAATATAATTGTCAGGAATCCTACAATAAAAGAATAATGATTCTGACCGAAAAATAACAGAAGATGATCGAAAAGAATAATTTTGGGCGAATAAATCTAATTTTAAGGAAAAAAGTGCTGCCAATTTTAAGCAAATATCGCCGGATATTTTTTCACATGAAGCGAGCATGAAGCATTGAGACAGAGCTCTGAGGTCATACAACGATACACAGTGACCGAGTGCGGACGTGGTTTCAATTCAGCGATCGAGTTAAAAAAGTTGCTTTTATAAGTCGCGAGTGTTTGAAATATAGAGACTATTTATAAATAAATAAATTCCAGTGATAAAAACAATCAAAACAAAGTTAATATATATAAATATAATCAAATAAAAGAGAACGAAGGCACGTGTTGTGACAGTCAAAACAAAGAACACAGTTTAATACAAAAAGTGTGTAAGTAACACGTTATGTGTGAACGGTGTTTACGTGGGAGCGCACGAACATTGTGAGTGTGTCCGCGAGGCCGCAATCTATTTGTCCTTCGCGCAATATAAAAAAAAAGTGAGAACACTTGGTCCATAATATGTACGTAGATCAAATGGACGCCAAAATAGTGCTTCGGAGAAGGCAAAATATAGACCCAAATCTAAAGACTAAACATTATAAAGCCAATAAAAACAAGAATACAGACACCTGGAGTGACAGCAGCGGCGGCGAAGACAACGCCCAAAGGTTCGCAGTATTCAGGGGCTGGAAACCAATTCCAAGAAGTAGCTTTTAACGAAACAAATGCAGACGGCAGCAATCAGTTCGAGGTCCTCAATAAACTCATTCATGAGACTAGACATAAAAAACATGAACTGGATAAACAAATGGAAGGAATTCTAAAAATAAAAAAAACTATCTGAGCCCGAATGAGTGGAAAACGAAAAAGGTAGAACAACAACAGCAAGGACAAGGACAACAGCAATCCGCGAGGACAAAGAAAACACGAAAGGCTAAGGAAACTCAACAGCAGGAATCACATAAACAACAACAGCAGGAACCATCTCAGCAGGTGCCAATCAAAAAAAAAAAAAAGGAGAAAGTACCTCCTATTTACATTAGTTACATGGAGACAAAGGATCTCATAAAGCTGGGTGAGTGACATGCAAAATTTGTAAAACAAGACGTATAAATAATTTTAAGATGAGTTTAACATGCGATGATTTAGAAGATTATCGCAAAATGAAATCGGTATTGGGGAAATCGAAAAGCGAGTACTACATGTACACCGCTAAATCGGAGAAAACTGTCTCCATGCTCCTCAAAGGAGTTGATCCTTCCTTTACTCCCGAAGAAGTGCTCGAAGAACTAAAAAGCTTCGAAAACGATAGCTTGAAATTGAAACCATTTTGTACAGCATATTCTAGAAATCGCAACCGTAAGCTGCCTTTCTTCATTGTGTCTCTAATCCCAAAAGTAAAATTGATGGACATGTGGTTTTGGCTAGCGAAACTAAGCTAAACCAAATGCACAAATTGGGGTACCGAAATTATAAAGTAATTAGACGAGATCGTCCAAATTCCACTCAGGGGGCGGGGTTGAGGTTTTAGTTAAAAATGGCCTACAACACAAAGTCGTTTACAGTAGAGATGTATACAAGCTCCAGGTGCTAGAAGCCTGCGTTATAGATATTCCTTTGAAAAGTCAAAGGGATCTATATGTGATCTCTGCTTATGCTCCCGAAGCTCCACAGTATATACAGTTTATCAATAAACCAGATACCCTTTTTCGAAGTCTCAAGTGAGACTTGGAAAAGAATTATTTCTTTATGGCGGGAGATCGCGACATGGGACATTCCAGGGAAGCCGCCATCCAAAGGCTTCTGTCCATGGAGAGGCGATTCAGGCGGAACCCAGAGCTAGGCCATCAGTATGCTGAATTTATGAGGGAATACCAGGACATGGGCCATATGCAGCGGGTGAGCGAAGGCAACTCAAAATTACAGAACAACCAATGCTACTATCTTCCCCACCATGCAGTAATTAAAGCCGAGAGTGAAACCACCAAGCTCAGGGTGGTGTTTGATGCTTCTCGGGTCACCAGTAATGGAACATCTCTTAACGATCACTTGATTGTTGGGCCATCCTTGCAGTCGGACCTCATCTCAATATTGACCCGGTTTCGCAAGCATCCCATAGTGTTTGCGTCGGATATCGCCACGATGTTTCGTTAAATTCGATCCAGCCTGGTCACACCGACTTCCAAAGAATTGTTTGGCGGGGCAACCCAGAGGAGGAGTACCAAACGTTCAAGTTGTTAACCGTAACATACGGAACGGCGTCTGCTCTATTTTTGGCAACGCGTTGTTTGGTCCAGATTGCCGATGAGATCGAACAATCGTGCCCGGAGGCAGCGCGAATCATCAGAGAGGACTTCTGCATGAATTATTGTATATCTGGAGCGCAATTCGTGGAGGAGGCAATCCGGTTGGTGGGTCAACTGACGGAGGCTCTTAAAAGCGGCGGATTTCCGGTACGCAAGTGGAAATCAAATTGCCACAAATTACTAAACTGGCTGTCCGCCGATTCACCGGGTTCTGAAGAAGTGTACCAGTTCATCATGAGCGAGGGAACGAAGCTACTTGGAGTGAATTGGCATCCCGGGGCAGACTATTTCAGGTACAAGGTACAGAAGATTTCGGAGGTATCATCGCTCACGAAGAGGCAGGTCCTGTCAAACGTCTCCAGGCTATATGATCCATTAGGCTTGGCCGCTCCAGTGGTGGTGCCAGCCAAGCTGGTATTGCAAAAACTGTGGCTTAGAAGTGTCGATTGGGATGACGCCATGGATGAAGAGATTCGGAGGGAGTGGGGTAGCAACTTTAAGGATTCGAGGGGGCACCCTTAAGCAACCCGTCACAAAGTTGGTCCTACTCCTGGTTGCGGAAGATGAGACGGTTGAACCGACAGTTCAAGGTGGGCGGAATGTTGGAGACGGAGCAGCACATGGCGGCCGACTAGCAGCCCACGACTGCCGACTGGCGGACTGAGTATCGCACATTTTATACTCTGGCTCTCTTTGTTCCTGTGACAACATGCGAACGAGGGAAAGGGGACAAAAAGGCGTATATAAGCAGCGGCAGTGCGAGAGTTGAAGCAGAACAACAGAATCACCGGGCAAGACATCAACGCCCGTAATCCAGAGCAGAGTCCGGCCTGGAGGTGAACTATTAACAACTATTGTATTGTTACATTCGAGTTGTTCCTATGTAAAGTTGTAATGAGATTGAAATAAAATATTGGGTTGATATTATATTAAATGGGGCTTCTCGATAGTATAGTGGTTAGTATACCCGCCTGTCAAGCGGGAGACCGGGGTTCGATTCCCCGTCGGGGTGCCTCTGGCGCAAGACTAATGACCTTGCCCGGAAAAACAAATCATTATGGAAAATTTAACATGCCTCAGGACTTGCTAAATAAGGCCAAGACCAGTTCCCGGTTGTAGCGCCGATGATGATGATGAAAGAAGATTTAACTTAGGAAGAGGTGATTATATTAAATGGTTGTACAACATTGTTCATATTAAGTAAACCGACTAAATCAATTATTTGGTTTTAATAATTGAGCTAGAATTTAAGCATTTTTTGTCTACCATGTAATTTAGAAACTAAGAATATAAAAAAAAATAAAAAAAATCTAAAAATGAAAAAAATGTAATGGTTGCTTTCGCTCATCTATCGCTGGTTCCGACTTGCATCCTTTTCTGTGGCGGTATTGGTTTTCTGTGCCAGATCCCTTCAATGGAACTGGAATTTCGCGTCGATGTTTGTAACATTCGTGACCTAAGATGCAATTTCTGCTCTGCGTCTGCCCACGTTTCTAACCAGAAACCAGCAATCCTTGCACTTATCGAGACTCAGGTAATAACTTATACAGATATTTCCGATTTTACTATACCCGGTTATAATTTAGTGCCTTTGATCTTTCCACATCGTGGTCTAGCCACGTACATAAAAAGTGATATTCCGTATCAGATTCTGCCACAACATGGGGTCTGTTCCAATCCAGAATTTAATTTCTCGTGGCTAAAACTTCACGTTCGTAAACATATCTTTACAGAAGCTCAAACTTGGATAGAAATCCACCCTTTAACGAATTTGATAGTCTATCTGATTCTATCGATAGGATCTTGACCCTATACACATACACTGAAATCGTTATTGCGGGTGATTTAAATGTGCATAACTATTAGTGGCTTCGTCACTCTGGACACTTGACACCTGAAGGTCAATATGTTCAGCTCTTTGGTGATTCAAATAGTTTAACTCAAATCGTCAATGAGCCAACACGGGTACTGGATATATATGGTCACTCCGCCAACACACTGGACCTGTTTCTCACCTCCCACCCAAACAAATACACAACCTTCAGGCACTTCAGACCACTGTGTCGTGTCAGCTAAGTTTGCTCTGATCAACAGCAACGTTAACAAAAAAATTCCCAAAGGAACAGAATTGTTCTATGAGAGGGCCAACTGGGAAGGTCTGTACAACTTTTTTGGGAAGTTAAGTTGGTCGTTATTTTTCCTCAATAACGATGCTCACTTTATAGGGGACACATTGACAGACACGATTCTACTTTGCATGCAGACCTTTATTCCACACAGAGTAAAGAGTTTCAAACCTAAGAGAAATATGTGGTTCGATTCCGGGTGCAGAGAAGCCATTAAGGCCAAGATTTCCGCATGAGAAAGCTGTCCGCGCGTTGGGTACCGCCTTTGCTCACGTTAGACCAAAAATGTGTTCGAATGAACATTTCCAATGCCCTGTTGGCGCGGTTTAGGCGCAATAAAGCCGAGTTTTGGTGGCGATTAATTACTGTCGATGAAACTTGGATACACCATTACACGCCCGAAACAAAAATACCATCCGCCTTACTCACCAGATCTAGCCCCAAGCGACTTCTTTTTGTTCCCTAATCTATAAATTGCGCTCGGAGGACAGAGATTTTCGTCAAATGAGGAGGCTTCGTCGGGGTGCCTCTGGCGCAAGACTAACGACCTTGCCCAAAAAAAAAAACGAATCATTATGGAAAATTTAACAAGCCTCAGGACTTGCTGCTAAATAAGGCCAAGACCGGTTCCCGGTTGTAGTGCCGATGATGATGATGATGAGGAGGCTTCGTGAACAGTTATTTTGCAGAGAAAAACGCTGAGTACTATTTGGACGGGTTCGAGAGATGGGAGCATGGTGTGTAGAGTTAAAAGAAGGATATGTAGCAAAATAAAAATAAATTTTAAGAAAAAATGTCTTGTATCTTTGTTGGGTCGGGAACTTCTCAGGCCGCCTTCGTCAGCGTGGAGACACACAGGTCTGCTTGATGACTCTGTCGATGTCATTGGTAGTTAGAATGAAAGGTCCTTGGGGGACCCAGGAGGTAGCCAGGAAGGGATTAGATATCGCGGATCTAAAACGAACACTATAGACTATTATAACAGAATGGGTTCAAAACCGCAGGAGAGAAATTTAAAAGCATACGTTTTTGAGAAAAGAAAAGACTTGGCGAAATCGGTTGTAACCATGGCGACAGTGTGAAAGATGTAAATTCGACGAGGTTGGTTGTTGTTGATCTGCCTGCAAGAAATCCGTGCTGTCTAGGAGGAATGAGAGCTTTGCATCGTAAGCTTAACGTTTCATACAGAAAGCTTTCGAAAAGTTTGGGCATATGGGAAAGCTTAGAAATAGGGCGCTCGTTTGCGACAGCGCATTTGGGCCCTTTTTGTGTATTGGGGTGATGCAGCAGGTTTTCCGAATGATGAGAGAGAGATAAGTAGAACATTTTCGAAAGGGGAACTGAAAGAATAGATGAACATTTTTTTAAAGAGAATGGCAGGTATATCATCCGGGCCCGGTGTGAATTCGTCGTTGAGACTAATTTGTTTTCAATCGAGTTCGGCTCAATGGAATTGGGGATATGGATGGAGTTACAGGAAAGAAGGTGCAAAATGTATGGGGGAGGGAAATTGTGGTGGTTCGTACAGCACTACAGGAAACATAAGGTCTAGCTGCCTGTCCATGAAGTTTAACACCTTGCTAACTTTACAGAGGTTAGAGTAGAAAGAATGATCGTCGAATGAAGTCCATTTTGACTGTGGCAAGTTAACATCCCCAAAAACGATTATCTCATTCTGCCTATCACTCAGCTCAATGATGTGGTCAATCGCGTTGAGAGCGAGTTCGTATGATTCGACGGGCTGGGAAGGCGAGATGTAGAAACAAATAATATAAATTGATTGGAGTGGTAGTACTCGTATAATATTGACTGATATATAACCAAGCATAGATGAAGTGGATAAAGCAATAAGTGACGAATCGAGGCTGTTTTTGATGGCAGTGAGCACCCCACGACAGAGAGAATCGTCAATAGGTCGATCAGAGCCGTCGACGTCGGTTATTAATGCTGGATATTCAAGGTAGAGTGTGGGAAGTTTGTAGAAGGGAGTGAACGAACACATCTTACATTCCGATGGTAGATGATAAGCGGAGTATTGCGATGAATTATTGGTGAGAAAAGAGTAGCTGGAATTTTAGGAATGAACAAAAAGGTACCACGTTCCGGTTTGCTTCGTTGGAGATGTGTAATTCTTTTAGAGATAACATGGTGGCCAAACTCATCAAGGTTACTTGACACTTTTTGAGAAGACGAATTAAAGTTAGCATGAAAATTTGTGAACAAATTTAGTAGGATGGGAACATCGATAGCTAAACCCTCTTGTTGAATAGAGACCACGACGCTAGTTCCAGTTTTACCTGCAATGCAGATAGAATCCGGTTTGTCATGAACGTATGCTAGAAAGATACGGACGTTGTCAAATGTCTTTCTATCTCTAAGTTTGGAAAGTTCGTAATGAAATTCGGTGGAGTTTTAGCTGATGTAGAATTGCTATGATATACGGCTCTAAAGCTTTGATTGCTCGATTTTTGTTCGTTGTTTTTCACTATTGTTTGTGTGTGTGTAAGTTAGAAATGTCACACCCTGCTTTCAACCGTTTCTGCGTAGGTTCGATTCTAAACCTGGCTCACCTATAGAACAACATTGGTCAAGCTGCCACTAACGTATCCATCGATAGGTTAGAAGGAGTATGACGAAATTTTGAGTTCTATTAAGCCAGTTTATTGACGAAGATGGGCGGTATCTGCCTAATTTAGAACTATGTACACCAAATAAACGAAATAAATAAATAGACATTAAACGATTTACTTGATGGTAAAAAGGGGATTAAATCGATATCTGCATCACTGTTTTTCTGATCTAATTTCTAGATCAGCGAGTTCATCTGCCTCATCCTGACAAAATTCATGGCTAAAAGAGTCCAATAAACGTTTAAACACCTTTCAAATTCAATTTTATTTACCACTTGCAGAGGTCCCTGTTTTCGAAAATGACAATCAGGGGATTATAACTTTTTCTCATATCTACTTTTCAAATATGTGTTTCATACAAATAGAAGAACAGAATAACTGACGCAGTCGGTTCAGCTGGACTGTTAAGAGAAATTGTAATCAAATTGATATCTACAGAATATCCGCCATTCCTTTGATGAATGAGCATATCCTTGAAATGGGTACGATTCTTATGGTTCTTGGAATTTAAGAAATTTTATGTTGCAGCTGCTGCTCTGAAGATTCACCATATGAAAGGCATTCGCGAAGTGTGAACGAAAATTGTGTTATCTGTACGTAAGGACCTTTATAAACTTACTTACTATTCACTACCAACAAACTGGTGCATAATGTCCTCTACCAGAGAAGTTTTAATGCATAGAATTTAGTTTTAGACGATGAGCAGAGACCCTTTGCTCAATGGATTATGAAATTAAAGAAGAGGAATCTGCCTTACTCTGGTTTGAAGAGGAAGATGAAGTCTTACGGAGACAATGTCTGCTGTGATGGCTTCGAGAATTTATCTCACTCTAGAAAACTATTTTTAATGTGTTCTTGGTTTGATGCGCGACTTGAGGGCAATTTTCGAAAACTCGTTAGATTGTAGTTGAATGACATTCTCAGAATATCGACGGAAAGGGTGCAATTTCATGTCATAAAATGAAGAAGTTACGGTGATTTGGCGCGTCAGGCTTGATTGATTGTTTGCTACGACGCGTCCCTTAAATTTGGTATTATTTGACATTGTGTTGGCTATGCAGACCTTTTAGAATCAGGTCGAATGGAATACATTTGAATGTGTGGTGCTGTACGTACAAAAATTATGTCATGTATATGCTCATTTGGATGTTTGGGTGAAAATCTGTACTTACTTGGTTACCAGATCTATTACTTATTAATTTCATGAGTTCCTTTACAAATTGGCAGAAGAAAGGCGACATTAATGCACTTCGGTCAGCGCTATTTATATCAAGGGTGTACACTTGATGAAGTCCTTCAACTGCACATGCAAAAGCCGTAATCTTCTATAGTCCCAATGATTAAAATGAGCTAGACATTGAACGTATTCGTTTTTTGGTAGTAGCCAAAAACCCAGAGCATTAATGTATAAAGTAATTATTTTAAAAGAAATGCTGTGTTCGACTTAAATGTTGTGTTTATTTTTGTAGCAAAACATTTCACTTGTTGAAATCAATTTTTGAAACACAAAACTTCAACTGAAATAAGTAGCAACCATTTGAATAAACGGGTGAAAAACTTAATCACTTTAACTATGCCACAGTTGTGGACATACACATAACATGTCAATTGAAAAGTCCCCGGTCTTCCATAATAAAACACATTTTTTTGACAAAAAACCTCTTCATTCGACGAAAATTTCCTCCCAGCGAGCATTCTTTTGAGATCTGAGAACAGGAAATAGTCGCTGGGGGCCAGATCTGGAGAATACGGTGGATGCGGAAGCGATTAGAAGCCCAATTCATGGATTTTTGCCATCGTTTTCACTGGCTTGTGACACGGTGCATTGTCTTGGTGAAGCAGCACTTCCTTTTTCTTCAAATGCGGTTGTTTTTCGGCGATTTCGTCCTTCAAACGGCCCAATAACGCTGTGTAATAGTCGCTGTTGATGGTCCTTCCTTTTTCAAGATAGTCAATGAAAATTATTCCGCGCGCATCCCAAAATACAGACGCCATAACCTTACCAGCTGACTGTTGCGTGCTACAGGTTTCCTACGGGACGGATTGGTAAGATGGAGAATACCGAACACATAGGACCCACACGATGTTGCAGAAGTTGGCAATACGGACATGTGATGAATTCCTACAAATTCGAAGAAGATCGTTCGGAAAACTGTATGAAATCCGTTGGAAAAGGCCACAAAGGGATGAGATGTAATGCACAACCCAAATGCATGTTCTGCGAATCAGAGTGCAAAAGCGTTAACCACCACTCAACAAGGAGTTGTGGCGTTTCTAACAGATACACACAATGTGCAAGCAAATAGTGATGAACACAGAAAGGAAATGCGAATAAGCAAAACATCAGAGCCGTATACAATAGCGATAACATAACAATTCCACATCACTTGAGTATACTTGAGTTTAGAAATCGAATTCGTACACGCGGCAGTAGATTGATGCTTCAATGCTTCGCTTTTCACGCGTTTCGTCGTATGTTCAAATCACCGTCTTCACTATCCTAGCTTAACGCTATAGAGTTACAAATGTCGAGCATTTAAAAACGCGATGTCCAATCTTCTGAATAAAAATAGACATGTTTATGGTAAGTGCATTCAAATTAACTTAAACCATTGTGGAGCCGCACAAGATATCCTTTCCCAAACGGTTAAGGAATATGGTGCGGACGTGGTACTCATCAATGAGCAGTACAGGATGCCTGGCACTGGTAATATTACATGGAAGGAAGACAGCAGCGGAACAGCGGCCATCTGGCCAACTGGAAATTCCTCCATGGAATGCAGAAGTGTCCAGCGGCTGGAAGGAATTGCCTATGCCCAAGATCAGAGGAATTCATTTCTACTGTTGTAACGCCAGCCAAGGTGGGAAATAGAAGAATTCAAATGCTTTTTGAACAGGGTAACACAAGAAGCTAGAGATAAGACGCCCCTTATAATTGCTGGATATTTCAAAGCTTGGGCGCTGGAATGGGGAAGCACCAACAGTAGAGGCCAGGCACTACTTGAAGTCTTCGCAGTCCTAGATGTGGTGCTATTTAATGTTGACGGTGATGACACCTTCATAAACGAGGGAGGCCGGTTCAAAATCGACATAACATTTGCCAGCTCCATGTTGGCAAGAAGTATGGAGAGGCAAGTTTTGGATAGCACCCATAGGGACCACCAAGCTGTGATGTACGAAATGTTACCACACAGCGAATTCATCACTGGCAAGTTGACGAAGAGAGCCCAGAAAAATGGGTGGAAAGAGAAGGACCGCGATGCGGAACTGCTCGATTATATACTGGAAGACCAAATGGAGCAGTTTGACGCAGAGACCGATGCGACCAGGCAAGTTGGAAGACATGAAGCGGCTAACTACCGCATGCGATTGTCCTATGCCACGACAAAGACAACCAGCAGGACCTATCAAACCACTGTATTGGTGGAACACAGAAATCGCCCATATGCGATCGGAGTGCAACAGGTTAAGCTCGCAACAAAGAGCAAGAAACCGTAACACCTGCCCAATGTTGCATGCGGAATTTGTCAACAAATGAACGGAGGAAGGGATGTGATCTACAAGAGTAAATATCACGCGTTCTGCTCCCTAAGGGACGAATTAAATGGCAACCCGTGGGGCAGCGCCTACAGGATAGTCATGAAAAGATGACACAACAACAGTAGTCAAATGCAATAAAATAAAAGTGACATGGCCAGAGTCATTGGTGTCCTTTTCCCCCAGTGTGATGAGATGTTGAGAGCGCAAGAGGAATGGAACATCACTGAAAGAGAAATACTTCCCGTGACGACCGAGGAGATGGGCTGCAAGGGTTGTTAAAAGAACATGACTCCGGAACTGGATGGTATTCCTAACGCTGTATTGAAGACTGCTTTAACAAAAAAAGCCGGAAGTCTTCAGCAGTCTCTTCACAACCTGCCTCGAAACAGGACAATTTCCTAAACGATGAAAAAACAGCGGCTTGTGCTTATACCCAAAGGAGTTAAGAATCCAGAAACGCCTTCGTCCTACCGCCCGTTGTGCATGCCGGACATAACAGGGAAACTGCTTGAGCGAGCAATTATCACCCGCCTGGAACAACTCACTGAGGGGACATCGGGGCTCTCTGAATGGCAGTATGGGTTCCGAAAGGGTAGATCAACCGGTTAGGGACTATCTGTGGTGTGAGACATCGTTCGCAAAGCGATATCTGGAGAATGATGGCTAAGAGGTATGAAAATATATTGCGATGTGTTGACACTAGACGTTAAAAATGCATTTAAATCGGTGAACTGGAATCGGATTCTAGAAGCGTTGGGCGATCTACAACTCTCACCTTACTTGGTGCGCATAGTAGCAAACTACCTCTCAGATAGAAGACTTCTCTATGACACTGGTGAGGGGCTACAGGAATATAAAAGAATAGCGGGTGTATCCCAGGGGTCTGTATTAAGTCTGCTGTTATGGAATATCATGTATGATGATGTGCTCAGGATCAATGTACCAGAAGGGGTTAACATTATTGGGTACACAGATGATTTGGCGATAGTACCCGTAGCTAAACATCTAGATGACCTGGAGTATATTTGCTCCCAAGCAATGGAGAGCATTAAATCCGGGATAGATATGGCCCGACAGAAAATAGGCGGACATAACACGGAGGTAGTTTTAATAAGCAGTGGTAAGAAAGTTGAACACCTTGATTTGGAAATAGAAGCCCCATATCAAATATCTTGGTGTTACACTCGTCATCGGGCTCCTCGATAGCATAGTGGTTATACCCACCTGTCATGCGGGAGACCGGGGTTCGATTCCCCATCGGGGAGCCTCTGGCGCAAGACTAATGACCTTGCCCGAAAAAAAAAACAAATCATTATGGAAAATTTAACAAGCCTCAGGACTTGCTAAATATGGCCAAGACTGGTTCCCGGTTGTAGTGCCGATGATGATGATGATACTCGACATCAGGTTAACTTTCAAGGAACAGCTGAGGAAAACGAGCGAAAAAACGGCAAGAGACTGCTACCGAATGTCGGTGAAGCCCGGCCCCACATAAGGAAACAGATAACCAGTGTCAACACCTCCATTATAATGTATGCAACTCACACATGGGTAGGAGTCGCATAGTATAAATCGTACATGAGGGGAGTGAACTCAGCACATTGGCTGGCATCATTAAGAGTATGCTGCGCATTCCGAACGGTATCCGAAGATGTCATAAATGCCTTGCCCTGGAGGAAACCACTTGATATTGCAGGTAAAGAAAACGTTGCGTTGAATGAGGCCTCACAAGAGAATCGTCGGACAATGGGGTCAAAGGTATAATTCTCAAGCCTATAAGAATGGCAACGAAGGTGGGATTCTTCCACCATAGGACGATGGACCCTGATGTAGAAACCTGGGTGAAAAGAAAACGTGGCAAGCTGAACTACCACATGACTCAGCTGATATCATGGCATGGATGCTTTTAGCACTACTTGCACAAGTATAAGCATGTCAATTACCCATACTGCTTGTACTGCGAAGGCAAAATAGAAAATGCGAAACACGTACTCACAGAGTGCTTGAGATTCGAGACCGCACGAACGATTTTGGAGAAATATATGAGACGTACAGTTACTCCGGCAGGTGTACTGGAAGACATGCTAAGTTCCAAAGAAACATGGTCCGTAGCAAATGATATTGCATGTGATATAATGGAGTAGTTGCGACGCGACGAGTGGAGTAACAGGTAAACTCCGTCCCGCCCCGCTATGGAATATCTAAAAGAAAGTTCCGCGGGATCAACAAGAATATGCTCCTGGCGAGAGGTGGTTTTATTCGGTAAAAATCCGGCATGCCTCGGCATCAGTCCAGAATTAGCTTTTGAAGATTTCCACCTTGCTACCGAAAAAAAAACATACAGGTATGTGAATTACTAAACATATTTACCAAAGGGTAATTAAAAGTAACTTCATTTGTAGCAGTGCCACTTATGGATTGGAGTTGAACTTTCAAACCTGCTTTCGTAAAAATGGTATGCGTGACCATATTTCTAGAGCATAGACATATTCTTCTATTACATACAATTATTGCCTCCGGACAAAAAAAAAACTTTCTGCACTCCGCCCGGAGATCGTTTCAAATCTAAAGTTGACTGAGGAATCGCCCCCGTGCACTTTGTGTCAACTAATGATATAAGAATATCTACTCTTCTGACACTTCATAATAATATTTTCTGGAGAGCTGTTGTAGCCCCTTCATTGTTTGTTATATTAAAGGTAAACACTGGTGTTTGACTTTTATATAATTACTTATTGAAAATAATAATCCCTAGAGTAATTGTGGACGTGGTCATTACAGGTTAAATTTAGATGTAATAGACGTTTAATGAGAGTTATGGGTGACACATTGATGACACATCGATGAGAAAAATGGACCAACTAAATAGGAGTAAATAAGAGACACGGTTAGGGCTTACAATTTTTGACACTTTGCCTGATTCTCCAGTTGGTGCGGAGGTTACAACTTTAAAGTAACTGTCAAATTAGACGGGAACAAATTGCGAAAGTACTAAATTAATCGCGACTGAACCAGTGTGTAGGAAAAAAATAGAGGAGTCAGCATAGCTCAATTTAAGCTTCTATTAATTAAGTAGAACCAAGAGTTAGGTTAGTACTTATAAAGATTAAGTCAAGAATATAAATAGAAGATTTTTGAAAAAAAAAGAAAGAAATTAGGCCCAGTAGCCGTCTCTGCCAAAGTAATAGCAATCATTAGCACTCAGGGGGCGAAGCCGGTTAGTATTAACAATAACATTTTCTATTTAACCAATAAATATTATTTAATGATAAACGATGTAATTTATATTATTTTTATTTTAAAAAGGCGTCTGAAATATACTGCTCCTGCCATTTACCTTCTGCACACGGCTTCAATTATACTGTTCTTGTTAATCATCTCTGCCATCTCATCTCTGTAGTCATGATACAGATTTTACTTTACCGTGTTCTCGGATAAGGAATTGACCACGTATCAAAGGGAACATGTCATAGAACTTGTTGTTTTCGAATCGAGTTGATACTGTATTCAGTGTACACTGATGTTATTCTCATTCACTTTATAATCTTTGAATGTTGGGACACTCCTACTATAGGACATACTACTATTCTCCTGAGTTTTTCATGTAATCCTTTTGACATGGAGGTCTTCTAATCCTCTCGTTTTTTGCACACATGTTAGTTGTCATCAAGTTTTGGACTAGGCAGAATGTAAGGAGAATAACTTACTGGTTGAAACAGGCCCACAACGTGCTTCTTCCTTAAAAGTACAGTATTTGTTGATGTCATCAAAATATAGCCCAGACGGACATCGATTTGAGTAAGGAAAGCCATCCACACACTGCAAAGAAGGACATACATGTTAGTTATTCATTCCGGTGAAAATTTAACATAAAAGTGATTGGAGGGAGATGGGATTGTTGGTGGAAGCTTGATTGAGGAAAATGAGGAATACAAGAGGAGTGAGGTATGCGGAGATGGAGGATCATAAGTACAATGAGATTTAACTAGTAGGGAGAGAAGCACTACGAGGGAGAGGAAGACTACATGGACGAGTAGAACTACAACAAAGAAGAGGACTAAGAGGAAGAGGAGAACTACAAGGAAGAAGAGGACTACAAGAAAGAGGAGGACTGCAAGGAAAGGAAGGACTACGATGAGGAAGAAGCTATGAGAATACGGAAGCTTTTCAGGAGGATTAGCACTATGAAAGTATGAACACTATAAGAGGTGTATGACTAGGATTAAGAAAAGGAAATCCCGAAGAGGTGCAGTTAGAAGCTGAGATTGATGCTCATGTAAAGAAAGTGTGAGAGGAGGGGATGTTTGTTATATTGTAAATGGAGACATTCTGGAAGAGGTTAAAGTAGAGTGAAAGGTAAAGGATAACATACAAGAGATGATGCGAAATGAAAGGGGTATGGCAGAGTTATAAATTCTAAACCAGAAAAGTAGAAATGACAAAAGTATCGATACTAGAAATCTATAGCTACAGTGTAAGAAAGACAAAAAGTTGCAGCTATTCATGAAACGTAGATATCCCAAGGCTGTCAATTTTATCTCAAGAAAGAATTAGGTTTGTTACACAAAATCCTTTCAAACTACAGTGATTACAGTTAGGTGATTCAATATATTGTACTAACCTGATAAAATCTACGGCAGGTAACTGGATCTGCATAGTTTCCATTCCCAATAGATGTCGGGCATGTGAATTCCTCTTTCTCCTTTGATTGTGCTGCAAGTGTAAGAGATATAAAATTAAGCCATGTTCTTTATGATTTCTTATTTATAAAGTAGTTAGAAATAAAACGAAAATTATATAGTTTTATTTATGATCAGAAGAAAGAAAAGCACCTTTGGATCTGTACGTTTGAAAAAAAAATCGAAAACACGTTTATAGTGCAGGAGAATTGAGTCTACACTGTAGAAAAGCAAAGTATCAACGCATCGCGTGTTGTAGGCGGATATTTTTCTTGACTATGATCAACTCTGCAATTGTTATGCTAATTGGTCTGCTATACTCTGGTATACAGGTAGTCCCCGACTTACGACCGTTCGACTTACGACTATTGGCACTTACGACCATTTTTTTTCGAATTTCTTTCATAGAAAATACTTAAAAAAGACAAATATGTAGTTGCGGGGAATCTCTAAAATATATGAGAAAAATTTAAAAAAAAAAAATTGATTTACATACATATTTCAGTACAAATAATACATTACATTAGCTAAGTCGGAATTTTTTTTATATGAGATTCGACTTACGACCGATGACCAGGAGCCTATCTCGGTCGTAAGTCGGGGAATACCTGTATATGTTCTGATAATTTGTTTTAGACTACATTTTTGTGTTTAGGTCCTCCACTGTGATTGCGTGTTCGTGCATATCAGTTGGAAAAGCGAGATACGTCCTAGTACCGGACTTAGCCAGGGAAATGTGACATGCGTTCAGCTACAGATAGAGTAACTTCGGGTAATGTGATATAGGTATTTGTTTTCTAACAATTATTCGTAATTTTTATTACATACCTTTTGCCGCACTATTCATTATAGCTCTTTGATACATTGCGAATTATATTTCGTTTTCAGAACCCTGCAGCGTAAGCCAATCTGCAGCTATTAGCAACAAAATAAAAAAATCTCTGTAACCCCCCTTATTAAAATTGGCGGATAATGTGATATACCAACAACAACAATCAAGAGATTTTTTTAAAAATGCACTTCACTGAATTAAAAACTCACCCAATATACTGTCAGCTCTATTCACACACAAACAAAATGTATTACTTCAGTTTTTAATTTTGCTCCAATTTTTGCTGAAATATAACATAAAGCTCACACAAAAAAAGTGTCGACTGTACACCTTAAACAATTTCAATGCACTGACATACAACGCAATGAGCGCGAGCGCGCCTAAAACTGCAGCAGGTGTTCTTTTCCATTGCCGTCATGTTGACAAGAAAATTTTTGTCGAGAATTGATTATTTCGGAAAATATGATAGTATATCACATTTCCCAACCATATCACAATACCCGAAGTTACTCTATATATGGATGGCGAACTGATATCTTTGTGGCATTTGTTTTTAGAAAATTCATTTCTCAAAACAACACTTCTTATTTTTTGGAAATACTTATAAAACTATGGAAGTTTAGATATATCATTAGTATTGAAAATGCTACAAGTTCCAGTACGATTGCCATTCGTCATGATAATTAATAAATTTTTAATAGAGTTGCTTCATTCCTTAATTCGGAATTTACTATATTTCATCATCATCGGCACTACAAGCGGGATCCGGTCTTGGCCTTATTTGGCAAGTTTCGAGGCTTGTTAAATTTTCCATAGTAATTTATTTTTACGGGCAAGATTATTAGCCTTGCGCCACATACTATATTTACACGTGGTCAAATGTATGTAGCGCGATCCAGTTGTCAAAATAGAGATGGGATAAAGCTTGAGAGTTCTTTATAAAAAAATTCATTAAGAACATTGTTTTTAAAGAAGCATTGACATACAGGCAATAGGTATGAATTTGTTTTTGTATCTTATTGTATTGAATTAATTATACATTAATTAACTGGAATAAAGGGCTTAGTTTGAGAATTTTAACGTTTGCATTAATATCGGTAAAAATGAAATATGAATTCGATTTTTCAGAAAAAATATTGGACTCAGCTATTCAGGAACGAATCCTTACGAAGACGGATCTACGAAATTATATCAAACATCTAAGAATACACGAAAAACTATACGGCGAACCAGATTTTGACATGATCCAATGCCCGACCGGACATGGGTGATTAAAACAATATCTGCACATATCCAAGTACAAAGAAAACCCGAAATGACTGTCTGACAGAAGATACGTAGAAAAGGTGGACATATTAACTGAATAGAAGAGATTCCACAAGAAATGCATTATGCTCGCAGGGCAAATCAATGGATGTATGACATTATGTCATCATCATCGGGACTACCACCAAGAACCGGTCTTGGCCTTATTTAGCAAGTCCTGAGGCTTGTTAAATTGTCCATAATGATTTGTCTTTTTCCGGGCAAGGTCATTTAGTCTTGCGCCAGAGCCTCCCCGACGGGGAATCGAACCCTGGTCTCCCGCGTGTCAGGTGGGTATACTAACCACTATACTATTGAGGAGTCCTTATGACATTATGTATTAAACATTAAATATACCACAATTGAACACAATTGAATTGCATGTTCATCATCATCATCGGCACTACAACCGGGATCCGGTGTTGGCCTTATTTAACAAATCTGAGGCTTGTTAAACTTTCCATAATAATTTGTTTTTCCGAATGTTACCCTATTTTTAAATTAACTTTTTAAGTATTGTATAGCTTGTTTTAAAGCTGGGGGTTCTGTCCTCATCGAAATAGCACTAGTATAACAACTGTCCAGACTTGTTACCAATGGAGTTTTTCCTTTGTTGTTACTAAAAAAATCAAAGAGAAACTGTAAGGGACCTCGGTCTCTGGATCAATTACAAGCAAATGCAGCGTTAACGGTGAAGACGGAATTTTGTGTTATTTTTAGAAGAGCTATAGGGAACGTAATTTTTATGAAATTGTAGCCAACAATCTTATTTTAGTAACATGCAAACCCTGGGTAATTATACCTATCCACTGGTTTATTAATGAATTTTTGTTTTGAGAAAACTTTTGGGACACCCCGTATAATTTATATATTGCATGCCTTGTTTAATCTTTTTTTTACCTATTTAACGGAAAAATATTCTAAATCAGGCAATTCTAATGAACGTTTTGAATCATAATGCGTCTAACACTCATTACATGATAACCATAAAAAACGATGCCACTAAACAACGCATTTTCCAGATTAGTAAACGATGCAGACAATACACGACATTCGCAGTAGTATTGCTTTTAATGAAATCGTATCTCAATTCGGTTCTATTCTCTCCTGCAAGATCATGCAACACGAGTCGACTCGGAGCGATACGAATGTGATAAAATGGTAATAAGATGCGCTTGTTGTTCCAAGCAAGTTGACATCGTAAACATCACCCCTGAGGCTATGTGCTTCGTATCCTGTGAATTAATTTCATAGGTGAATGTGTGCTTCAAGGTTTAATTTTCCCTTTAGAAAGTACATTTAATTAGCAACTATTGTGTTTGTAACGCGATGGCATTGGGGTTTTTTTTAGAAGGGATGAAGATTGTTATTTTAGTTTCATTTAGTAACAATATTACATGGCCCGTTAAGAAGACTTCTTACTGTCCCAGTTTAGAGAGCTACAGACCCTTGGGTGCCCACGGAACTAGTGTATGTAATGCGACTATTGTAATGTATAATGTAAGTAATGTATTGTAATGTAATGTAATGTAATGTAATGTAATGTAATGTAATGTAATGTATTGTAATGTAATGTAATGTAATGTATTGTAATGTAATGTAATGTAATGTAATGTAATGTAATGTAATGTAATGTAATGTATTGTAATGTAATGTAATGTAATGTAATGTAATGTAATGTAATGTAATGTAATGTAATGTAATGTAATGTAATGTAATGTAATGTAATGTAATGTAATGTAATGTAATGTAATGTAATGTAATGTAATGTAATGTAATGTAATGTAATGTAATCCAATGTAATGTAATGTAATGTAATGTAATGTAATGTAATGTAATGTAATGTAATGTAATGTAATGTAATGTAATGTAATGTAATGTAATATGACAAATTGAATAGATGAATATACAGAATGCCATCCCTATGTATGTGCTGCACCGTCTGGATTTCCCTTTTCCGGGATTGTATCAATAACGTCATAAAGAAATTTTAGAGTAAATAACGTTATCTTGACAGCGTGCCGCGTTGCACGTACCTTTATGCAGAACCAATAATATCGGGACAAAAAAATGCTAACAAAGTACGAGACATTGTAATCGCGTCGATGAATTTGGTTTCCAAAAGAAGAATCTGGGAACATATATAACGAATCTTTATCAATCCACCTGCCTCACATGCGACGCAAGTGTAATTTTCAGGCGGAAAAGGAAAATAAAAGACACGGAAAAGCCCATTGTACGAACATTTAAAAAAATAAGTCGGTGGAAATTTATTTCATAGACAGTTATAATATTTTAATAATGATCATAGTCCCTAACCGGGACCCATATATATTTTTCTGTTCCAATTTGCTTGTGTTAACCACAAGTCTCATTGACCAGTTGTTAGAGCCAATTTTAAATTGTAACGATGTCGACGATTCTTGCATTCAATAAGTAATTCAAGGCAGACACCCGGAGAAAACTTATAACACACAAACCTATGAAGATTTTATATTAACTATATACCAAAATATTATTCAAAGGTTCGATAGTGTCAAGGCTTTGGTTCTATCTTTTGCTGTGGTTGTAGCGATGGTTCGAATCGCAAACGCGGCGGTTCCGTATTGAGATTGTATGACAGCTAGATTTCATAAGATTGCACGTGATGGAATAAAACATCTATCGGTACACGGGAAGATATTTGGGGTAGTGTTTTTTTCTTGCTTGTGGAGCGAAATTAGTTATGTTTACATTTGTTTACAATTTGAGTGAAATTAGTTGCTTAGTCGTGAAGTGAAATTAATTTTCTTAGTCGTGAAGTAGAACTGAGTTTTTTAGTCGTGGAGCGTTACTGAGTTTCTTAGTCGTGAATTGGAACTGACTTTCTTAGCCGTGGAGTGGAACAGACTTCCATAGTTGTGAAATGAAACTAATTTTCTTAGTAGAGGAGTGGAATTGACTTCCTTAGTCGTGGCGTGGATCTGACTTATATAGTTGTGGAGTGGAACTAACCGCCTTGGTTGTGGAGTGGTACAGATTTTCTTAGTCGTGGAGCGTTACTGACTTCCTTAGTCGCGGATTGGAACTGACTTCCTTAGCTGTGGAATAGAACTATCTCCCTTAGTTGTGGAGTGGAACTGACTTTCTTAGTCGCCGAGAGGAACTGTCTTTCTTAGTCGTGAATTGGAACTGACTTCTTTAGCCATAGAGTGGAACCGACTTCCATAGTCGTGAAGTGAAACTGATTGTCTTAGTAGAGGAGTGGAATTGACTTCCTTAGTCGCCAAGAGGAACTGACTTTCTTAGTCGTAGAGTTGAACTGACCTCCTTATCGTGGAGTGGAACTGACTTCCATAGTCGTGAAGTGAAACTGATTGTCTTAGTAGAGGAGTGGAATGGACTTCCTTAGTCGCCGAGAGTAACTGACTTTCTTAGTAGTGAAGTGGAACTGTGGGGGTAAGGTATTATTGCCAACTTATGGCACAGCTTTGCTTTATCCCCCGACACTGGGTCAACGGTATTGTCACCAAGAGAAGAGCAAAACAAGATTCACAGTTGACGAAAACACGAGTAGTTCCTGGTTTATTGTTGAAGTTCCTTATTTTTTTATTTTAAATTTCTTTCGTTTTACAGTATATTGTTGTTGAATATTGAATTTAAGTATCCTTCAAGGAAGTAACTACGGTTTGAATAACAATTGTTTAATTGACCCTCGAACTCCTTATCTTGTTATTTTAAATGTCTTTCGTTTTACAGTATATTGTTGTTAAATATTGAATTTAAGTATCCTTCAAGGAAGTAACAACGGTTTGAATAACAATTGTTTAATTGACACTCGAACTCCTTATTTACCTCAAGCGACGTGACTTTGTGCGATAGTGGTTGAGATTCGACTCTATTGGCCGCAGCGCGTCTATACACTTTAACGTGGTGATGTGACTCGGATACGTATCGCTACTTGAACGGTTGAAATCTGACTGACTCGTCTCTGACGGGAAGCAAGAAAAAGAAAAGGGAAATTTATTACTGGTGCGCACTAGCCAGCCGATGTGATTGCGCTCTCTCTTGTGCGCTCTTCGTTTCCCCATGCGCAGCGGGGTGAACAAGCGCTGGCGCATTCGTTACGCGCCGATGTGCGCAGAGCGGACGAAAAACACAAAGCGAGGAGCGCAATAACCCGGGTAGATCTGGCTTGGTGTGCGTGTGGTAATGCGGCCTGCGAGGTGTTTCTCACTGGGGTAGTGTGGTGTGGTGATTATCCCCGAGGCGCATGACTATACCAAGGAAGAAATGCAGAGGAGAGGAAAGTGTGTTTTACCATATTCACCTGGGTAAAGAGATGTTTGATCCCCAGCGAATAGAGGAACTGGGAAAAGGCCAAGTAACGCTAGGGAAATATTATCGTGTGATTCGATCGAATGTTCTGATAATTTTCCCAAGCGGTTCTGCAATGATGCGACAACTTCGTCCGGCTGGATTTGGTTGTCGCTAATCGATATGTACAAGGGTTGAGAAAACCTTTGGGACACCCCGTATAATTTATATATTGCATGCCTTGTTTAATCTTTTTTTTACCTATTTAACGGAAAAATATTCTAAATCAGGCAATTCTAATGAACGTTTTGAATCATAATGCGTCTAACACTCATTACATGATAACCATAAAAAACGATGCCACTAAACAACGCATTTTCCAGATTAGTAAACGATGCAGACAATACACGACATTCGCAGTAGTATTGCTTTTAATGAAATCGTATCTCAATTCGGTTCTATTCTCTCCTGCAAGATCATGCAACACGAGTCGACTCGGAGCGATACGAATGTGATAAAATGGTAATAAGATGCGCTTGTTGTTCCAAGCAAGTTGACATCGTAAACATCACCCCTGAGGCTATGTGCTTCGTATCCTGTGAATTAATTTCATAGGTGAATGTGTGCTTCAAGGTTTAATTTTCCCTTTAGAAAGTACATTTAATTAGCAACTATTGTGTTTGTAACGCGATGGCATTGGGGTTTTTTTTAGAAGGGATGAAGATTGTTATTTTAGTTTCATTTAGTAACAATATTACATGGCCCGTTAAGAAGACTTCTTACTGTCCCAGTTTAGAGAGCTACAGACCCTTGGGTGCCCACGGAACTAGTGTATGTAATGCGACTATTGTAATGTATAATGTAAGTAATGTATTGTAATGTAATGTAATGTAATGTAATGTAATGTAATGTAATGTAATGTATTGTAATGTAATGTAATGTAATGTATTGTAATGTAATGTAATGTAATGTAATGTAATGTAATGTAATGTAATGTAATGTATTGTAATGTAATGTAATGCAATGTATTGTAATGTAATGTAATGTAATGTAATGTAATGTAATGTAATGTAATGTAATGTAATGTAATGTAATGTAATGTAATGTAATGTAATGTAATGTAATGTAATGTAATGTAATGTAATGTAATGTAATCCAATGTAATGTAATGTAATGTAATGTAATGTAATGTAATGTAATGTAATGTAATGTAATGTAATGTAATGTAATGTAATATGACAAATTGAATAGATGAATATACAGAATGCCATCCCTATGTATGTGCTGCACCGTCTGGATTTCCCTTTTCCGGGATTGTATCAATAACGTCATAAAGAAATTTTAGAGTAAATAACGTTATCTTGACAGCGTGCCGCGTTGCACGTACCTTTATGCAGAACCAATAATATCGGGACAAAAAAATGCTAACAAAGTACGAGACATTGTAATCGCGTCGATGAATTTGGTTTCCAAAAGAAGAAAAACTTGTTCTTTTATTTCGTAATAATATTTTCAAAAAAAAAGTCTGTGACCGCACATTTTACAATTCAGAGATTTGATAAGTTATATCTTACAACTGAAACATTATCTTGGATAAAGAAAAGAAAAATATGTATAATTAATAATTAAAAGTATAAATCGAAGGAAAATACGAAAAAGAAAAACCTTCATCTAAGAAAAAAAAAAAAAAAAAAAAAAAAAAAAAAAAAAAAAAAAAAAAAAAAAAAAAAAAAATTTAATAATAAAAAAAAAAAAATAAAACCAATAATAAATAATATAAAATGTAAATATTTACATGAAATTATGACAAATTAAGCAAGAAGCTGGGTTATGAGAGGATTTTCAGAACTTTCACAGCTGATGTTAAAGTTATATACTAGTTTACGAATTCTTTCAGAAATCAATTCAACATCCGCCCTTCTGTGGAGACTTAAGGTTGAATAGTGCCAAGGGAGGTCTAGCATCATTTTCAAAACTTTGTTTTGTGATACCTGTAACTTCTTTAAATGGCACCTTGCAGCGTTACCCCATACTGGACACCCATATAACAGTATAGCTTGGAAAATAACTTTATGAATAATAATCTTATTTTCATTTGTGAGTAAAGACTTGCGATTAATAAAAGGGTAAAGCATCTTAATAGCAATACTCATTTTATTAAGAGTACTTTGAATATGTTGTTTAAATGTGAGTCTTGTATCGAGATGAACTCCGAGATACTTTACGGATTGCTCCCATGCAATCGTGGTACCATTTATTTGCAGCTGACTGCTGGGAAGATAGCAAGCTTTTCTCTTTCGTGTAAAAAAGATGGCTTGTGTCTTCCCGACATTTAGCTTGATTTTCCATTTCATATAATATTTTTCAAGTATCTCGATCGCATGCTTTAGATTTGTCTCAACGTTGAGAGAAAATTCATGCGACGCAAATACTGCAGTGTCGTCAGCGAAGATAGCTGATTCACACTGCGGTAGATTTGGAAAATCCGAAGTGTAGATATTGTACAAAGCTGGACCAAGTACTGAGCCTTGGGGGACGCCACAATCAAAAAATATCAATCTAGAAACATCACAATTGACATGAACCTGAAAACATCTATTGGATAAGAAACTCTGGACGACCTTACACAAATACAAAGGAAAGTCGAACTGTATCATTTTATATATTATCCCATTGTGCCATACGGAATCAAAAGCTTTTTCAATGTCTAACAATATCATGCCCGTTGATTGACCACGTGAACGATGGTCTAGAACATGGCTGCAAATTCGTTTAACCTGGTGCGAGGTGCTGTGAAAGCGTCGAAATCCAAATTGGATATCGGGGAAAATATCTTTATCTGAAACAACTTTTAAAATATGTTGTTTCAGGATTTTTTCAAAAACTTTACTTATGTTGCTAAGTAAACTAATTGGCCTGTAACTTTCAGGTTTATCTGGGGCTTTTCCAGCCTTAAGGATAGGTACAACCATTGCTTTTTTCCAACATTGAGGAAAGTATTGACATTTAAGGCATGCATTGATTATAAATGTTAAGTATTTAATTCCAATATGAGGCAATTGTTTTAGATAGGCATTCTTAACTTTGTCTAGTCCTCCTATTTTTCGTGTTTGCAAGCACTTGATTACATTTCTTACGTTTTCTTCTTCTACAAATGCATTTAGAGGAGTTAATTCGTTTGTGGTGTCGAATCTTTCGATTCTGTTACCGACAAGTTCATTAGTTTCAAATTCACCCAAATGCTGAGAGACCAAGTGATTTTTTGAAAAACTTGTTCCAAATAGGTTTGCTTGTTCAAAACCTGTAAAAAAAGTAGTAGAAGAATCCTTCAGAAATGGTATTTTACGGTTTTTATTCTTGATTAACTTCACTACATTCCAGAACGGTTTAGCATTTTTATCCATAACGCTCAGTTTTTTGTTCCATTCTCTATTACGATGGATTTGTATCTGGTCAGTAATGCGCTCATTAAAATGGGAAACCATTGATCGAGAAAAGGGCTGACGGTAATTCTGCCAGTTTCTTCGATGAATGTTTCTCACTTTAATAAGCTCTAAGATATGGATTGGAAGTTTTTTAAAAATATCTTTTTTTACTCTTTTGGGAATACTTTCATCAACCGAAGAAATTATAGCTTGTGTAAAGTTTTGTACAATAAGGTCAACATCATCTTTACAAGACACACTTTCAAGATTTGTAGTACTATTTTGAAGGCTCATTTTAATCTTTGATTTGAATGAATTCCAATTAGCATTCTTCATGTCCAGGAAATATTGAATCTTTCTTTCACCCAACCAAGAAAGGTTACAAAAAACAGGATTATGATCTGAACTGAGAGCACTTAACGAAACGGGTTCTGTTATAAGACCAGGGACATTTGACACAAACAAGTCAAGGACAGAGGGGATGCCACGAGAACCTGCGGGAAAATAAGTTGGACAAGGTGGATAAAAAATATTAATTGGTAGCGCCAATGGAAGGGCAGCCAATATATTGCCCCAAGCATTTGCTCTTACACACCCCCAATCTCTATGCCGGCAGTTAAAATCACCACCTAATAGAAATTCACCATTCATTGTGAATAACTTTTTTAAATCCTGCTTGAGCCATTTTCTTTTAATATCCGACGAAGATCCACCAGGGAAATAAACAGAATAGATTTTTACTGTCTTATGGTTTCTTAACTTAATCATTACACCTACATTCTCCACAAGCCTAGTTGGAATTACAGGTAAAAGCGAATGTTGAATTGACTTCCTGATAAGAATCGCCACTCCCCCACCCCTTTGGTCTACTCTATCAATGCGATAGCAGTTAAAGTCAGATGATGGGAGTCTTATATCAAAATTAAGCCAAGTTTCTGTTACTAGAGCAACATCAACTTTATAGCTATTTAAAAAGTTTAAAAAGTCATGAAATTTATTACGTATGCCTTTAGCATTCCAAGTAATTATTTTTATATGTGTATCTGCCATTTTACTTAACATTATTAGTGTATAAAAACTTAGTGGCTAAATGCGCGATCACATTAAATTGTTCTATTTTCGTTTTACAAACTGATAAATTTGAGATCATTTCCATGCACAAGGAATTTAGTTCCTCGATTGTGAAGAGTGCTGAATTGTTGTTGGGTAAATTATTGTTATTGTTTGATGAAGAAGCGCCGCGTGAGTCATTTTCCCATGCATTAATTGTTGGTGGTAAACTTTGAATTTGCGGGCTTGAATTTGGAAAGCTTTTGCTCGGAGCATTGGTTAGTCCCAGTCGTCGCTGTGGCTGTGGAAGCGTAGGAAAATCACTCATAGAGGCAAACGAAATCGGTTTTTGGCAAGCTTGATGATTTGAAATTTGAGTTGATGCAGCAAAATGAGTTCTTGGATGGATCTTGGATCTTCCAGATGATCTTTCTTTTATTTCTAAGTATTTAGATCTACTGGTGCATGTGACGTCAGTAGCTTTATGATTGCCGTTGCAGTTGGCACATTTATTTACCGAAGCGTTATTACATTCGCTTGTTTTGTGTGAACCAGCGCAAGTAGCACAATATGTTTTTATGTGACAATTTCTCTCACCATGTCCAAACATTTGACAATTAAAGCATTGTGTCACCTTACCTTTGATTTTCCTTTGGAAGTTCCAGCTCACTTGGGTATGAAAAATTGAGCGATAATTTTTTTTAAGTTCACTTAATTTAATTGTTCCATTTTCAAAGTGAATGAGATAAAAAAAGTCAGTAAATTTATCATGTTTTTTTTCAATTTTTTTAACATCACAACATTTTAAGCCAAGCGAAATGAGTTCAGCTTTGAGTTCATTAGTTTTTATATCATCCAGTCCATACAAAATAACTTTGAAAGTTTTAGCACTTTTAATATCATGAGAAAAATATTGACAGTTATCCTCTTTTAGTTTTTCTAACACAATATTATATGATTCAATAGTTCCGAACATTATTTTTATACCAATTGTTAATTTTTTTTATTGAATAACTGGATATTTTAAGCTTTTTCATGAGGCTATGCACATATTCTGGTGATTTTTGCAGCACTTTGATTGGTGGCACATACACTTTTCTGATTATTGGCGAATCAGTTTCGTCCATTTCAGAATTATCTGTATCTGGATGGCATTGTAGGGGAGTGAATTTATTACGGTAGGGGTTTTTACCAAGCCCACTTGTTGGATGCATAGTGGAACGAAGTTTTTTATCCGAGGACAAGCAATTGTCCCCGGTATCAGGCGATCTATCGCGTTTGGGAATGGTTGTAATGAGAACTCGCGACCGAGATGAACACGTCAAACGCAGTCGAAAGCTCCGGGTGAACTGTCCAAAAGAAGAATCTGGGAACATATATAACGAATCTTTATCAATCCACCTGCCTCACATGCGACGCAAGTGTAATTTTCAGGCGGAAAAGGAAAATAAAAGACACGGAAAAGCCCATTGTACGAACATTTAAAAAAATAAGTCGGTGGAAATTTATTTCATAGACAGTTATAATATTTTAATAATGATCATAGTCCCTAACCGGGACCCATATATATTTTTCTGTTCCAATTTGCTTGTGTTAACCACAAGTCTCATTGACCAGTTGTTAGAGCCAATTTTAAATTGTAACGATGTCGACGATTCTTGCATTCAATAAGTAATTCAAGGCAGACACCCGGAGAAAACTTATAACACACAAACCTATGAAGATTTTATATTAACTATATACCAAAATATTATTCAAAGGTTCGATAGTGTCAAGGCTTTGGTTCTATCTTTTGCTGTGGTTGTAGCGATGGTTCGAATCGCAAACGCGGCGGTTCCGTATTGAGATTGTATGACAGCTAGATTTCATAAGATTGCACGTGATGGAATAAAACATCTATCGGTACACGGGAAGATATTTGGGGTAGTGTTTTTTTCTTGCTTGTGGAGCGAAATTAGTTATGTTTACATTTGTTTACAATTTGAGTGAAATTAGTTGCTTAGTCGTGAAGTGAAATTAATTTTCTTAGTCGTGAAGTAGAACTGAGTTTTTTAGTCGTGGAGCGTTACTGAGTTTCTTAGTCGTGAATTGGAACTGACTTTCTTAGCCGTGGAGTGGAACAGACTTCCATAGTAGTCAAATGAAACTAATTTTCTTAGTAGAGGAGTGGAATTGACTTCCTTAGTCGTGGCGTGGATCTGACTTATATAGTTGTGGAGTGGAACTAACCGCCTTGGTTGTGGAGTGGTACAGATTTTCTTAGTCGTGGAGCGTTACTGACTTCCTTAGTCGCGGATTGGAACTGACTTCCTTAGCTGTGGAATAGAACTATCTCCCTTAGTTGTGGAGTGGAACTGACTTTCTTAGTCGCCGAGAGGAACTGTCTTTCTTAGTCGTGAATTGGAACTGACTTCTTTAGCCATAGAGTGGAACCGACTTCCATAGTCGTGAAGTGAAACTGATTGTCTTAGTAGAGGAGTGGAATTGACTTCCTTAGTCGCCAAGAGGAACTGACTTTCTTAGTCGTAGAGTTGAACTGACCTCCTTATCGTGGAGTGGAACTGACTTCCATAGTCGTGAAGTGAAACTGATTGTCTTAGTAGAGGAGTGGAATGGACTTCCTTAGTCGCCGAGAGTAACTGACTTTCTTAGTAGTGAAGTGGAACTGTGGGGGTAAGGTATTATTGCCAACTTATGGCACAGCTTTGCTTTATCCCCCGACACTGGGTCAACGGTATTGTCACCAAGAGAAGAGCAAAACAAGATTCACAGTTGACGAAAACACGAGTAGTTCCTGGTTTATTGTTGAAGTTCCTTATTTTTTTATTTTAAATTTCTTTCGTTTTACAGTATATTGTTGTTGAATATTGAATTTAAGTATCCTTCAAGGAAGTAACTACGGTTTGAATAACAATTGTTTAATTGACACTCGAACTCCTTATCTTGTTATTTTAAATGTCTTTCGTTTTACAGTATATTGTTGTTGAATATTGAATTTAAGTATCCTTCAAGGAAGTAACTACGGTTTGAATAACAATTGTTTAATTGACACTCGAACTCCTTATTTACCTCAAGCGACGTGACTTTGTGCGATAGTGGCTGAGATTCGACTCTATTGGCCGCAGCGCGTCTATACACTTTAACGTGGTGATGTGACTCGGATACGTACCGCTACTTGAACGGTTGAAATCTGACTGACTCGACTCTGACGGGAAGCAAGAAAAAGAAAAGGGAAATTTATTACTGGTGCGCACTAGCCAGCCGATGTGATTGCGCTCTCTCTTGTGCGCTCTTCGTTTCCCCATGCGCAGCGGGGTGAACAAGCGCTGGCGCATTCGTTGCGCGCCGATGTGCGCAGAGCGGACGAAAAACACAAAGCGAGAAGCGCAATAACTCGGGTTGATCTGGCTTGGTGTGCGTGTGGTTATGCGGCCTGCGAGGTGTTTCACACTGGGGTAGTGTGGTGTGGTGATTATCCCCGAGGCGCATGACTATAGCAAGGAAGAAATGCAGAGGAGAGGAAAGTGTGTTTTACCCTATTCAGCTGGGTGAAGAGATGTTTGATCCCCAGAGAATGGAGGAACTGGGAAAAGGCCAAGTAACGCTAGGGAAATATTATCGTGTGATTCGATCGAATGTTCTGATAATTTTCCCAAGCGGTTCTGCAATGATGCGACAAATTCGTCCGGCTGGATTTGGTTGTCGCTAATCGATATGTACAAGGGTTGCCGTATTGCGAAAAAGGGAAGCTAAATTCTTTTATGCGTTGTCCGCATGGGAAATGAGTTTAGCTATGCTCCCTTGGAGGTAACATTCTTTGCAGGTGAACAGGTAAGTAGGGGGGAATGGGGTTGGTTTGACACGCTGTAAGGCGGTCGAAATTGGATAGGATTGGGCGGGAATGGTGGGTGGTTCTCCGTATAGTTTAGAGAAACCCCCACAGAACTGACTTCCTTTGCCGTGGAGTGGAACTGACTTCCATAGTCGTGAAATGAAACTGATTTTCTTAGTAAAGGAGTGGAATTGAGTTCCTTAGTCGCGGAGAGGAACTGAGTTTTTTAGTCGTAGAGTTGAACTGACTTTCTTAGCCGTGGAGTGGAACTAATTTTCTTAGTCGTGGAGTAGAAGTGACTTTCTTAGTCTTGGAATTGAACTGACTTTTATACTCGTGGAGTGGAATTGACTTTCTTAGTCGTGAGCGTTACTGACTTTCTTACCTGTAAAGTGAAACTGACTTACATAGTCCTGAAATGAAACTGATTTTCGTAGTAAAGGAGGGAGTTGAACAGACTTTCTTAGTCATGGAGTGGAACTAATTTCCTTAGAAGTGACTTTCTTAGTCGTAGAATTGAACTCACTTTCTTACTTGTGGAGCGGAGCAGACTTTCTTAGCCGAGGCATTGACTTGAAATCTCACTTTTCGAATGGCTTATGTTGATGCTGACATTTTTGAACATTAACGTTAATTGTTCCGTTGATGGTTGGTAATTGTTTTGTACAGGAACGTATTGATTCTGAATTCAATGAATTTTTCCGTTAATAATTATAAATCAAGGATATGTTTGATTACGGGTTCGTACCAGCAGTCAGTTGGCAGAATAGTAAATATTTTTATTCTTTCACAATTCATTGTTATTTTATAAATTTATTTTATAAATATTTTATTATTTGTTGTGGCCTATTAAGTAATTTGTCTCCCGGAGAAGTTTTTTTTTATATAATACAAAGTTATATATGTGAATGCATTATCGTTGTTGAGTTTTAACTTTCACTTGATGAGGATGGCGTTTTGGACTGTGTCCGGTTAGGGACAGTTTCGGTAGAAAGGCGTAAGTATTTCTCCTCAGCGTTTACTCTCAGTGGGTAGATCAGCGGCAAATGAAGGGTCTGAAATCAATGAAGATAGATTCCTCCCTATGTATTCGGTGTAGTCACATTTCACCAAACACATTCAAAATTTCATAATGTTCAAAATAATATAAATCGGTGCTATGGCTCGATAGGAATAGAAATAGTTGATTGGTCTCCTTTTTGGGAATTGGTTGGTTATCCGCTGATTTTCAGCTAAGAAGTAATTGATTGGTAGACATTTCTCAGTTTTTAAGCGAGTGAAGAAGCACAGGCGCAAGGCTAATAACCTTGTCCGTAAAAATAAATTAATATGAAAAATTTAACAAGCCACGAGACTTGCTAAATAAGGCCAAGACCGGATCCCGGATGTAGTGCCGATGATGATGATGATGATGAAGAAGCACAATGCCGTTTAAGCCACCCGAATTTAAAATCTAAGTTGGAAGAGAGATGGAATTTTACCCAAGTCAATGCGCTACATCAGTTTAGTAGCGCTTTAGTAAACTTTCAGAATTTGAACAGACGACTGCAACTCCTTTGCCTGCTTTCAATGGTTACAGTTTCACTCGTATAATGGTCTCAATTCTTAGTACCTTCCACGTTGCTAATTCGCAAACACATAAATAATTCACTAAATTTAAATGTTAGCACACTTCAATAAGTTCAATTAATATCTAATCAGTAAATGTGAGCGACCGAATCCAACTAGAGATATTCACTAGAAAGACAATCACCACCAGCAACCAACCGTTGTTAGTGGTAATTCCGAATCGTTAGCTTATGAACTGAGATGAAATTTCCACAAAGGAGGATGCAACGCTCAAACTCGAAACAAGATGTCCTAAAAACACAAAATAATAATTAGCTAAAAATGCATTTTCGAAGTCCAGGTGGAACCCATGCGACCATTGCTACTACTTACTTACTACTTGTTGGGCTGTGGGAACCCAAGAGTTCATAACCTCACTGATTCTGAGTATGTGTTTTCTTGAGGAATCCTTTCCTTAAGGTGCTGTTGGCTCGTCACATCTACGGCTACCGGATTATTTATAAAAATCGAGCCGGTTTCGAAAAATTGATGGCTACCTGAATGAGAAGGGTATCATTAAACTAATGAGTGGAACAAGAAAGGTACACATCGACAAACTGGAAGATGAATCCGCTTCATCATCATCATCGGCACTACAACCTGGAACCGGTCTTGGCCTTATTTAGCAAATCCTGAGGCTTGTTAAATTTTCCATAATGATTTGTTTTTTCCGGGCAAGGTCATTAGTCTTGCGCCAGAGGCTCCCCGACGGGGAATCGAACCCCGGTCTCCCGCATGACAGGCGGGTATACTAACCAGTATACTATTGAATCCGCTTCATACCACATGGAAAACGCAGAGTTAGTCGCCTCATAATAGCTCACTACCACAAGAAGTTTTTTCACGGCAAGATCGCCACTGTAACGAATGAAATGAGACAGAAATATTTGACTTTAGACCTATGGACATCAAAAGGAGTGTTATACCAATTTCACTGGTGCGGAGTTGGGAAGACCAAACCAAAGGTGCCACTGATAGGAGATCTGCTTCGAGCGACTGCAGCACCATCAACATCTCTTCACCAGTGTAGCGGTAGATTACTTCGGACCGATGCAAGTAATCTTCTGAAGAAGAACCGAAGAACACTGGAGAGTTTTGTTTACGTGCTTGAGGTGCAGAACACATAGAGCTGGCCAACTTACTTAGTACTGACACCATGATTATGATCTTGAAAAGGATGGCAGCCAGAAGAGAGACCCCGAGTACAATATGCAGCGGCAATGGAACCAACTTTTTCGGAGTCAACAGAGAACTAGAGAAGGCACCGAGCGACAACAACATCAAATGGAATTCTTGTTTTCCAGTCGGCTACACAGCTGAAAGTTTTGCTGAGAGCCAACCATCCGTTTGACTGAATTTGTAGTAACACCGATGAGGGTTTACCTAGATTTATCCAAAGAGACATCGTGGCTGTTGGGGACGTATCGTTCCATTCCATCCAGTAAGGCGCCGTCTCGACACAACACGCATATTCCATGTAGCCTTGCATCAATCCTTAGGAAGACTATGCATCGCAACAACGGATCATTTAATTCGTGGATCGGAAGAGTAGCGGACAAATTCCCAGGAAGATGTTATGAATACAACAGAAACATACAGCACTAGCACGGAAGCCAACAGCATAGGATGATAACACATCCCTCTGTAATAGAGGATCCTTGAACTCATCCCATAAAGCCTACTGTTAACTTACCTTAACTCACACTTATTGTACAAAATAACGCAAATACACGGATACACCGACCAACTGATATTTAAGCAATTCGATTGATTAAAATCTCGCTAAAATCGGCCAGACTACAACTAGCCGACAACAAAACGTTCTAATAACTAATTGAAAGCGTGTGGAATACGCTAACTTTCAGAACGGAAACCTGACCATACGATCACAAAACGCTGTTAAGTACTTGGAAGATATCTTGACAAGTGATGAGTCTCACATAGAATATGTAAGTAAAAAAGACGCAGGTGTACGAGCAGCACCATCCGGAATATTGCCAAACCCTGGTAGAGCTGGAGTTAGTAGGAGAATTACCTTGTCAAGTGTAGCCACATCAGCATTAGCGTATACCGCTCCAGTGTAGATAGAAGCCCTACAAACAAAACAACTGAAGAAAAGGATGAAAGCAACTTACAGGCTTTGCGCATTAAGGACTACATGCGACTTCAGGACGATTCCCAATGAAGTAGCGCTCATAGTGAGATTACCCCTCATTGATATCTCAGTTGAGGGAATACTTTGGATCCATAAGAGATAAACTACTAGGGATACAGTGCGTCATGGAATGACGAAAATAAAGCTGGAAGAAGAGAAGCTTCTGTCATCATATGACAGGCCAAATGGAACACGAGCTTAAAAGGCAGATGGACCTTTAAATTGAGCCCATCCTTAGAAGCTTTATAAAGGACCCACTTGGAAATTGCAACTACCACTTTACGCAGTTTTTGTTGGAGCAAGACATAAACCGTTTAAGACACAACTGTTCACCTCTTTGTTCACCAGACGAAGAGCGAGAAGAGGGTGCTAAACATGTAATTATTGTAGACAGTCCTTTCGCCCAATAGAAAAACAATCTTTCGGAGCCAATGCACCTAGGAGATTACATTATGGGGTGGGAGGAGTACCAGATCAAGATTTGCACTCTTTCAGTCCTAATGCAGAATAAGTTACGTGAACTCGAAATAGCAAGACAATAAGCCGCCGAAAACATAAGAAGGCCAGCCTAAAGAGCTAACCAGTCGGGCGGAAAAAAAAAACCAAAGTCAGTCCCGCGGGAGAGCGGTAATACATGCGTGGGTGTGTTTTAGTACGTGGACGTAGCGTGGTAAAATGCTCTGTGAATCGTGTCACAGGGTTAGAGATTCGAGTCCGTGATGGTTTTAGAAGATTACACATCCTCGGTGCGACCATAAAACAAAAAGAAACCCGACCAAAATGCAGATTATAAAACACAGTGTTAATTATTAACGTTGAGTTTGTTGCAAGTATAACGAGACAAAATTATTGTTACTATCAGGCTCATCGATAGTATAATGGTTAGTATATCCGCCTATCACGCGGGAGACCGGGGTTCGATTCCCCGTCGGGGAGCCTCTGGCGCAACACTAATGACCTTGCCCCAAAAAAAAAAAAACTAATCATTATGGAAAATTTAACAAGCCTCAGGACTTATTAAATAAGCTGTGGGGATTGGGAGAATTGTGCCAAACCCGGACACTCGGTTCACTCTTATCCTCATCCGACTGTCACTAAAGTTCCACCAAGTAAAACGCCGAAGGAAAAGGGCGAAACGCCACCACGTTTGTCCACAACCGGGCGTAAGGGGAAAACACTGTCCACCAGATAGCAATTAAAACGCAAGTTGTTCTTAATTAATTTTTAATTTATTTCACTTAGAACTTATTATTTCACATTAAATCGATCTTTATAAACTTCATTTTAGTACACACATGACTCCGGGTATTATCGCTTTCTCGGCGCGCGACCAGCGTGCTCGGCAGATGGAAATGGACTCTTCGATACAACCTTTGTTTGCGGTGAGTTTGTGGTAGATATCCTCTCCACTAAGGATATGTATTTACTTACCACCAGAGAAACGTAAAGTCTCTCTTGGTGGAATAGAGAACCAGATCTCGTAATGGAGATCATGGTGGTATGTGTGTGATCGTTCAGATCCGATGTTGTTTACACGTGCTCGAAGGCAATAGAACAACGAAGCAGGCAGGCGACAAAGACAAGGGAAGAAGCGACCAAATGCTTCGTTCGGTAATGCGGGTCACGTTTATGCTGTGCATCGTCGCTATAATAGACGTTGGGAAAAAGGTGCTAATGGGATTGGTGGCAGGAACGAATCCCATACCTGCATTTGTATATGCAGGGAAATTAGTTGCGGCTGAAAAATAAATTGAAGATTGTTTTTTAGTGGGAAAACAAACGATGAGTTGGATCTTATGCATGTCTACTTGCGTAGGAATATGGTTTATGGCATCTCCGACTGGTATGGGAACCGAGTTCTTGTTTATACTAGAAAATCCTAGAGGATTCGGTTCCGATGATAATGATTGGGATGCGGAAATTGTTGGTCGATTGGACAAACGAATCGCGGGTCGGTTTTTGCAGCTGTAAAAACAAGCTGTCCGACATAGCATTTTAAATGATAACAAAGGGTGCCGAATGATTTGGTATTCATGGTGCATATGCACATTAAAGAATTATTTTTAGGAATTTCAGCTAATGCGTTGTATGCATTAAATGTCCTGGTAGTAGGAAATGTTTATGCTGGGTGCAGATTGCGGTGCAGGTGTGGAAAAGTTGGAATTTGCCTGGCAACCGAAGGTACCGAATAGGTTTTGGGAATCCTGCAAAGGTAGAAAAGAAATCTTACGGGGGATGGTATGCGAAGAGATGCATGGAAGGTAAGTTTTCTTTTACAGGGACTTATAGATTATAAATTTGATAAACTAGATGCGTAAAGCACTTATGGTGCCGATTGGGGTGTAGTTATGGGCGTCTTTCAGGTAAGTGGGCCGTGGGGTTTGGCGGAACCGCCACAAGGCCAAGACCAGTTCCCGGTTGTAGTGCCGATGATGATGATGATCAGGAAAAAAAGGACAAACTAACATATCGTCAAATCTATTTTGATTTTGAGAGGATTCAATATGTTAAATTACTCTATACGATACTCGGAAGGATGAGCATAAAGTGTTAGGTATACCACGTAAACAAATTCCTCTTTTGGGGTGAAATTAGCATGTAAACATATGTTAGCAGGGTTCTGAATTAATATCCGGTTTATTGTTAAATGCCCTGGATCATTCTTCAGTTGATGAACACGTGCGTTACGGACCTCGTGTCCATGCCTTCGTCTAACAACTAATCCCCTCAATTTTAAAATTTAAATTGGAAATATCGTCAATAGCTAATTTGTATAAAAAAAAATAAAAAAAGGCGTTGGCGCCGAATAAAAAACAAGAACGTCAACGGCAAAAAAAAAAAAGATTATTACACACAAGGCTAGAGAACGGAAAAAAAAATCGATTTATTGTTACGCACTATTCATAGATTTTCAGAGAAGTTTCAATCAGGAATTGTGTTATTGTGTTCGGATACACACGAACGTGGTATTATCACCTCTATATTTTCCAAGAGATCAACTTGAAGAGAGCACCGCCCAGTGGCAGTTACCCAAGGATGTTAGCGAAATAATACCTACAAAAAGAAAACTAATTTAGTACAACAGGGGGATCAAGATTCTTCAACCCCTGCACCCGGGACAGCCAACTGGTCGACCAAGAAGAGGTCCGACCATAAATACCAGTAACTCTCCTTGTTTACCACTTTCTAATTTTAAATTGTTAATATCACATAACACGTGCGTGGAACGCTGTGTATAGTACTGTGCATGGTTGCGTATTTTCTTACGGCTTCAATATTCAGGCAGTTAATCTAATTAAGCATCGACACTAACGTTTCTCACTACCATTTGTCGGCTGTAGTGCTGCTACGTTACACCATACCATTTTTGTCTAATTTCTTTATCATTATTCCTATTTCAGTTTGAATAATTTTCATTCAAATTTTAAAACTTCCAAATTAAACTTGCAAAGGAGCTACGCGTACTGCCTGTTTGGTTCCAACGTACGGTGTCAGTGGCGATTGCTTTTATACTCGTACTTTCGCAATATGTTGCCCCAATTGTGATTTATAATTCACAGTTTGTTTGATATAAAGTGTGTGACAAATGTGTGAAGGATACCTTTCTCCAAATCTGTCGCAGAACATGCAGTTTTTCAACACCCGGAGACATTTTTTTAAATGAGATAAATGAGTTACGCTTGTTAAGGAATATTTTGTCTCTTTTAATCCCTCCCTCACAAAAACAAAGTTGTCAATCAATGATGTGGGTGGACTGCATTTTCAAAATATATCTTCATCATCATCGGCACTACAACCGGGAACCGGTCTTGGCCTTATTTAGCAAGTCCTGAGGCTTGTAAAATTTTCCATAATGATTTGTTTTTTCTGGGCAAGGTCATTAGTCTTGCGCCAGAGGCTCCCCGACAGGGTATCGAACCGCGGTCCCCCGCGTGACAGGCGGGTATACTAACCAGTATACTATCGAGGAACAAAATATATCAATTTCCAGTTAAACACGGTCAGTACTTTAATACTTAAATCACTAGTTATTCACGAAATTTTCGATATTCACCACTCAGTTTTCGACGTTCTTTATGTTATAGAAGGTTAAACTTTACAAGGCTTTGCAATACATGATCTGCCCAACAACTAGTATCAAGGGAGTCTGTTAGATTAACTTTTTGTTCATCTTCACATTATTTCTTTTAAACATTTGACTACCTTTAACATCACTTTTTCCCATGTAACCGTGTAACTCACTCTTTTGAAACTTTTTGATAAAGAACAATTTCGTCCCACATCCGCTACGTAGCACGACATGCGTTTTGTTTAAACTTTGCCCACGAAAATATTCATCTGTTAGAAAACCCTTGCTCATCGAACTGTCTACGTTGCGTCCTGTAAGTAAGGAGCGAATTCAAAAGTTCTGATTGTTTCTGTATATTTTCCAATGAACCCTTCGATGGGGCAACGAAAGGGCGGTAGAATCAGTACCAGCAACTATATTCTGCTTGCAGTGTTATTTGGTTTATTTCATTGTCGGAATTTTTCGTACCCTTCATATCCATGTCCTTTTCACTTCGAACCGACTGGCTTTCATTGTTTTGTTCAATTTTTCAAAGTTTTCTTTGTTAAAGTTTACTTGAGAGTATCCTTGTTTTTGAAAGAATAAAGAAATGGATAAAGAGTACGGAACCCAACGTAAACAAGTTATCCTGTTAGCTGTTGTGGAAAATTTACCTTTACTCTATGTTCTCCGGCTGTTAGGGTGTTGGCGGGGTAAAATAAAACCAAACATTTTCCCGTGCAGGAAAATCATGATTAAAAAGAACTCTTCTATTTTACAGCAGTGCAAGATGTAATTAAGCTCACATAAGGGACTGCTGGTCAATATTTCTGGTTTGGTGTTTTTTAAGTTGTGTCTAACTAATATATCAAGTCCTTTTGCAAGTATCAAATCGCATTTTCCACTCTGCATAATGTGTGCGTGTGGAAAGCAAATTCAAAAACAACGAGCAAAAAAATCCCCATTTCTGTTGTTTGTGGGGTTCATTAAAAATTTTGATTAACCAACATGCAGGACGTTAACGTATATTGGGGATCACATTCTCGACCTATTCGACCCGTTGAGTCCGATAACGAATTAAAATTTGATTTGGCGGCGCGGTTGCGGTGTGCCGATGATCAATTTAATTGTCTCGATCCGTTGAATGTGCATTTCCGATAAATGTGGCAAGGTTTGCACAGCCTACAGATGCTTTTGGAGTATTTTGGTTTTGATTATCAAGAGTTGTTATTAAATTATTGTTTAATGAGTTCTGCTTGTGTTCGTGTTGCGTTGGACGTTTCTCGGTATATTTATCATAGCCCACAGCGAGTACCATTAGGCCCTGGGGAGACGTTGCTGTGCATGGTGTGAGTCATTTGTAAAATAGAGAAGAAATGCGGATGGACGAGTACTAAAGAAATTAATATCATTGAGCATTAGCGCCGTGAGTGTAATTTACAAAATTCATCATTGGACAGAAGTCATATATGGGCTTATGGGGTTCGCTATAAGAGAACAGAATTAGTCAGAAGCGGCTGTTTTGCTAAAGTGTATTCGACTATTTACTGCTGTTTATTATAAACTTATTTTGTATGTCAACTATCGAAAATAGCACTTAGTTCTGTACCAAATAAGTTTCAACAAACATTTTTACTGTTATCTCAAAACAGGATTTCGATGGATTGGAGGTTGTTGTGTCATTGCAGTTAAAGGACTGGGGCGACACCCTTCACGGAATTTTAATCGATCAAGTTGCACTCCATAAAATAAACATAATTGGCCTCATAACGGGTGTCGGCTCTGAAATTGTCCTGTGGGGGTTTAAAAGGTAGATGTGCCTGCACGGGTGCTGATTCACTCATCCCCTACACTTCTTCTGCCGAACACACGTACACAAAATTATCCCTGAATCCGCAAAAGAGTGTAAAATAAAATTCACTGTTGTTGTTATGTTTTTGATATGTTCCTTTTTTATTTTTTTTACTTAAAATAGTTTATTCAAACAGAAATTGTTCATAAATTAAATTCAGAGAAATTGTTTATTAGTTAAATTCACAGAGATTGTTTATAAATTTGTTGCAGCACAAAGCAACAACAAACAACAATAAAGGATGAATCGATTCCTCAAGACACAACAAAAGGAGAATCGATTCGAATAATTAATTCAATTAATCCAACTGACCACAATAAATCTGATCACAAAGGTATACAACCGAATTTGCTAAATTGTTTGCATCGGTATCACAACAGAGAAGGGACTAAGTTTGATAGAACAGTTTTGACGGTAATTTCCTGGTACATGAGACGGTGCTTTTTGATCGGATGACACTAACGGCATACGATGGTACGAGGTATATTAACGGGCGCATAGAAAGAATTTTTGTCTCTTCTTCGTTTATCTTTTGTGCTATGCAATTCGGTATCATCGTTTAGTGTCTGGATTTTGAATTGTTTAAAGTGATCGTTTTAAGTGGCAAATATTAAATATAGTAAAATAAAGTAACTTATTGTAAATTAAAATAATTACAAGTTTTCTTTTGACGCAATCATTGTGGAAACGTGTAAAAGGCTGTCCCCAGAGCCAACTAGTGGAGTTGGCTTTTACTGTCACCAGAGCGTGAACCAACTAATGGAGTTGGATGATTTGCTGTACCCAAACCAACTAGTGGAGTTGGCTTTTGCTGTCACCAGAGCGTGAACAAATTCAACTCAGAGAAATTGTTTATTATAATTTGTTCGAATGGATAATGTAACACAGATATTTATCATTCGATTTTTCTTTTTATTGGTTTCGTTATCACTTTTGGAAAGGTTTCCGAAAAGAGGAAAAAAACGACGTTCTGATTTCTTCTTATTATCGAGAATTCAAATTAAAGAAATAACATGTATGTATGTAAGTGAAATAATATATTACAAACGGACAATAAGACTGTACACGACTTAACCGCCTGATGATACTAACTCAACTCGTGTGGCGTGTGCGCACTCGACGTGGAATGGAAATCGGCTTAACTCCGCGAGGGATGAAATTTGACTGACTGGTTATATCCACACGATCAACCAATCTTGATCGCGCTCTCATCGGCATTCTCCCATTTCTCCGCCAATCGACACGAATAAACTCTTGTGAATTTACCCAGCAGTCAATGGACTTAGAGAAAATGGAGAACAGAAACGGAGAGCGCGATGATCTCGGGTTTGGTTTGCTCTCTCATGCAATGGAAGCAAAACCAATGGTGACCACATGACCCAGTTTGAAATGGGATTGATCTCAGAGTGCAATGCACTCCGAGAAGGGGAAATAGGGTGGAATGAAAAGTATTTTTCTGTGCTATTCACCTGACTACTGAGTTTATTGATCCCCAGCGAATAGGGGCGTCTGGGGGAGGTCGAAGGACGCCGCGATGGCTTGGGATAATATCAGCGTGAGAACAAAACTAAAAGAATTTGATATTACTGAAGCAGTTTCGCTATATAGCAACAGCGTCGCTTGTCCAGGCTTTGCTGTTGCTAACCAAACATGAGATTTTTGATTTCCGGTAGAAATCTCATGTGATCAATGAATATTATGCATTATGCATTATCTGCATAGAAGAATGAATTCAGTTATGCGTCCTTTAGGTAGCTACATTTTGCGGGTGAAATAGCCGATGGGAGGGATTGGGGTTGAGGTGGTGCGCGGTTAGTGGGCGAAATTGGGTTGTAATTGTGGGTTGGTTCTCCGCGTAATATAGAGAACCTCCACAGTCCCAAACACCCTTCTACAAGGAATGAAAAAGCGCAATAACGACTATATTTAGTTTATTGTGGTACGGTGGTTTACAATAACCAATACGGAAGAAAGAATGAAAAATTATCGTTCTTCATAGTGTAAATAACCCGTACATAAAATTGCAGTATAGCTTTCTGCTATGGTGGCGAAGGACGTGATGCGAATCCACGCTACGAAAATTAGGAAAACTAAGAACCAAAGAGCTAACACATCAGACCATGGCCGCATGTACACGATTATGTATTTTCTTGCTACTTAAGGATTGCTATGTTACTCGTAATTGCTCCTACGTAGTGCTCCAATAAATAGTTGTTCCCAATCTCTTTAGAATCTGTTCATCACTACTGTTTGCCTATTCGCCGACTCAATGGCTGAATCGGTACGGAGGTTGTGTCTTACGTTTGATTTTGCTAACCTAGGTTCAACTGACGACTCTTGCTATTGTGCAGTTCGGTACAATTACTGAGTGGTAGATAGTGTCCCAAAGCCCAACCGCCCGGTGAAATAGCACCACATTAAGCTTAAGACTTCGTGAAATGGTTGGGAGAAATCCTCGAGCATCTTTCGGAGCTTGGCTGATGGACCCGGTCGAGAAAAAAAAACTAGCATCTCAGGGCGCTGACTCAGCGCTGCAGATTCGCTGTTTCCTGGGAGAAGTGAAATAAATAAAAAATACAAAAATTCTAATACGTCTGTTAACCACCCCACGGATGCGCTACAAAAAATTATCATCGCGATTGATTGGGATAATTGTTTTTACATCTTACTTGCTCATAAACATTTCTTAGGGTTTTTGTTCAAGGGGAAAAAGAGTGGACGGATAATAAAAAGAAGATGGAAATTGGTTTCTAGATAATAAATACAGTTTACAAAAATTAGGAATAAAGCGACCAACAGAGTCGAGCCACGTGGAAGACCAACAATAACTTCTTGACGGATATACTTGACGCCAACACCAGGAATATGTGGTGGCGGGACGTGGTTTCAGTCGATAAAAATCCAGCATGGCTATGAATCGGTCCATACAAGGACCTTCCTACCCAGCGTTGCTCCCATCTCTCTAACCCGTCCAAATAGTAGTCAGCGTTTTTCTCTCCAAAATAACTGTTCGGGAAGGTGATTGCCTCCTTGATGACAATCTCTGTCCTCCTGATGACAATCTCTATCCTCCATGCGAAATTTTTAGATTCGGGAACAAAAAGAAGTCGATTGGGACTAGATCCGGTGAGTAAGGTGGATGTTCAAGTAGTTTAAACCGTAATTCCTGGATTTTCGCCATGGCAACCGGTGAGGTATGAGACGGCGCGTTGTCTTTGTGAAACAGGATTTTCTTTTTCTGAAAATGTGGCCGTTTTTCCGTAATTTCTACCTTCAGTTGGTCAAGTAATGATGCGTAGTATGCTCCTGTAATGGTTTTTCCACTTTTTTTTTAAAGAAAAACGATTAAAATAACTCCATGACTATCCCAAAAAAACAGTCGCCATCACTTTCCCAGCCGAAAAAAAATAGCTTTTGCTTTTTGGAGCCGATTCCTTCTTTGCAGTCCACTGTTTTGATTGAATTTTTGTTTCGGGCGTATAATGGTGTATCCAAGTTTCATCGACAGTATTTACTCGGCGCCAAAACTCGGATTTATTGCGCCTTAACTGCGCCAACAGAGCGTTGGAAATGTTCATTCGAACATGTTTTTGGTCTAACGTGAGCAAACCCGGCACCCAACGCGTGGACAGCTTTCTCATGGCTAAATCTTGATTTAATATTTGACAAACACGTTCTTTGGACATTTTGATAGACTCTGGTATCTCTCTCACTTTAATTCCGCTGTCGTCTAGCACAATTTGGTGAACTCTGGCGATGATATTGTCAGTTGTTGCACTTTTTGGACGTCCCGAATGTTCATCGTCTCCCAAGTTCTCACGGCCACGTTTAAATTCACCTGCCCAAAATTTCACAGTGGTGCAGAGTCCCCATACAAAGACTTCAACTCATCTTTGATTTGCGTAGGCGTATTGCCTTTCAAAAACAAAAAATTAATGACAGCTCCATACTTAATTTTGTCCATTTTCACAAAAAACACTCACATCGATCACTCAAACGGCAGTCAAATAAAAAGGGCGCATCCAAAATGGGTGACATTTTAGTGAGTAACTGTCGAAAGGTGCATAACTAGATTCACTAGGTTTTTTTGACGAGTGCTGCTGTCTTCATGTTGAGGTCGGAAACTTTTCAGCACACCCATGTATATAAATATACATATATATATATATATATATATATATATATATATATATATATATATATATATATACAGATATATTATATATATATATATATATATATACATATATATATAAATGGTGTATATATATATATATATATATATATATATATATATATATATAATTGACGCCATCTGTAACTACCTGTATCGAATGGTCAGATAGATAGTACCTTAGTATTTGAATCCGCGCCTTGGCAATATGGCTGGATTTTTAACTTTATGGAACGTTTTGAAATATTCAGTACGACAACCGTGCTTCCATCGAACCTGGGGATGAACTGGCTATATTTTAGGTACCTTATCAGATGTTCCATGGATCTGTCACTCACCCCGTTGACAGTCACTAAGGAAATAGTTGCTTCCAGATATTTTCAAAGTTAACTATTAATCCTTGATTTTATAACTTTCACCAGGAGGGTCAATAGGAAAAGGGAAAGAATAGCTCCGCCTTCTTTCCTGGGAATTGATTGAATATCCATTGACTTCCAAATATTTGGAATTATCCAATCGGATCTGTAGGCAGAACAATGTTATGATTCGATATATCTGCGTTGCTCAGGATACGACTTGCGTTCGCGATTCCGTTTTAAGGGTGGAGTCTACGTCTTCACCTGGCCCGATCTGGTTTGTCAAAGGATGGAGGCATTAGAACCCAATAAAAATTGCGAGTAGATTACAGTGGCAAAAAAGAGATTGGAGCAATGGCGATCCAATCTCACCGATGTTAACAAAACGAATTTTCTTAGACTCAGAAACGCGTGCAACCAGGCGATTGATACCAAGAAGAAGGTATATGTTATATGGATAAAAAATGGGAGCAGATTACAACGGCAAAAATAGAGCTTTTAAGCAATGGCGCTCCAATCCGACCGATGTTAAAAGAATGAATTTTATTAGAATCAGACACGCGTTCAACCAGGCGATTGATACCGCGAAGAAGGCCTACGGGTAATTTGTTACGTGGTGTGTCAACATAGGATGCCACAGGGGCACAGGTTAACCACGTTCGCCCACTGGTTCCGTTCAGTATCTGACTCCACAAGGAATGAAACGTCTTCTTAACCGAACTTTATTTATCCAAATAAATGTCAAACTAGGCTTAGGACGAATATGTTCACAAAACTCTGTAAGTCTCAATTAAATGTTCATTAATTTTATTTAGAATTATAACTTAGGAAGAATAACATTAGTAAGAATAACACTATAGATATATGTTACAATATACGTCGTAGTTCTTATTTTTCGATTTAATGTATAACTCAAAAAAAAAATGTTATTAAACGGAACACTGTAGAAATCCAATATGCGTTATGGTTCTTATTTTTACACTATAGAGTATTATTAGGGAGAGCAACATTAGTAAGAATCACACTATAGATATACAATATACGTCGTAGTTCTTATTTTTCGATTTAATGTATAACTCAGAAAAAAATGCATTAAACAGAACACTGTAGAAATTCAATATGCGTTATGGTTCTTATTTTTACACTATAGAGTATTATTAGGGAGAGTAACATTAGTAACATAAGAATCACACTATAGATATACAATATATGTCGTAGTTCTTATTTTTTCCAATTTAATGTATAACTCAAAAAAATTCATTACGTAGAACACTGTAGATATTCATTTTAAAGTGTATGGCGCACCACGACTGTTTTAGCTCAACCTTTTCAATTTCTCTCCACGACTAACTGCTTAAATAAATCCCTTGGGATGGCCCAAGAGGGATGTAAATTAACGTGAGGGCGCGACTTGCCCTCACGGAATCCGAATCGAGATTGACCTCGGCCATCGAAACGACAGAACACTAAAATTCCATCCATGGCTTCGATGACCATGTATGGTGCGATTAAGCTTTTTGGTTAAGCAACAAGAAAAAGGGTGAAATACACACACACGATAATCGCTTCCGCAACTTAACGTGTGTATCCCCTAGCATGTAGACATGGGATCATCTGAATCTACATGATTGCAAGTTCGCACAGGGGTTGAAATGTTTACACGATCAACGACTGCGTAAAGCATTATTGCTGATCTTGCACATCTCGCTGGCATATCCTCGCAGTCGAATTCTGATGGTAAATTTCCATTTGGGAACTCGACTGCCTGGGCGTCAGCCGGATGCCTCATGTCTCGGTCTGTCCCATGACCGATCGATATGGGCATGCTATGCAGAGGAAAGATACACATTCCTGCAGGTGTACGGCTGGTGTGCAAACGAATATCGTGCAGATATTGCACGGGCTATATTAGTTGCCAAGAGGCACACCAAGTTGCGCCTCACTGTAGAGGAATGCGACCCGAGACATGTACTGTGTATTTGGTTGGGTTCATGTTGGTCGGGTGATGATGCGACCAACTGCTTTTTAGATTTCTAGTATTGTTGCTGGTGGCATTTTATGTCCGCAATCATTGCTGTTTTACAGGGTTTTTCCTATGGGGTAAGTACACGCTTTTCACGATATAGGGCACGCGAGGGAGATTACCTGGTGGTAATGGATGGATACGCAGTGGCGTTCGCGAGAACCACCACAGGCCTACAACGACAGAGCGACCAATAACCTCCTACGGTGCCCGAAATTCAAAAGCTTTTTTACAAACTTCAGATGGCTTTAATAGGCAATGATACTACTCAATGGTACTTAATGGACCCCCACCCGGCTCCCCGCCCCCGTTGCATAACTTATATTGGAGGAAAACGTAAATTATTTCGTGTTCTGATTGTGACAAGACCTACCGATTCCATACGATGTGTACGTTAACTTCAATCAGGCTATCGTTCGATTCATCAATCAACGTTTTTCAATCTGACCTTCACTTACGTCAACGGTATTTCGCTTATTGCTGGCCAGCACTTAACGACAACTTTCACCTAGAGATTTTTGCATACCTGAACAAAAGGTATTGTTGCATCTGTCGAACTGATCTATGATAATGGTGTTTTAGATTACTTCGCCTCGCTCTCCTCGTTCGTCCCCCTAACGCGATCTCGATAATCCTAATTCATCATCATCATCGGCACTACAACCGGAAACCGGTCTTGGCCTTATTTAGCAAGTCGTGAGGCTTGTTAAATTTTCCATAATGATTCGTTTTTTCCGGGCAAGGTCATTAAGTCTTGCGCCAGAGGCTGCCCGGCACCCCGAATTGGATCTTCCGATTTCTTCTGTACTTTTTAGTCTCCCTTAAGATGGTTACATTATCCTGAACACCTTCAACTCCCTAGACCTAACCTTAACACCTACACAATTCAGCAATCGAAAGACACTTTTCAATATGAAAAAGATAACAAATGCAATATAAAATTTCCCCCACCCCCAAGCTCCGACCCCAGGCCCCACCCACATGCCTTAGTTTTTAAGTTAGTTCGTAAGTTTATTCTTGATTTTATATACCACTTGCACTAAGCACAATAATTGAAGGTCTTGCCCTCACTTCATTATTCATTATTCATTTAGTTGTTACGCTAACGTCGCTTAAAGGAATATCCTATGACGTCCACATTATGTTACACAATATATTATGACATTTATTTTTGAGTTACATGGGACCGATAAACTGAATTAAATTTTAAGCATTTTTATCTAACTAAAAAGTTGTAATTTGTTGGTATGATACAAGGAAATAAAAAACAAATATTTAAGAATCAGAAAAATATAAAGCTTGTGTGACGTTTACGACCATATTTGGTTTTTAGTTTAAGCACTGTTACGCGCAAAACCCTCCAAGCCTTAATACTTACCTCTTTAGAGCCAGTTTCCACCGTTAATCGCGGTACTCACAGAACCATCAATTTAAAAGATGAATCGCTTTGCAAGCCCTAGCATTGCCCCCATACATGTTGCCTTTCATAAGATATCCCCAAATCAATATTGAATCCTATGTCAAACAAATTGAACTAAACGTTCAATTGTGGCACATTGAATTCAATTTATAAAACCCAACACGTGATAAACGAACCAAATGCTCATTTGGTTCGGATAGACGCAAAATTCCCTGGATCCAAATGTGCGGAGCAGATGACCCACTCTCAAACAAATATTGTTGAGAATCATAAAATCCGCTAAAAATTTTGCAAAAATTCCGAAACCAATTGGAAAACAAACAACTTGCGCCGTAAAATGAACCACATGTTTATTTTATCGACCACCAACATTGAGAATGAAAAAGGTCATCCGCGAGATCCTTTGTTGATCGTTCCTTTTTTGTCTTCCCTCTTGTGATCCCAATTCGGGAAAGACAAAGAAAAATCAATGCGAGTGGCAAAAGGGATAACAAAAACAAAAGAATGTATCCTTCAATCTGCAGGATCGAAGGAGAGAGTTTTTGTTCCAGCAGACAAACACAAAAACGAGGAGCTGAGTTCTAACACTAGACCAAGACGGTCGTTGGGGGTAGATTATTGGAGTTGTCTGTGACTATCAAATTGAGGTTATCAGTCGGTGACTATCTAAATTATAACTTGGCGCAAGGTTAATAACCTTGCCCGGAAAAACAAATTATTACGGGAAATTTAACAAGCCTCGGGACTTGCTAAATACGGCCAAGACCGGATCCCGGTTGTAGTGCCGATGATGATGATGATGAAATTATAACTATCTAAAATCGGTGACTATCTAGATTGTAACTATCTAAACGCTGTGACTATCTAAAAATTGAAAGTAAATAAAACATAGACTCACTCCTAAGAACGACGAGTAGCTTCTAATTCAAGTTGGGTTTATGTGTATACTTTTCACTTTGTTACCAACCGGCTAAGTGGGTTTGGAAAGATCCGCTTTCGACTGTAGGGATAATCATCTGTAGCCAACAACCAGAGCAGACCGCACCACAGCTTTCATCAGGTAATACTTACGAGTATTATTAAGTATATATAAAATGAAAATGAAAATATAATCCATTATTTAAATATAACTTTACAGCAGCATCAGACATCACAATCATTGTTTCGGGTTCAGGGACTTGCGTTGAACAACAAGAGTCCTTTGAAGTTGTTTTAATAATAAAAAATTATTTCTATTATCCATTCGTAATACCAAAACCAATACAAGTAGAAACTGATTATAAACAATGGACTTGAAAAACGATTGATTGACTGATACCCAATTTCCATCTGTTAATTACAATCCAAGAACATGTATGTGTATGTATTTGATTTTTCAACCACATGACATAAATTCTTATACAGTCCTCTATTCAAGGTACATGAACAGCCATTTGTTATCTGTGGTTTATCCTCCCCTGTTAAAGCAAACACCCTGTTGTACGAAAATGAAATCACCAGTTAACATACAACACATCACAAAACTTCTCAAGCAATACAAAGCTACTTTCAAGTACTCGACGAAAAGCATCATTAGAACTAAATACCAATTAGTTCAAGAGCCACAGATCTTGACACAATTACTCTTACCTTAAGTGGTAGCTACAAGTCTCATACTAGGTATATATTCACGTATCAGATTCTTGAGATGTATCACCACCCCAGTTATCTGTCCCAAACGCTTAACGATGTCACCCATGCCACCCTGTCTGGGTTTGGTGAAACGTTTATAAATAATTCATGCCGACAAATGCAGTCATAGGTACATATAGAGTACTAAAGACGGTCCATTGTTTTTTTTTTTTTTCTTCTTTTCGCTTAAAGTACAAGATCATCTGCGGTCTTATACGGGGATACTTTACTCGACAACAAATCGTGACTTTAGATGCAACTGATTGAGTGAGGGGTCTTGATAATACTTAAGAGTACGACAGGAAATTCTGGTCTTCGCACTCTGATGCAGCCAATTTGGCGGCAGTTGGTTTTAACTACCCGGCGTGCGGATATGCATTGCTCTGTTTGTAATCATGGGTTGTATTATGATTTGCATGAGCCTTAAGAGTTAATGTAGGCACTTAGGATGTGGTAAGCGAATTTTCAAAAAAAAAAAAAAATACAGCCGCTGTTCGTTGGCATATGTGTAGTGTTGATTGCTACACATAGATGAAACAATTATCAAACATTCCGTTGAAAGAAGTTGTTACGTGTTTCTACCACTTTTTCAAGAAGTGAAAATTGAGTAACCTCGTATTTAATTCGACCTTGAGTTCGATACATATTATTTTAATAATAAAAGTAAAAATTTCTCATAAGGGTTTCAAATTACAAACGTTTTAGTTGTTCTATCCTCCTGGCTTCGTCTGACGAAATAACACCGTGCCAAAGATAATGCCATAGAAGATTCTTGGATTCAATAGAGTTTATTATTGACGTACAGAATGAATTATATCATCATCATCGGCACTACAATCTGGTGTAGTTTTCCGTTCGAAATGCACAGTATACTCTTAGTGATGCCAGTCTGCGCGCTGAGTTCACTCCCCTCATGTACGACTTATACTGTGCGGCTCCTGTCCATATGTGAGCTGCATACATTATAGTGGAGGTGTTGACACTGGTTATGAGTTTCCTTATGCGGGGCCGGGGACCACCAACATTGGGTAGCAGTCACGCCAAAACTTTGCATACTCTCGCCGTTTTTTCACTCGTTTTCCTCAGGTGTTCCTTGAAGCTCAACCTGTTGTCGAGTATAACACCAAGATATTTAATATAGGGACTAGAACTGATTATTTGTCCTTCTATTTCCAAATCAAGGTGTTCAACTTTCTTGCGCCTGATTGCGGCAGTTTTACCTTTGTCTTATGCCCAGCTAGTTTCAGTCCGGTTATATCTAGCCAGCATTTAATGCTCTGAATTGCTTGGGTGCAAATATTCTCCAGGTCATCTAGATGTAGTGTTACGGATCAATCGTCATCTTTAGCGGATGTTAATATAATTATAATAAAAGTCCTGTAGCGATTCTAACAGATACACACACAATTCACAAGAAAAAATAGTGAAGAACACCGAACGAAAAATCGAATAAGAAAAATACATCAGAACCGTATACCAAGCGATAAATTAAAAATAATTCACACCAGTGGAATATAGTCGAGTTTGGAAATGAAATTCTAAACACGGTCAGTAGCCTGGTGTGTAACGCTTAGGTAAAATTTTTTTCGTGATTCGAGCTGTCATAGCGTCAGTTCGAATCACACGATCTTCTTCACTATTATTTCAAACGCTATAGTCCTGTTTCAAAGCGTCAAACCAGATGATCAGGTGTATTATTGTAATTAAAAACTAAGGGTAGGGTTTACATGTACTTCAGTGTCCTACATTTGAGGTGTTTTAAGTAATTCCAATTGGCAATGTATTAGGTTGATGAGGATAGAATTTGTATTTTTTTTCTACAAATTTCTTCAATTCAACAGAATCGTGTGATTGTGGCTTTGTCTAGTCGGACTTTAGTTTTAAAATAAATGCAACTAATTATTAATAAAAATAAGTGTGGTGTGGTTCAGTGATTTATAACGAGATTAAGTTTAAAATAAGAAAGTGTGTTACTGACAAAAGTGTGTAATGAGTGTGGTGGGATACGTCTATAGTAATACTATTAAGAAAGCAGTAACTTGAAAAGGCCTCAAGAACATTTTTTTTATATTTCTTATTACTTATTGGATATGCGTGCCCTATCCCATAGGAGTTTTAAACGTGAGCACAGATGTGTTTTCAATAATCGCTTCTCCTTTTTAATAACGATCATCACATAACCAGTCTTGACTCGGTATACCTACCTCATGGCAGCAATAATAAAACGGAGATCATCACCAACTCAGAGAAATCCATCGTCATTTATGCCACGGACGTCATCTCCAAAAAATACTTTCACACACACAATTGCCGTAAAATTGAATCATCAAACTTTCTGTTGTGCATTCATTTCATGTGCATTGAATTCCGTCATAATTCTATCGAAATAAATAACTTTTGCTAAAATAACAATCAAACCTTACCAACTACACGTCCTTAATAGAGTGATTGGTTTTAATAAAATAAACAAATCTGTTTTGTGAAGAACCCCGTGTTGGAGAAGATGTATCATCGTCTTTCAACAAATCATCCTTTGTAGTGTTCCAGTTTATCTAACGTGACAGATTGCGTGCAAAGTTTTTCATTGACCTGGCCGACATTTTACTAAGCAAGAGGATAACAAGAACAAAATCCTCATAAACAATTCAAACAACTCTTAGCCTTCGTTCTTTATTCGTTTTCAGAGCAAATCGAAGTTCAGTTGAATCCTTGTGGAATCATAAAAGAATTTTCAATAAGGCAAATATTATCTCCATTTTTAATGGGTAATAAGGATATGATATTAACTCAGATTGCTACCGCTACGAAGAAGGGTAACACACTGACAGGCTGATGTTGAATCTCCAATGAGTGAAAGATATTTGTGTCACATATTCCTACCGGGAAATTTATGAGCTAATCTGGTTTTATGGCTCTGCCATCCTTTGAAGAAATAATTCTGGGTGCTTGTGTATGAATATCGCCCTAAATCCGGTTTATGATTTAACAGATATTTAAGTTAGCGAGTGATTGTATTAAGAATTATATCTATTTGAGAGGATCATAAGTTCGATCATAAAATGTGCAGGCTTCTTATATGATAAGAAACCAAGATTGGAATGCATCTCTTCACCCGTTATTAACTAATATATGGGTATTTAATAAAGACGAGAATGGGGGGATGCTGTTTAATTAAAATAGGTACTGATTGGCATGCGATTCCCAATATCCAGTGTTGCAACAATAATCACATGGTCACGGTGATTATTTTACCGTCCCATGGTAGTGTGGGGATTCTCTACACCACATGGAGCACCAACCCACAATTCCAACTAACCTCGCCCGCTAACAGCGCGTCACCTTAATTCAACTCCCCATGCAAAATCTGCAAGCTCATCCATCCCGAACTTGCAAGAATCCATCTCCCAATTTGCAATGAAAGGCATTTCCCAAAACTTACAAAGAATACAATTCAATAGAATACATTATAAATCATCTCCCTCAATTACATCACCCCACATATAATTTTTCCCGAAAACGCTTCGGTCAATTCTTTACTTAAGTAATATTCCTTCCTTGCGACCAAGCAATCTTAATTTCCCCGGAAATTCATATGCTGTAATAAAACGCATATGAAAACCTCCAACGGAATATTAATCATCACCATCAACTATACCGAGCCGCATACATTTTTCCTAAAAACCACCTCGGCTAACTTCCTATTTAAATTATATCCCTTGCTTGCAACCAAACAATTCCAATTTCCCCCGAAAACCATTTCGGTTCCTATTCTACCTAAAAAATGTAAAACCACATCAATTCCCTACAATCAAACCGCATGCATTTTCCCCAAAAACCACTTCAGTTCATTTCCTCCTTAAACTATTGTTGGATAACAAGTTGTTCAGTTTTGCGGATGATAGTACGCTTGTTTCCTCCTTTTCGAGTGTTCGGCCGATTGGTGCATCTGCGTCGCATCAGCTGAGATGTAGACAGATTGACTCTCTGAATCAGGATCTAGATAGGGCCCTGCAGTGGGGTAGGGCCAATCTCGTCGACTTCAATGTAGCGATGACACAATATACAACATTCACAAAGAAAAGTGGATCATCGGTTCCGCAGCTGATGATGAATGGCCGGGCCCTCGAGGCTGGGGAAAATTTGAACTTGCTCGGCGTCACGGTCTGTGGGAATTTATCATGGCATAAACACGTGTCCAGTATCGCGAGGTCAGCCTCAGGAAAACTGAGCTATCTTTTTAGAGCCAAGAAATATTTTACTCCGGCCCAACTTCTTCTCCTAAATAAATCACAAATTAGACCCGCGCTCGAATATTGCTCTCATGTTTGGAGCTCGGCTCCTAAACATGCCCTCGACCTACTTGAGAGCATACAGAGACGAGCGATCCGCGTGATCGGGGACTCGGCGCTGACGTCGGGACTACAGTCGCTATCACATCGAAGGCGCGTGGCCGACCTCTGTCTGTTTTACAGATATTATCACGGGTACTGTTCTTCAGAGATTCTTGGTATTGTTCCGCGCAATTTGGTTTATACGCGCTCCACAAGACAATCCGACAAATCCCACCAGTTTGCGGTTCATCTCCCGGCGGCGCGAACATCCCCGCATCAGAACTCGTTCCGTTACAGAGCGGGGAAGCTGTGGAACTGCCTTCCCACACGAGTGTTCCCGGAGCGTTACAACCTGCAACTGTTCAAAAAGAACTGCAACAGTTATTTGATGGCATCTCGGGGCGCCCACTCGGCAAGCCCCGAGAGTGTAACCCATCTCGCCGTGTCTTTGCTGACTTCTAAACGAAAATCATCTAATCGTGTGTCGGGTTCGCTATCCCTAAGTTTGGAGTCGTTTAGCTGTGCGCCTTAATGTTAAGCAAATCGGCGGTTCTCATTAAGTGCAAAGGTAGCGTATAACACGAACAATAAGCGTCGTCGCGGAACGCGGGCAAATAAATTCCTCGTAAATAAAACTAAGTGAACAATTAAAGCAACTCGTAAACCAACGACACGTGTGTGTTTTATTCCCGCGGTTTCGCTTCCTCGCCGTGCAGCAGCATCCTGGGCGTTTGCCCCCCTTCATTCTCTTCGTTGTGGACAGGTACGGTGGCAGAGCGACGGGGACCGGAACGAACCCTGTGCCGTACGCCGGCACCACATCGCCCGCCCCCACAGTAGCTACTGACTTATTGTGTTTTCCATTCCTGTCAGTCTGCTAAATCTATAAATAAAAGTATCGTTTAAGAGCAAAATGGAATCAGTATAACATTCTACTAAAGACGATTATTCGAGTCTCTGTTGTATGCAACTCATAAAAAGCAACAGAAAGAGACCGATCCACCAGACTGAATTAACAGTAGTGTCAAAAGTGACTGGTGAATGAAGGTGATCCGAACCCACCCTATGAAAAAGTTAAAACCAAAGTGTGAACCCACCAGATCACAGCTGTGTGTGCACGAGGATGTTTCAACCAAGAAATGGTTTAATGGTTTCATCATCATCATCGGCACTACAACCGGGATCCGGTCTTGGCCTTATTTAACAAATCTCTCCACCGGTCCCGATTTCGAGCCGATGTCATCCAGTTTAGCACTCCCAGGCTCTGGGCGTCCTGGTCTACGCCATCCCTCCATCGCATCGTCTCCTTCCATACATCCTGCCACAAAGGACTTTCCGGGCAGGGTCCTCTTCGCTCATTCGAGCTAGGTGTCCCGCCCACCGGAGTCTACCGAGCTTGATTTTTCTTACAATATGAGCTTCAAGGTAGATTGCGTACAACTCATGGTTGTAGCGTCTCCGGAATCGTCCTCCCTCACATACGGGGCCAACAATTCTCCTTAAGACCTTTCTCTCGAACGCGGCCAAGAGTTCAGAGTGCTTTTTATTAAGCACCCAGGTCTCGGATCCATACATGAGTACTGGTAAGACCATGGTCTTGTACAGTAGTAGCTTGGATGTTCTGGATAAATTTCGGGATTTAAAGAGCCTTGATAGACCATAGTAGGCTTTGTTGGATTTAATCAGCCGTTCGCGTATTTCTTCTTCCATATTGTTATCGGCTGATACTATTGACCCAAGGTAGTTAAAGGATTGCACTACTTCAAATTCGTGCTCCACTACCCTGATAGTTTGACCAACGTTAGGTCTTCTCTTCGCAGAAGTTGCCACCATGTACTTGGTTTTTCCCTCATTAATGCGCAGTCCCAGTTTTTGTGCCGCCTGCTCGATCTGGGTGAAGGATTCCTGTACCGTCGATTCGGTTCTACCGATGATGTCGATGTCACCTGCGTAGGCAAGTATCTGGCTGGACTTGGTGACAATAGTCCCTCTAGTTGTAACGCCAGAGTCACGGATTGCTTTCACCAACGCCAAGTTGAAGAGGAGGCAGGCCAGACCGTCCCCTCGTCGGAGTCCATTATAGACGTTTATTGGTTTGGACAGCAATCCCGCTACTTTTACTTGACTAGTTACGTTGGTCATGGTCAACCTACAAAGTCGTATCAATTTATTTGGAATGCCGAATTCTCTCATGGCATTATATAGTTCTACCCTGGCTATGCTGTCGTAGGCGGCCTTGAAGTCTATAAATAGATGATATAGTGGAATCTTAAATTCCAGACATTTTTCCATTGCCTGCCTAAGGGTGAATATCTGATCAATTGCTGATTTGCCTGGGATGAAGCCACACTGATATTGACCAATGATGGCTTTAGCGTATGGGGATATCCGGTCTTGTAGGATAGTGGAGAGTATCTTATAGGCGGTACTCAGCAATGTTATACCCCTATAGTTGCTGCACAGTGTGATATCTCCCTTCTTATGTATGGGGCAAATTATACCACGACGCCAATCTTCCGGCATCTCCTCTTGCTCCCACACGTGCACCACGATCTCGTGAATTGCGTGATGTAACGCTGTCCCGCCTTGTTTGATCAGCTCAGCTGGTATGCCATCAGCTCCAGGGGCTTTATTTGCTTTTAGCTGTCTAATGGCTTTTAGTGTTTCCTCAATGCTTGGTGGCGGCAGCATTTGGTCCTGGTCTTGCATTGGTGGTGCCTCCAATTCTTCTGTGAGCTGATCATTTAGCAATTCATTAAAGTGCACTTCCCATCGCTCCAGAATGCCTTCAGGATCGGTGATCAGATTACCCTCTTTATCCTTGCAGTAAGTGCAGCGTGGTGTGTACCGCGTCATACTGCGGATTATTTGGTAGAACTTCCGCAACGGGTGCGGACTTCGCTCTCTACTTTTCTCTATTTCACAGACAAGATTTTTTTCCCAGGCACTTTTCTTTTGTCTGTGAAGTCTTTTTTCAGTTCTTCTGAGCTCTTTGTATTTCTCCTCGCGTACCCGCGTCCTATGAGACTGCTGCATTGCCCGGTATGCAGCATTCTTACGTTCAGTCGCTAGTTTGCACTCATCATCAAACCAGTCGTTCCGATCTCTACGACTACTGCCTAAGATGGAGTTGGCAGTACTAATGACAGTATTCTTAAGGCGTGTCCATTTCTCTTCTACGCCCGGCATTCTGGCCCCAGGACTTACTCTCCCTCCGTCGAGCTCTTCGAGGGCGAGTCTTAACGCATGACTAAAGGTGTTGCTGGTGTTCTCATTGCGTAAGGCAGCCGTGTTGATTCGAACCTGATCTGCTGATGCAATACGTCTCCGTAAGGCAATCCGCGCTCGGAAAACTGTACCAACAAGATAGTGATCCGAGTCGACGTTGGCAACTCGGTACGTTCGTACCGTCATCAGGCTCGAAGAGTGGCGGCGATCTATCAACACGTGGTCAATTTGGTTGCGAGTGGCTCCATCAGGTGATACCCAGGTGGCTTTGTGGATATCTTTACGCGGAAACCTGGTACTCGCAACGACCAAGTTTTTCGATGCTGCCAGTTCGATGACTCGTAGTCCATTGTCATTAGTGTTCTCATGCAAACTATGGGAACATGCGTAGTGCCTGAAAACCGGCTCCCGACCAATTTTCGCATTCAAATCCCCAAGAACGATTTTCACATCGTATCTTGGGCAGACATTGAGGGCCCGTTCGACGTTCTCATAGTATTCTTCTTTTTCGTCGTCAGGGGACTCCTCTGTAGGTCCGTGAACGTTTATGAGGCTGATGTTTTTAAATTTGCCTCGCACGCGAAGAGTGCATAGCCTTTCATTTATTGCATTAAAGCCGATGATGGCGGGCTTCAGTTTTTGGCTGACTAGAAAGCCTACCCCGAGCACATGGTGTTTTGCGTGACAGCTGTAATAAATGTCATACTCTTTTCTTTGAAAAACACCACTCCCCGTCTATCTTATTTCTTGTAATGCTGTTATGTCAGCCTTATATTCGGACAGGGCATCGGCTAGTTGCTGTGCAGCTCGAGCTCTGTATAGTGAGCGTGTGGCGTCTGAGCTTTCCATAATTGTGTCGGCTAGTTTCGCCAAATGACCCAAACTCTGGTTGGGTTGTACTATTAATGCCGCGCGAGCATATTGCGGGAGGCACCTCAGGAAATGGGGCCTAATTATGTCGTCCGAAATCTTGGTTCCAGCTATTGAGCGTAAATGTGTCAGAAAATTGGACGGTCTCATTCCAGTAACATTTGTTTCGCTCGCCAAACGCTGCTGTCTGCTGCTCCTGGGCTCGTCCAGGGCATTTATGAGCGTCTCTTGCATGTTGCTGTAGGGATTTGGTTCTGTTGACCCAATTATGTGAGCAACATGCGTCCGTTGCGTGTGGTTTAGCACTCGCAACAATTCTACTGCGCGGACTTCCTCATCGTGCATGTCGGCAACCCTGAAGAAGCGTTCGGCTACGGCGAACCATAGCTCTGGGTCCTTCTCGTCGAAAGGAGGCAAGTGTATGCTATGGGAATGCGAGGTGTGCTCGATGCTGGAAGCGTCTACGAACGCTTGATCATCCGAGCACGGCTGGGTCTGCTCTTGCTGAGCTGCCTTAGACCTAGTAGAGTGGGCCATTTTTTCTATTTGGAAAGAGTGGGTATTTAGCAACGGAATAAGAGGAAGAGAAGCGAAGGAATTTAATTGCTTGGTGGGGAGCGGGCAGAGTAAATCGTCGTAGACAACGACGTCAGGAAACTGAAGGTAGGGTGCGCGTGCGTGAACAATGATGCCACGGGAGTCGATGAAAGTGTTGTAAAGGAGTTCGAGATACGGTGGAGTTCGCCTGCGCGAGTGACGTCGAGTGTGTTTACGTGTAGTTTAGTAAAAATTGAATTAATGTATAATACAATGCAAAAAACACAGACCAGTAGTTACAATAAATGATTTTAATTCCAACAGTGTAACCAGTGTTTTATTGCATCAAATTCGGTGGAGCAATCCGTGGAGTAGGAGTTAACCAGTGCCAAAGTCGGCACACATACGTTCTACCCCACAAGCGTATGTTCCATGAAAAAATCCTTAAATCGTTTAGCCGTTTTCGTTTTCGTGGTCGTCGTCGTGTAACCGGTCCATATCCGAGGCTTGTTAAATTTGCCATAATAATTCATTTTTACGGGCCTGGTTATTAGCCTTGCGCCAACCTTTCTCAGGATGTCGCTGCATGCATTGGTTCACTACTTGGCGGGTGTCAAGGTAACTATCCAGGGGTGTCACGTGGAGACTGCATGTCAACTTGGATTGAACAGGGACAAGGATCGTCCTGGCCTTCGCCGGGTTGAAGGCAATCAGAGACTTTGCCCTGTATGTTCGCACCCATCCCACCCATCATTTAATGGTTTAGTACTTAAGAAATGGTTTAATACATTAATGCTGTGGTATATGGTTCTGACGATTTCTTCTTCGACTCGATTATGGTGTCGTGTTCTTCACTATGGTCGCGTCCGTTGGAAGTGCCACCTAATAAATAATGGCTGATCTGGTCTCATGATTGCAAAATGCAGTTTAGGCTTTTATTTAAGTTATTTTCTCATATTATTTGATCGTCAAAGAAGAAATTTGTAATAGGTTGGTAAGGATTTTTTCGATTTTGAATAATTAAGGAATGCGAAAAAATAAAAACAGAGTTGTGGTTCGCCTCAGGTAAATGAAAGGGTATGAACCAAATGTATGCACTATCTGAATTCCTTGATTTTACCTTTACAACTGAAGAGGTAAGCCTACGAATATCACCAGATTTACATCCGAAGATTGGAGATTTCCTGTAGCTATATTTTTAAATGGAAGCCGTACGTTATCTAGAGTACAAAACCATCCATTTTGCTAATAAGACGACTGAAAGAGAAGAGTTGGTTAGGGGTGTAATTGGTTGCAAAAAATGTAATCCGCCATTCGACACTACTGGAGCTCCAAAGCTGATTAACCAATTAAGCGCTATACCCATTTGTTAGTCCCGGCACATACCTTCATCATTGCTGATTAATTAACCGAAACTTCTTAAGATGATAAGGTGACAAATTTCCACAACCTCACACATCTATACTCTCTATGATTGAATTTGTTTCACTGATACTGCGGATCGCTGGTGTCTGCTATTTATTTCAATATTATTTTGTGAGAAGGATGCAGGAAGTGGTGCAGCTGAACCAAACACTGCTGGGCACGAATAAGGAAAAACAAATACGTATCCAAATACATGCTGAACGGAAATAAAACCAACGAAAAAGGACGAAGAACGACGAAAATACGTTTATGCCACACATATCAGCCAATTTATTATTTTTAAGCGCATAAATTTCCAAAATCATTGTGAAAAAAGACAAAATCTGCCGCAGCTTTGTTTTCTGTCGACCAAAGATAAATTTTTTATGTCCCTCCATACCCAGATTGGGTGATAGCTGGAGGGCGGCCCAAAAAATTAAGCCATGCTTTAAATATTGTACAAAAATATCAACCAAATAAAAGAAAACCCAAAAAAAAAAGCAAAAAAAAACCCACAACACTTGTGTTTCCCATCATAAATAGGAAATAAAAAACTAAAAAAATAATTTCCTTTTGTATGAGAAGCTGCACAAAACTGCATAAAAATAACGATATCAGTGCGAGAAAATTGGTGATAACTTTCTCTCGCTAGGCCGGTGGAGCTTCCATCATCACTGGGGGCGCTGGCACACCCTGCAAGGGCGCCAGGGACTTCGGTGTATTGCGATAATAATTTTTAATTAGCCAACAATAATTATCGAAAATTGCCGTTAAAATTGTCCGCTATAAAAATGAGCTTAATTAAAATTAACTGACTTGGGGTTATTAACGTGCTGTTACTGATCTCCAGAATACCGAACGGGACACGTGGCTCCGGAGTGCTATTGTGGGAGGGTGGATTCAAAAGGAAGGTGCAAACGAATATTTTAGCGTCGTTATCCGGTAAAATTATTCATGTCCTTAATATGCCAACATATTTTCCTTGCCGCACAGATTAAACAAAGCTCAGAGGTGCTTTTTTGTGGCATCATTCGTCCGTGACTGGCGGTAGAAATACCCATGTGCCTTCAGTGGCAGATTTTAAAATATATATTTCTTCAAAATGTATTTCACTTTACGAGCTGATTGTAGTTTGGCGATTTTGCAACAAAATTTCATTGAAAATTTGAACGCTGCTCTGCGCACAAATCACTTCTGTATAGAGATTCATTTGCCTGCATGCCAGAGATGTTTTTCGTTCGTGTTTCATTCACTGTTGTCAAAACATATCAGTTCGTCATAAATTGCGTTCGAAAACCATATTGTAGAAAACAAACACGACCCGCTAAACTTTTTATAGGAAAACGTGCTACGGACGTGACTGTTGTTTTTTAAGGGCAATTCATGGAAGAGTATGTTACGGGTGCGGGATCATTGAGAATAAAAGAACTGAAACATATTGCAACTTGAGGGGTATGTCCAGAGTGTTTATTTGTTGCGTACACGATCCTGTATATCAATTCGTAACACACTTAAATGAATGAAGACCCATATATTAATCAATAGCTGAATGGTAATTGGAAAATGAAATAAAGTACAAAATTAAATAAATCACTAAAATGAGACATAAGTATTTATTCATAGTTTTATTTTCGATTATGAATTGATGGGTACAGGGGACAAACATGCAATGTCACATATTTATGCTTTTTTAACTGACAATACCACTGTATAGTACAAATGTGGTAGGACGGAACCCCAAAACACACTTTGCAGTAACACGCTGATACTATACTTCTTGTGGTGCACCACCGTGCTTCCGGTTCTCCGGGAAGAGTGGGCTACCCTTGTTGTCCTTTATGGATGTGTCGAACTCTTGTGTATTTGTCTTTCCGCGCATTATTGAAGGTGTTGTTGCACGATTCCTCTGATTCATAGGCGAAGAAATTGTCCTTACACACGCGAGAAAATAAGTAGTTTTCTACAAGTCACTTTCATTAAACTAGAGAGAAACAATCAAATCACTGTTTTAGCAAATGCTGCGACTGTAGTGCTCTGAAAACCCCTACCATCTCCTTTCCCCACACATACATCCAAATCCCATAATCCTTAACTGAAATTCAAAAAACAATCATACAAATTGAAAGTTCGCGATAAACTAATCAAATGTTCGTTTATCGTACTTGTACCCAACTCCCCATAATCTCTAACTCAAATCCACAAAGACATTATCCCGATCCAACTAAATTCCTGGTAAACGAATCAAATATTCGTTTATCATCCATATACATAAATTTGCTATGATCCTCAAACAAAAGTAAACATATGGTAAGTTGAGTGGCGCAAGGCTAATAACTTTGCCTGGAAAAACAAATTATTATGGACAATTTAACAAGTCTCGGATCTGGACCGGGTACCGGTGGAGAGACTTGCTAAATAAGGCCAAGACCGGATCCCGGTTGTAGTGCCGATGATGATGATGATATATATAATGAATGAAAATGCCACCTTTCTAGCAAAACTCGAATACCGCTACGGTAAAGGTGTACATATTTTGAGGCTCTCCTCGAATCAAGCAATTTTTTTATGTCTTCATATGAGCGGACCTGCTGATCAGCTAGACCATCTGCCATCGAACGGAGCAAGTAATAATCGGACGGCCCAAAATAATATAATTTGGGGATTATGCCGGGCGGGGTAGTACTTCCCATTTGAGCGTTTCCAGGTAGGTTTTAACGGGTTTGGCAACGTGAGCCCACGCGTTGTCATGCTGTAGAATCACTTCGTACCTCTCCTCGTACTGTGGCCATTTTTCGCACAGTGATAGGCTCAGTCGCAACAACTGAAGTCGATACCGTTCCCCAGTGATGGTTTCGTTCGGTTTCAACAGCTCATAATAAATAAAACCGACCTGGCCCAAACAATTTCACAGCATAACCTTCCCAGCGTGAATATTCGGTCGAGCCGACGATGTAGAAGCATGACCGGGCAGTCCCCATTGAAAAACTTGGGCCGTAGTAAAATATTTCCTGGCTCTAAAAAGATAACTCAGTTTTCCAGAGGCGGACTTGGCGATGTTCAACACGTGTTTATACCACGATACATTCCCACAGACCGTGACGCCGAGCAAATGCTCTCAGATTCGAGGGGCTGGCCATTCCTCATCAGCTGTGGAACCGATGATGGACTTTTCTTTGTGAAAGTTGTATATTGTGTTTTCGTTGCATTGAAGTCGGCGAGATTGGCCTTTCCCAACCGCAGGAATTTATCCAATCCCTGATTCAGAGAGTCGATCTGGCTACATATCAGCTGGTGCGACGTAGATGCACTAATCGACCGAACACTCGAAAAGGAGGAAACAAGCGCACTATCATCCATAGAGCTGAACACTCTGTTACCCGTTATCTCCAGCAAATCATTTATGTAAAGCAAGGGGAAGAGTCTGCAAGAACCGGCGACAGTTCTGGAGCACAGTTCTTAACGACTACTGCTGGTATTCCGTCAGGCCCGGATGCCTTATTACAGTCAAGTTCACGTACATGTAAAATGCGAATAGTGCGCGGACGAAAACTCATATTCCGCATCGAAGACCGTAGCGGCGCGATTAAAGGCGGTTCCTAAAGACCGACATCGAGGTTTGAATTAGCAGAATATAAATTCGCGAACACATTAGCTTTATCTTTGAATTTGTGACTAGTTTTCCACTGTCCGTCACTAACGGGAGAAAAGAGGAGGAAGCAAAGTTACTGCTGACAGCCCTTGCCATTGACCAGAAGAGTCGCGAACCAGTTGGGCGCTGAAGGACTTTATTGGTCACTCTGTCGTTGTAGGCCTTCTTCGTGGTATCAATCGCTTTGTTGCACCCATTTATGATTCTAATAAAATTCGTTCTGCTAACATCGGTGGGATTAGAGCACCATTTGTTAAAGGCTCTATTTTTTGCCACTGTAATCTGCTTTTTATCAAACCAAGGTTTATCTATATATACCTCCTTCGCCGTATCAATCGTTTGGTTGGATCGTTTGTTATTCTAACAAAATTCGTTCTCTTAACATAGGTGGGATTGGAGCGCCATTGCTCTATTTTTGGCCACTGCAATCTGCTCACTTTTTTTTTTATCAAATCAAAGTTTATTAGATGAGTTTCGTTTGATGGAATGCGGAATGTAAATCTCCATCCCGATCAGAATAATCTCTGTGGCCGACTCTACGCATGCGTTAATATCGGAGTCTTCAAAGGACACCGCTGACTACGGAAAGGATGCGAGGAAATCTTGCTAATCGTCCCAGTTAGCAGCTCTATACCCCCATACATGGCGAAGCTGCTTAGTTCGGTTATTCGTTGGATACGCAAGTGACTGCGCGACCAATACCATGTACTGATCTGAGTTTCCCAGTGGCGCAGCAAGTTCCACGGTATGAACACTCGGCTAGGATGTCAAAAACAGTTTCAGGGTATTCGCATAATCACCTCGGCCATCTGGCCCTCGCGTAGGTTCCTCCACGAGTTGAGTCGAATTGGGGCTAACAGCGAACATTTTCGCCAGCCCCCCAACCTCCGCGGTTCTGTTAGAATGTATTAACCAGCCGGAGTTGTGTACGTTCAAATTGCCAAGGATGACAATTTCAGAAGCCGGGTGGTTGATCTGTATCCAGTTTACGGTACGTGAAAAATGTTCGAAAAGTGTAGCCGGTCGATCGTCATTCGGGGAGCGGTAAAAACAACTTCAACCACATTATGTCCAAGTTATTGGGTTTTAGCGCCTCCAACCAGATCTTTAACGTCAAGCCAAATCGGACCACGTGAATAGGCAGACCCCACCCTTAAAACGGAATCTCGAATGTAGGTCGTATCCTGAGCGACGAAGATATGTCGAAGCAGTTGACGAACCGACCGATCGATGATATATATATATATATATATATATATATATATATATATATATATATATATATATATATATACAAGTTCAGCGTTAAAAAAAGTTTGGTGTTAAGACAGATAAGAAGCTCTCAACTGTAACGAGACGTTAGATACGACATCAGAAAGAGCGCCACGCATAGGGCTGAAGGAGCCTGGAGCAAGCATAAAAACATGATCAAAGCTTTCCAGAAAAGAAATAAAGAAGAGCTGGGAAAGTCGTCTCTTTCACGAGTTTATAAAGTATTCTTCTTAGATGAAGTATGAGAAGAAGTATCGTCAATCATTGTGAGCAGCTAAAAGACAGGGCAGAAGTGCGAGTCCAGGGTGATCGCTAAATTAAACATATTGGAAGACAGGCGCGCCGTTCGAAAAATGTTGACCTCAATGACGCCGAGAACAAGATAGCTCCTGATAAGCATATCAAAAGACAGAGTAAGCAGGTCAACAAGAAATTAGAAAATGACCAAAATCTGATTAAAATAGCAAAGACATTCCTGTGATTGTGAAAGTAGTGGTGAAGCACAAAAAAAAAATTCTCTGGAAGAGCCAAAAAAATGTGGACAGAAATATTTGGAAATATTGACGGTGTTGGATCAACATAACGCGAAGAAAAAGGCTAAGAAGTACGATGAGCAACGTGGTCGAAGAAGTATACATGCCATTGTGGGGGTATAAGGGTAGATGTGCCAGCGTATGGCACGTATTCCTTATATCTCCCATCGATCCGTGGGAAGAAATTGTTCGAATAATCACGTCCGAAAAGAGTTGCTCGTAACCCCAGGTTTGTCGTATAGCCATTCGTCTCTCAAAATGCGGCATCGATTTATGTTCACCTTTATTGAGGAATGTGTAATTGTAAACATTTATGGGACGCACGTCCACTTCCTGGTTGTACCGAATCCGATGCGCATATTGGACGACATCTCCTTCGAGTGGATAGATAAATAAACGATTGAAGTCTAATTCGAATAAGTGAGTTAAGACACCAAAGTAATCAATAAAAAAGATAACAGATAGCACTGCCAGCAAGCGTTTTAATTTATTGAAAATATTCACTAGTGACAACATTCCGATGCGGTCACACAACACATAACTCAGATAATATTTCTAATAATTATTAATCGTCACTTTCAACCACACAACGTACTGGTTGAAACGACTTATTTCACATAAAAGTCGGATGTCCGCGGACGAGCGTGTGCATGAGCATGCACACGCGGCGGCAATTAGCGACACCACCTCCCTTGTTTAAACACGTTAATCGACTGACTTAAAAAGGGAAGAAATTGGATACAACCAAAAGAGAACATACTTCTGCTCTCTCATTGCCACGTCCTTCGATGTGTGGTAGGTTACATCGGTAATCTGATGACCGAAGAGAGCGGGACAATGAGAGAACAGAAATACGATGTACGATTATCCTAGGGGTAGATTTGGTTGTATGTGCATGAATCAATGCAGTTCTGAGCGGAACCCGTTGACCTGATTCGGTAGTATGGTGAGTTCAGTGTACATTGATCCATACGAAGACAGAACTGAGAAAGAGAGGGGAATTGAGCTGATGATATTCACCTGCAAAAAGAGAACATTGATCCCCAGCGAATGAAGTGTCTGGAGAAAAGCCGAAGTAACGCTAGGGAAATATTATCACGTGATTCAATCGAATGTGGTGATAAATTTCCCAAGCGGATCTGCAATGATGCGACAACTTCGTCCGGCTGGATTTGGTTGTCGCTAATCGACATGGACACGAGTTACCGTATGGCAAAAAAGGTAAGCTAAACTCATTTATGCATTGTCTGCGTGGTACAATGAGTTTAGCTATGTGTCCTTGGTGGAAACATGCTTTGCAGGTGAACAGGTAAGTAGGGGGAAATGGGGTTGATTTGACGCGCTGGAAGGCGGTCGAAATTAGGTAGGAAATGTTGGTTGGAATTGTGGGTTGTTTCTCATGTAGGATAGAGAAACCCCCCACACCACCATTGGCGAATATAAGAAAGTTAAAAGCGGAAAACATCAACTAAAGGAAGACAAATTAAAGGATAGTGTCGATGGTGCGATCTCGGAGAAGCAGAGTGATACGGATGAATAAGTTGACATGCAAGAAACTGATATACCCGGGACAAAGTTGGACTCCAAACAGAATGTTGCAGTGAGAAATCTAAGAATCCGTGAAGATACGGCTGGGTATCTGTATTAGAAAACTAGATCTACGAGAGGCAATTCAAATCCACGCTCAAAATCAGAAGATGTTGAATGCAGTTACACAGAACCGATAAATCTTGAATTGCTGCAAAAGGATTAACAATTACAAAAGGAAATGCAATGGTCACGAGTTTATGCGGAAGGCGGATTTAGAACAGCACAGCACTTAATGCGCCACAATAAAAAAAAAATGGGGTAGGAAACATGTGATCAAGGTGACGCGCACACCTCCACCTGGAAACACCAGACCTGAAAGACCCACAAACAGTGCATCGGGCATTACCTAGGTGCTTCGCACTGCGGCGGTGATTGCTAGCGAAGCAACCCTTCATCTCTGGGAAGCCGCCACCTAGAGACAGTGGATCAATTTCTAGGAAGATTGAAGCAACGGCGACCTGATTATCATCATCATCGGCACTACAACCGGGATCCGGTCGTGGCCTTATTTAGCAACTCTCGAGGCTTGTTAAACTTCCATAATAATTTATTTTTACGGGCAAGGTTATTATCCCTGCGTCACCAGCTACCTGATACCCAGGAAGATATTACGGCAACACATGCAGCAGCTACACACACAAAAGCAACACGCGATGGCGATGGCCTTGTACAGACCAGTATAAAATGCGAGGACATTTGTACGGCACTGGAGTCGTAATATGCGTTTACGCCAGGCCGTATGATTTCATTCCTACTATTCCTCCATCCATGCAGTTAAAAACCGCATGCACTAACCCGCCAAACACTTTCTATAAACACCCCCCCCCCTCCCTCGCTGCGGTCGCCTTCTTCTTTTCCACGTATCTCGAGACCAACGGAGCGAGTCTAACATTGTTAAGGACGTGAGCGATTCTGGTTACCGCAACACAGATTTACGATGAAGAAATTGCTTATCTGTTTAAGTCGGACTTCCTGTCACCCATTTTTACGGCACTGTAGTTCTATTCCGGAATGCAATTGACTGTTAAAGGCACCACAGAATTCTTCTTAAGCTCGCCAGATTATCAGAAGGTTACTTAATCTCTGCAATGCTCTCTTACAGATATAAAAGTTACCTCAGAAGAGGATTGTGGAAAGCACTGCCTCAGTTTCTCGAAAATAAATCCACGGAATTCTACAATGAAGGATTACTCGCAACATGACAGATAGTGGTAGACGATCTTCGTTAAATAAAACTGTTTTGGAATAAAATAAAAGAGTATCAATTTTTACTAAAAACGTCGAAAACTTTTTCCTCAACATAATATAAGCCGAAATTAAACAATTTGTGAACATCTGTCGAGGAGAAGAGGAGTAAGAAAGCGACGTAGCCCGAGAGGGTAATGAAAAAAAGAAGCCGATACACTGTTGTCTCGAATATACCAGGTGTACCGGGTTGAAGTGAGCGTCAAGATACAAATGTATCGATAGGGAACGGTTGTTGTAAACGAGCCTTTCTATTTTTTTTTATTTGGTTGCTATGACATTTGTCAAACATATTTAGTATGCATCAAATCATTGTACAAAGGACATCATTTTTTTTTAATCCTGTTAAAAATGTCGAATTTTGTACCAGAAAATGATGATTTGCGAAAAGCATTAATTTTTTGTTTTCATTTGAAGAGTAGTGCTGCGAAGTCGCATCGAATGCCTGTCGAGGCTTATGGTGATCATGCTCTATTGGAAGCAACATGCAAAATATGGTTTAAACGGTTCAGAGATAATGATTTTGATGTGCGAAATGGAGAACGTGGAAGACCACCAAAAAAGTCTGAAGACGCCGAATTGCAAGCAATATTGGACCAAGATGACATTTTAAGTTAAAAACAAATGGCACAAATATTAAATGTTGCACAACAAACAATATCTGACCGTTTAAAAGCTATGGGAAAGATCCAAAAATGTGGAAACTGGGTGCCACATGAATTGAATGACAGGCAGATGGAAAAGCGAAACACCACATGTGAAACTTGGCTTCTACGACACGAAAGGAAGTCAGTATTGCATCGAATGTGATGAAAAATGAATTTATTTTAAAAATCCTAAACGCAAAAATTCATGGATACATCCAGGAGAAGCGCCAACATCGACTGCAAAGCCTGATCGGTTCGGAAGAAGACAATGCTCTGTGTTTGGTGGGACCAGGAGGGGGCGGTGCATCATGAACTTCTAAAACCTGGCGAAACTGTTGATGCGGAACGCTACCGACAACAAATGACCAATTTGAACCATGTATTAACCGAAAAACGACCAGAATGGGCCACAAGACACGGAAAGGTAATTTTGTTGCATGGTAATGCTCCAAGTAATACAGCAAAACCCGTCAAAGAAACAATAAAAGCTCTCTGCTGGGAAGTGTTACCCCACCCGCCGTTTTCACCAGACTCGGCTCCTCCCGACTACCATTTGTTTTCATCGATGGGATACGCATTGGCTGAGCAGCATTTCAATTCCTACGAAGAAGTCGTAAATTGGGTCTCCGAATGGTTTACCTCAAAAGACGACCGGTTTTATTGGCGTGGTATCCACAAATTGCCAAAAGGGTGGTCGAAATGTGTAGAAAGCAATGGCCAATACATCGAATAAAACGTTTTTTACTTTTTAAAAAAAATGTATTTTACTTTTTAAAAAAGCGCTCACTTCATACCGGTATGCCTGGTATGTATACAACGTTAAAGGATTTTTGATATTAGGGAAAAGGAAGAAGATGATCATCAATCCCACTGAAAACTTACACAATTAGTGCTCGTGCAAGCACACATTGACTAATATTTGAGAAAGCCTTAATGTATTCGTCATAAAAATTATTTAATTATACAATTTTTTGCTGAATGCTTGCTATAAGTAGCATTTCCAACCTCTTAACATGTTTTCTGTCCACATCAAACACTTTCATAAAAGGTTAAAAGTTGCCACTATTCATTCCGAGCCACTGAAATACCATGTTTTATGTGCGCGAATTATGTAAAACAAGCTCAAAACATATTCGAGGACCCATTTATTATCACATCAACTTCTTGTGTTTTGAATTGTCTAACCTTGACGGAATGGTGGTGGTAGTGACCGATATTCAGAAGCTCTCTTAACTGTTAAAAATAAAATAATAACAAGACTTAATTCATCACTGGTCATAACGAGTTATACTTTTGCAGTCCCTCAAACTGAAGTTTTTTTCAGGTCGAAACCTTGTCATGTAACTATTTCCAGACTCATCACAGTTTCGTGAAGATTTATAGACCAGTCTATGGATCTTTCGAAAGTTAACAAGACCAAGGTATAAGTCACTAATCCAATCCATATGTTAATATACCACATTCATTAAGTCGACACGGCATTAAGGCACTTTATGAGTTTTAATGGTCTCGAAGACGATCGCGATAACATGTGCTAATATGTGACCAACATTACGGTTGACCCATCGCAACGATGTACACATTTCGCAATGTGTCGTTAGTGTTTTTATGTTTTACTTGTTCAATTTATTTATGTTACGTTTCTCTCTTTACAAAACGAGTTCCGCGCCCTAATTTCAAATAAGATTTCGGTACAAATCTGTAAGCAGTAGTAGTTGAAAATCAATTATTTGTTTATGCAACGACACAACATATCTCATATTAATACAGAGCTACAGATATAGTAAACATTCAGTGGCCTGTTATTGCGAGACGTTAACTTTCTTTTTATCATCTCAGCACGTAAGTTGCACAGCGCTCCCGCGCGGGACACTTTCAGACAGACACTATACCATCTTATCTGCACAATTTCATCACAAACTCCGCGTAATTACATAACCCCAATGGATGCTTATCGTCATCGTCATTCAATGAAGCTGCAGTGTTTTTTTCGACTAAGAAGGTTGGTAACTCTGAGCGTGGCGAATTCTTACAATTTCGTTTGAAACGCCACCTAATCGGAAGAGGATTTAGAAAAGTGGAATAAATAGCATGCCAAATGAAAGTCCGACAACTTACCATAAACAGACCCCACGGACAGAAGACCTAACGCCACGAGAGCTAATCGAAAACTTGGTCGCACCATAATCCGTTTGTTGTTTTTTTTATTTTTGGTTTCGTAACAAACAGAGCAAAATTAATGAAGTTTTCGTCGCGATCGGGTGCACAAGAACTGTGCCTGCGCGGTACGTAAAAAAACGTAACAAACCAATAAACTTAAGACACAAAGAAGAAGAAGAGGAAGATGCAAGGTACACTTTGTGTTACCTGCGGCGGACTAACTTTCCCGACCTTACGATCGTTGTGGGACAAAATCAAACCGTAAACTGAAGTCCGTCGTATCGACAGAAACTGCAAGAAGGTAAAAAGTTGACGAAGTAAAGCCGAACTACGGCGTGTCTTGTGGTCGGCTAGTTAAATACAGGTTTATCCGACTCACTAGACGGGTGGGGGAGTGATTGTAGTGTTGATGGCGACGTTGGTGTGACTTCTGTGCAACTTTAGTTCATGATCACCGGTGCTAAGTAAATACTTGTAACTCTGGCGACGTCATCGATTCGAATTTCTCAGACAAGACTTCTGAGGGACTTGATTAAAGAACAGGGTGGCATGCCATTCTTTTGTCTTAAGGGGTGAGAGGTAAACGACGAAACTTAACAATTCCTCCACACTTCCAAATGACTTGTGGTTTATTCTTTGTCTCTACCTGTGCGACTTCTCTGGGAATACGACGGTAACCGCGTAGCTAATTAAGAAGTTGCACCACGATCGATAGCTGCGACGGAGCATATTTAGATAGATTGAGAAATTATGTACGATATACAGCATTCGATCGAACAGGGGGGTTAGCTACTTAAGATCGATGGAGAAGTAGACAATGAGTTTGCTGCACCTAACTATACATGCATGCGTTATGTGCAAGTGCAGTGCCACAGAGGACTGCTTTTGCTATTGGACATAACACAAAGCAATCCCCCACATTGATCAGGTGAAATCATTCGATATGTCTCGCTTTGGCACTCATTTGAAAATACACCTAACCGCAAGTGGTTTTCGCCTATACTATAGGGTTACCGGTGACACGTATTGACGAGCATACATCACAAAGTCAATGTCTCGGAGAAATGAAAATTTCATCTCTTTGAACCCCGGATCTGCACGTTATGAAATCAATTCGATTTGATCCACTGATCCATATGGAAATTAACTTTAAATTTAAATCTACGTTCAAATAATGATTCGTAAAATCTGTAGATAGATTCATGGTCCAAAGCGAATTGCATTTGCATAAGACATCGCAGGCGGTACGCGGTAAGACCATGTCCGCATACCTGTGCTGTTTGACAAATAGCAACTGGGAGTTGACCTTAATTATTTTTCCTTTTTTCTTGCAAAGTTTTGTATTGAAATATGTATTTCAACCGAGATTCATTAACAGATTTGCTTTTTGTCACAATTGCTGTGACATTTGAAATACTCAGCAGGTGGGTCGGATAAGTATCTTGATTCAAAAAGCTTTTTCTTGTAGTTTCCAATTTGTCATGGGACTGATGCTATCAATTCTCAATGGTCGTTGAACTAGTATTTAGGTGATACGATAACTTGTAGAGTTTGAGACATTTATCACATACAGAAATGCAGAAAAGTTGTTATACAGGGTATTATAAAAGATCCTAATTTATCCAAACTTTGTACGATATCTGGTAATTGCCAACGAATATGAATTTAACAGCTGGAAAGTTAGTTCTCTTAAAGGTTAAAACAACAATTTGCACATTTCTTAAAATTTGACTCCAATGATAATTAATCTTCAATTATTACTCACGAACGACAAACAAGCAATCTCGCGCCTGAGAACCAACTGATTCACACACTAAACCAACAACGAAAACTGACGCCATCAAAATTTCATGTACATTCTGTGATTGTCTTCATTTATTATGGTTATGTTGTCAGCACTTTGGCGTGTGCCATCCAGTATTTTGTTTCGTGACCGTGGATTTTGATTTATGATACTATTTTCCTATGTATAATATAGGCAACGCTTTTTTGTTTTATTGGGTATATATATATGTATATATATACCCCTCAAAGTAATACAATAACAAAAAAAAAGTGGTTTATATATATATACATATACATATGATATACATATATATATATATATATATATATATATATATATATATATATATATATATATATATATATTAGGTGTACAACTTTGCTTCCGCCGCTTTTTTCCGAAATTCGAGGCTTTATTGTAAATACTAATACAAGTCCTTCCATTTAAATCTAGTGATAATTTATTTTAATGCAAAATAAAAGAAACCATTATATTAACAAATAAAGAAAGAAAAAAAAACGAACAACTACGAGGGTTGCCTTTTATATTTCGGGATTAGAGAACAAAAACAAATATTGATCATCGAAAATCACTTTATTGTTTTTCAAAATATTCCCCATGAAGATCTATACACTTTTGCATGCGTTTGAACCAATTGTCGAAGCACTTTTGCCACTCTGATTGAGGTATCTCTAACACATGCATTCTGAATGCAGCAACCGCTTCTTCAGGTGTCGAAAAACGTTGACCACTCAGTTTGTTTTTTACGTACGGGATTAAAAAGAAGTCATTCGGTGCCAAGTCAGGACTATACGGCGGATGACCCATCAAATCGATGTTTTGGGTGCTCAAAATGGCAGTCGCCGCAGCCGATGTGTGAGAGCTCGCATTGTCGTGGCGAAGAGTGATCCGTCTTCGGCGGTTGGTTTTCCTGATTTCTTGGAAGACAACTGGCAAACAAATGGTTGTGTACCACTCAGAATTGACTGTTCTGCGGTGTTCTAGTGGTACGGTTGCGACATGTCCAGTTTTTCGAAAAAACAGGCGACCATTTGCTTGGAAGTGTTTCGTACGCGAACAACTTTTGTTGGATTTGGCTCATCTTGAAACACCCAGACAGTCGACTGCTGTTTACTTTCGGGCTCATACGCGTAAATCCACGATTCATCACCTGTCACGATGTCATAGACGTGTTTCGAAGCACCGCGACCGTATTTTTTGAGCATTTCTTTCGACCAATTGACACGAGCCTTTTTTTGGGCGATTGACAAATTGTGTGGGATCCAACGCGAACAAATTTTTTTGACAGTCAAATGTTTATGCAATATTGAATGTATGCTGGTCCCACTAACGCCTAAGGTTGTCTCAATCTCACGATAGGTCACACGACGATCTTCCAATATCAGTTCGCGCACAGCATCAATGGTTTTCGGAAAAACAACTGATTTTGGACGAGCTTCACGAAATTCATCTTGGAGTGAACTACAACCACGATTGAATTCACCATACCATCGACAAACACTGGTCCTTGATGGAGCTTCATCGCCAAAAATTGAATTAAGTTCATCCATGCACTGTTGCTGAGTTAATCCACGCCGAAAGTTGTAAAAAATAATGGCACGAAAATGTTGACGATTTAATTCCATTTTTGGGCCGAGATGAATCTTTTAAGTTACTGTAAACAACACAAATAGCGCTCGTATGTCAAAACGTTCTGAGTGCGTATAACCTCAAAAATGTCCAACTTTACGACAGAGCTGTCAATTGCCGGATTGCAACACTAGGGTTGCCAAATCCCGAAACATAAGAGGCAACCCTCGTATATATGCAGCAAGACTAATGACCTTGCCCGGAAAAAAACAAATCATTATGGAAAATTTATATAGCCTCAGGACTTGCTAATTAAGACCAAGGCCGGTTCCCGGTTGTAGTGCCGATGATGATGATATATATATGTGTATATACATATATATATATATGTATATATATATATATTGTTATGCCTGGTTAGGCTGCACACCAAGTAATATGTTTTGCACCAACTAGGTCCGCAGGCCAGATACGGTTCGTGGGAGGAACCTCCGGCTTTTCCGTTGGATTAGGGGGCGGATGCTGGAACCAAGGAAGATGTTACCGCGTGGATTCACCTCTTTTTTTTTTTAAAGACGCTTAACTTAACTTTATTAATTACAATTACAATCTTGATTTTCCTCTAATTACTTTCAATCTTATTTACAGTTACAATATTTTCAATCTTATTTTCAATTTTATTTTTAAGTTACAACATTTAAATCTTATTTTATTTTATTTTATTTCTAAGTTACAATAATTAATAAATTTCAATCTTATTTTTGATTTTATTTCTAAGTTACAATAATTAATAAATCTCAATCTTATTTTCAATCTTATTTTTAAGTTACAACATTTAAATCTTATTTTATTTTATTTTATTTCTAAGTTACAATAATTAATAAATCTCAATCTTATTTTCAATCTTATTTTTAAGTTACAACATTTAAATCTTATTTTATTTTATTTTATTTCTAAGTTACAATAATTAATAAATTTCAATCTTATTTTCAATCTTAATTTTAAGTTACAACATTTAAATCTTATTTTATTTTATTTTATTTCTAAGTTACAATAATTAATAAATCTCAATCTTATTTTCAATCTTATTTTTAAGTTACAACATTTAAATCTTATTTTATTTTATTTTATTTCTAAGTTACAATATTTACACAATATGGTCCTATAGTTTTTACTTGCGCTTTATACACTTTGCTAACCTTAATTTCCTATAGTTTTTACTTGCGCTTTATACACTTTGTTAACGTTAATTTCCTATAGTTTTTACTTGCAATTTATACACTTTGTTAACGTTAATTTCCTATAGTTTTTACTTGCAATTTATACACTTTGTTAACGTTAATTTCCTATAGTTTTTACTTGCAATTTATACACTTTGTTAACGTTAATTTCCTATAGTTTTTACTTGCAATTTATACACTTAGTTAACGTTAATTTCCTATAGTTTTTACTTGCAATTTATACACTTTGTTAACGTTAATTTCCTATAGTTTTTACTTGCAATTTATACACTTTGTTAACGTTAATTTCCTATAGTTTTTACTTGCAATTTATACACTTTGTTAACGTTAATTTCCTATAGTTTTTACTTGCAATTTATACACTTTGTTAACGTTAATTTCCTATAGTTTTTACTTGCAATTTATACACTTTGTTAACGTTAATTTCCTATAGTTTTTACTTGCAATTTATACACTTTGTTAACGTTAATTTCCTATAGTTTTTACTTGCAATTTATACACTTTGTTAACGTTAATTTCCTATAGTTTTTACTTGCAATTTATACACTTTGTTAACGTTAATTTCCTATAGTTTTTACTTGCAATTTATACACTTTGTTAACGTTAATTTCCTATAGTTTTTACTTGCAATTTATACACTTTGTTAACGTTAATTTCCTATAGTTTTTACTTGCAATTTATACACTTTGTTAACGTTAATTTCCTATAGTTTTTCCAAGAGCGGAAGGACGAGACCACGACCACTGACTTCTCCAAAGACTCCAGACGAACTCCCTTCATTTCCCAATCTTCCTTGCCTCGTCGGCTGCCCGTGATCGCATTGCTTTTTGTCGATCATGCAAAAACGTTTGTTAGGGGCTCCCATGGGGTTCATATTTCTGTATAAGCTACTTTGTATCTTATGGGTTATGCTATGGGACAATCTGCAGATCAAGCGAATATTTCCCATGGGTCATATGACTGTGGGACTTGGATTATTTTGTGGATTAAGCAAAATTGTGTCTTTTGATCATATCATATTATGGGATTTGGATTATTTTGTGAATTAGGCAAAATTGTTTCTTTTGATCATATCATATTATGGGATTTGGATTATTTTGTGAATTAAGCAAAATTGTGTCTTTTGATCATATCATATTATGGGATTTGGATTATTTTGTGAATTAGGCAAAATTGTTTCTTTTGATCATATCATATTATGTGATTTGGATTATTTTGTGGATTAGGCAAAATTGTTTCTTTTGGATGGATATAGGGTTAGGACTCCTGATAGGTTTTTCTCCTATGGATTCGCAGCATCCATAACACGTCCCCCCTTCAGACACATCTAAGGGTACCTTACCCTTAGATTGGACTTAGGTGTTTTCAACTCAAAAACCTCCGCCAACTTGTGTGGCTCTGGTGTTCTTGCCACTTCCAACCTCACGTCTGGGTCAACTCGGTTCCTTCTGTTAAAGCATCTGTTAAGAAGGGTTATAGTTGTTCTTACAGGTCCACAGTTACATTTCCTGATGACACAGGCAATCCCCACCAGACTGAGGACTCCAGTTACAGACATCAGGATCCCTTGTGTTCGTTCTGGTATCTTTTGCAGAGCCCTTGACCAGAAGGTCTGCTGATTCTGTATTTCCAGGGATAGGTCTTGCAGCTCATGAATGCTTTTTGCTGAAATTTTGGACATTGGTTCCCTTTCGATTGCTATTTCGCGCAGCTTAGCGTTAGCGCAACAATTTTCCAAATCGCCATACGAGTGCCTATCTCTTACCGATTTTTCGGTGCCAACTCCCAACGTGTTTATAGTCATGTCATATGTTTCCAGCCTGCAGTACCCATTAATTGTAATAACTCCTGTACCCAGGAGCTTTCCTACTTCTGTCCCATTCCGGCATTTACATTCAAAACTGGTTTCCGTTGTTATTGTATACAGGAAAGAGTCATCTTTAATTTTGTGGAATATTTCAACCTGCGAGTTTATGACTTTGGCATTGCATCTTTCGGCTCTGTTTCTCATGAAGATGTTTATTTCGCAGTTTGAGTCACTTAAAGTACTGCGCAGAAGTTGCGGTTTACAAACGTATATTTTATTGAAAAGCTTACAATCATCCAGTCTTGACCTCAACACGTAGTCCTCTCTATTCTTGTTTATAATTAGATATTCGTTACTCAATCCCAGCACCACGATTCCATTGGCCACGATCTTTGGGAGAGCGATTATCTCATATATATCAAAAGTTTCTTTTGTAACTGTCGGAATATGAATAACGAAAATGATAGTGCGACCCTTGGTGAAAGCTTTAATTTCGATCAATTTTAAGATTTCGGGGTAATTTTCTAAATTTGGTTCTATGGCCAGTAAGTTATTGTGTTCGAATTCCTTTAATTCCTTAAGTAGGTCGATTGGTTCTATAATTCTTGGGTGTATAATTCCGGACTGAATGAACAACAGGCTATCAATTATTTGTTCTATTTCTAGTTCGAGTCGCATGATCTTGTGATTAATTTTGCTGGATATTTCATCGTAGTAAGAGGCCAAGATGATAGTTCTGTTTAGATTATCCTCTCTTATATTGACCCTGTTAATTTCGTCAATGACTTCGTTAACCTTTTTCAATGTAACGTTTGCGTTCTTTACGCTTTCAAGTACCTGTTTATTTAAGTGACTCATTATCTTTATGTTCTCTTCCATGCCGTTCTTGATTCTGTGCTCGTTTTCCAAAACACTGTGAATCGCTGTCGAATAGTATTCAGCATCCTCATTATCCATTGTACCAAACAAAACCTTAAAGCCCGAACCTATCACATTTGCCAGCCCTCTTTTTGTTCTTTTCGATTTTCCCACTATACCAGAGATTATATTGATTCTATGATCTGCCTTAGTTACTTCTTGCTCTGCTAAAATTTGGAATTGTCTACATTCTGTTTTGGTTTGTATGCAAAGTTTGTCTATTGCGTTAATCATATTTCTAATATTTAAACTTGTTTGCTCTAGAATAGTTATGTCTAAGTGTGCAACCAGCGTCAATTTGCTGTTCATCTCTTTTCCATCTCCGATATAGTTGAAATACAGTCCCGAATGTTCCCGCAGGCTCCGCACGTTCACGTTTCCCGCATTTATTGTGCAGATGCACGAGATCCTGCAAAGTAAGGTTTGACGTTAGCTTTATTGAATCTCTGTTGTTTATTCCGAAGTTGTATCACCAAATGATTTTGATGAACTTCGAGGACAGTAAAAGGGCCCTTATATGTACTTCGGAGTTTGCCTTTCACTTCATTTTTTATTAAGACCCTTTGACCAACCCTATACTCGATTGGCCTTCCTATTTTCTTGTCATACCTCAACTTGGATCTCTTCCTACATTCTCGGACATTTCCTTTAACATTCTCTCGTGTCTCGAAGAGGTTGGACCTAAGCTCGTCGATATAGTCGAAAACCGTTTTTTCGTTATGGGTGTCCACAGCGCTAGGTCGGTTGGCCTCGTTACCAAAAACTATCTCATAGGGCGTGTAGCCCGTCGCATTATGAACTGTACTGTTGTAACAAAATCCAGCATACGGCATTCGTTTGTGCCAATCCTCTATCTGGTCCAATTCCCTTCCTGTGGATCTCAAGTATTCCAGCAGTCGACAATGGGCTCGCTCCACGCTACCGTTAGCCTGTGGGTAAGCAACACTGGTTGTTATATGTTCCATTCCCAACAGGTCACAAAACTCTTTAAAGAGTTCATTGCAGAATTCTAGGCCATTATCGGAGAGAATCAATTTAGGCATACCGAAGTTCATTATCCACTCTTCCATCAGGGCTCGCGCCACTGTTTGCATTTCCTTGTTCTTCAAGGGTATGAACTTAATAAACTTCGACAAGTCATCTTGGATTGTTAATCCGAATTTGTAGCCCTCGTCCGTCTCCTGGAACGGTCCTATAATGTCAATCATAATTTTCTCTAATGCCCTATCGGCTGAACTAACTATTTTCATAGGATTTCTGGTCGGTGCCCGGTTAACTTTTTCCGTCTGGCAATGGGGACAGTTCCTGACAAAATTCTCGATGTCCTTCTGCATCCCCCTCCATCCATACCTTCTTTTTATCCTAGCGTAGGTTGCCTTTTGCCCTGTGTGGCCGCCCATCAAGCCTTCATGGTATTCCCTCATAATTGCCAACCTTCTGTCTGTGTCAATCACTTCTTCCCTGCCGCCCGACGCTCCACTCTTCGTGCTCGAACTTTCATCGTCAGCAGCGAGTTCAGCTACGACACCTGAACCGATCTCATCGCTGGGGCCGATGCCGATGTCACCGTTGTCGACATTCTCCTGTTCCCCTTCGACAATCCTAACATTCCGGCTGAGTTCGTCGGCAACCACATTTTCCTTACCTTTCTTATAGGTTATAACGTAGTCGAATTCCTCAAGCTTGAGGCGCCATCTCACAAGCCGACTGCCAGGATCCTTAACGTGGAACAGCCATGTCAATGGTCTGTGATCTGTCTGAATGATGAACTTAGTCCCATAAATATATGGACGAAACTGTTTCGTAGCCCAAACGATAGCCAAGCATTCCTTCTCTGTCGTGCTATAGTTGGTCTCGGCCTTATTAAGCGTCCTACTGGCGAAATGTATTGGTAGATCCTTACCGTTATGCTCCTGACTTAAGACAGCACCTATGCCGCCATTAGACGCGTCGGTAGTCACTATGAAGGTTTTCTGGAAATCCGGATACTGCAAGATGGGATGGCTTGTGATAATTCGTTTCAATGCGTCAAAGGACTGTTGCTGCTCTGTATCCCATTTAAACTCCACGTCCTTCTTTAAAAGTTTATTCAGTGGCCCGGCCACCTGACTGAAGTTCTTTATAAACTTTCTATAATATCCTATCATTCCTAGGAATGATTTCACACCTTTGGGGTTCCTGGGTTCCTCCATCCGCAGGATGCTCTCGATCTTCCCTGGATCCGGTCTAACACCCCTGTCCGTAATGACATGCCCCAAGTAGGAGACCTCCTTCCGCAGAAATTCACATTTATCGGGCTGCAGTTTGAGATTCGCACTCCTAAGTTGCTCGAACACCTCGATGAGCTTCTTATTGTGCTCCGACAGGCTTTGTCCATAGACGACGATGTCGTCCAAATAGACGAAGCATTTGATTCCCTGCAATCCAGCCAAGACGGTGTTCATCAGCCTCTGAAAGCAGGCAGGAGCGTTTTTCAATCCAAATGGCATTCTGGTATATTCGAAGTGACCATAAGGTGTGCTGAAGGCCGTCTTCTCGATGTCCTCCTCATCCATTGGAATTTGATGAAATCCGGACGTTAAGTCCAAAGTGGAAAAGTATTTAGCTTTTCCTAATTGATCGAGGATTTCGCCTATGTTAGGCAAGGGGTAGTTGTCCGCAATCGTTATCTCGTTTAACTTACGGTAGTCGATAACCATACGCCACTTCCTTTTGCCGCTCGCATCGGCCTTTTTCGGCACCACCCACAACGGGGAGCTCCATGGTGAGCTACTGTCACGCACGATCCCCTCGTCCTTAAGCTTCTTAATTTGCTCGCGGACCTCTTCTTCGTGGACCTTGGGGTACCTATAAGTTTTTGTAAAGATGGGCTCTGAGAAGTCCCTCGTTCTAATCTTATGCTTAATGATGGGAGTTGTTGACAACTTTTCACCCTCGACGCTAAATATGTCACTGAATTCCTGAACAATTTCCAGGAGGCTCTCTTTTTCTTCCTTATTTAAGTGATCGGTTCGCACGTTCCCTGAAACCTTCTTGGCTCTGTTTCCTGCGACGTTAAAGTCACTCAGATTTGAACCCCTGACGGATACTCCCTTCAAGTCAAATGGCTTATCTGTAGTGTTCAAAACTGAAACCAGACATTGGCCATTCCTATTCCTGGTGATGCAACTGGGGACAACAATACCTTCGGTAATTTCCTGTCTAGGTATTATTATTTCTTCGTCTAAGTTTCCTTGGACTTGGACTTTCCTAAAAACCTCGGATCTGGCCATGACAGACCGTAATTCATTGAGATACCTTAGCGGTATCTCACCAAAATGTCCCGCTATTACATCATTCTTATAGTCGATCGTGAAACCGCCCTCTCGCAGGAAATGGTTTCCAATCAATCCGTCATAATCTCCCAAAAGGGTGTTTGCGACCACGTGGAACTCCATCATATCCGTCCTGATGCTGCCATTATTTTGGCCGAATTCAACTCTCTGTTTAACCACTCCTAATGTGGCACACATTCTGCCACCTATCCCACTAAATCTCAAAACCCTTTCGACATCCACCTCATCCTTGTAGACACAATTTGCTTTGATGAGTGATATTTCAGCCCCCGTATCTATCATGAACCTCCTTACGTCCCCGTTGATTGTACCCAAAATGTGGGGACTCTCCGATTTATCCGAGACTCTGACCTGCATGAGTGCCCCATACTTCATGCAGCCTATTGAAAATTTCTTTCCTTGAAGTCCACCTTGCTCGGGCCCGAAGGTGGTTTTTCATCCTGCCTAAAGGGGTTTCCACTGAATTTATTACTCCGCCCATAGTAGTTCCCAACGGGTCGACCGTCCTGCTTCCTCGGAAGTCTACAATTCCTTGCGATGTGACCCAACTTGCCACAATTATAACACTTAATCTGCTGGAAGTTAATCTTTGCCAAATTTTTCGAGGTATAATCCTTTTGCGTATTTGATCTGAACAGGTTAATGCGCTGTTCTTCTTCACAAGCGAACCTGCTTGCCTCCGCAAGACTTCTAGGTCGCTGCGTCACAACATACATTGATAATCGCTCCTGGAGACCATTCACAAAGACTGAAAGGCTCTCATTCTGAATATATTCGATTTGGCCTTCCCTGTGTTCACGTTTTACGCCGGAGAGCTTGCTCTGGAGGAGTCGTCTCTGCAAAGTCTCAACTCGCTGCAAATAGTGCACCACAGACTCGTCCCTACCCTGTCGGATCGAAATCAACTCCCTGTGCAGCTGTAGTGCGCTGTGAGGTTCCCTAAACACTGCTATCAGTTCCCTTTTCAATGCCTGCCAGTCCGTGATCTCCTTATTCATCAGAATCGTTGCGGCATTGCCACGAACTTTGGTTTTGATATACTTGAAGAGTACATTTTTCTGCGCATCAGATGCCAGTTCGATGGCATCATCGCACGAATCGATAAAGGTGAAAACTTCATCGCTGGTACCATTGAAGGTAGGGATGAACGAGATCAACACGTTGATGGCAACCTCCGTCATGTCGCAAGTGGAATTACCCTCGACCCGCGAATCGCCACAATTGCTACCGTCGTCCGAATCAGAATCCCCACCCGCACCGGTGTCGTTATCGTTAGCTAAGGGTTTGTTCAGGGCACCTATTGAAGCTCGTAGATTCGAGAACATGAATGGTCTCTTCTCTCTAGTCGCCGGATCTCGTCCCTCGTCTCTCTCTTAATCAAATAAAGAGTTTCCTTTTTCCTTTCTCATAGGGCAACAATTCAACAACAACAGCAAATAAAATCAACAGCGCAAAAAATTCTAAAATCTATAGGGCAATAAAATAAAAGAACCACTTACAGGAACAATCCCAGGAACAACTCCATGTGTCCGCCGCAGTTGAAGTGCTGGATCCCACCGCTGCCACCAAAAATTTGGTATGTTATGCCTGGTTAGGCTGCACACCAAGTAATATGTTTTGCACCAACTAGGTCCGCAGGCCAGATACGGTTCGTGGGAGGAACCTCCGGCTTTTCCGTTGGATTAGGGGGCGGATGCTGGAACCAAGGAAGATGTTACCGCGTGGATTCACCTCTTTTTTTTTTTAAAGACGCTTAACTTAACTTTATTAATTACAATTACAATCTTGATTTTCCTCTAATTACTTTCAATCTTATTTACAGTTACAATATTTTCAATCTTATTTTCAATTTTATTTTTAAGTTACAACATTTAAATCTTATTTTATTTTATTTTATTTCTAAGTTACAATAATTAATAAATTTCAATCTTATTTTTGATTTTATTTCTAAGTTACAATAATTAATAAATCTCAATCTTATTTTCAATCTTATTTTTAAGTTACAACATTTAAATCTTATTTTATTTTATTTTATTTCTAAGTTACAATAATTAATAAATCTCAATCTTATTTTCAATCTTATTTTTAAGTTACAACATTTAAATCTTATTTTATTTTATTTTATTTCTAAGTTACAATAATTAATAAATTTCAATCTTATTTTCAATCTTAATTTTAAGTTACAACATTTAAATCTTATTTTATTTTATTTTATTTCTAAGTTACAATAATTAATAAATCTCAATCTTATTTTCAATCTTATTTTTAAGTTACAACATTTAAATCTTATTTTATTTTATTTTATTTCTAAGTTACAATATTTACACAATATGGTCCTATAGTTTTTACTTGCGCTTTATACACTTTGCTAACCTTAATTTCCTATAGTTTTTACTTGCGCTTTATACACTTTGTTAACGTTAATTTCCTATAGTTTTTACTTGCAATTTATACACTTTGTTAACGTTAATTTCCTATAGTTTTTACTTGCAATTTATACACTTTGTTAACGTTAATTTCCTATAGTTTTTACTTGCAATTTATACACTTTGTTAACGTTAATTTCCTATAGTTTTTACTTGCAATTTATACACTTAGTTAACGTTAATTTCCTATAGTTTTTACTTGCAATTTATACACTTTGTTAACGTTAATTTCCTATAGTTTTTACTTGCAATTTATACACTTTGTTAACGTTAATTTCCTATAGTTTTTACTTGCAATTTATACACTTTGTTAACGTTAATTTCCTATAGTTTTTACTTGCAATTTATACACTTTGTTAACGTTAATTTCCTATAGTTTTTACTTGCAATTTATACACTTTGTTAACGTTAATTTCCTATAGTTTTTACTTGCAATTTATACACTTTGTTAACGTTAATTTCCTATAGTTTTTACTTGCAATTTATACACTTTGTTAACGTTAATTTCCTATAGTTTTTACTTGCAATTTATACACTTTGTTAACGTTAATTTCCTATAGTTTTTACTTGCAATTTATACACTTTGTTAACGTTAATTTCCTATAGTTTTTACTTGCAATTTATACACTTTGTTAACGTTAATTTCCTATAGTTTTTACTTGCAATTTATACACTTTGTTAACGTTAATTTCCTATAGTTTTTCCAAGAGCGGAAGGACGAGACCACGACCACTGACTTCTCCAAAGACTCCAGACGAACTCCCTTCATTTCCCAATCTTCCTTGCCTCGTCGGCTGCCCGTGATCGCATTGCTTTTTGTCGATCATGCAAAAACGTTTGTTAGGGGCTCCCATGGGGTTCATATTTCTGTATAAGCTACTTTGTATCTTATGGGTTATGCTATGGGACAATCTGCAGATCAAGCGAATATTTCCCATGGGTCATATGACTGTGGGACTTGGATTATTTTGTGGATTAAGCAAAATTGTGTCTTTTGATCATATCATATTATGGGATTTGGATTATTTTGTGAATTAGGCAAAATTGTTTCTTTTGATCATATCATATTATGGGATTTGGATTATTTTGTGAATTAAGCAAAATTGTGTCTTTTGATCATATCATATTATGGGATTTGGATTATTTTGTGAATTAGGCAAAATTGTTTCTTTTGATCATATCATATTATGTGATTTGGATTATTTTGTGGATTAGGCAAAATTGTTTCTTTTGGATGGATATAGGGTTAGGACTCCTGATAGGTTTTTCTCCTATGGATTCGCAGCATCCATAACAATATATATATATATATATATATATATATATATATATATATATATATATATATATATATATATACCTATCAAAAAAAGAAACATGTATTTATATCTAATATATTTGACTGGCGCTTTAACATTGATAAATTCTGGAACAAAAATTTACATTGTTCTATCGATATTGGAAAATTTTCTGTAACACCTCGTAAGGTTATATGATTCAGTCTCTTACTCGTTACTCTTATACAATTCACTTTTATACTACCCACCTTTATGCCGTTCACTCTCACAGTGTTCACGTTTACGCTATTTACTTTTATTTTATTAAGTCGCATACTATTCACTTCCGCACCATTTATTTATATTCTTTACACTCTTATACTGTTCAGTCTTATCCTATGCACTCTTATACCATTTACTCTTATATTATTCACTCGTATACTACTCATCCTTTTATTAAATATTTTTAAGATAAATGTCATTGTGGGAAATACATGGAAATTAGTTTTTGTTTGCTCACTGAAAACATTTTGTTCTGTGTTCGCGACGCGCACTCAACGACTATCATGAGGTAACTGATTCTTATAGCTCGCTGATATAATCATACTGTTGTGAGGCCGTATATGTTAAAACATGACTGCTATAATGGTTTCGTGGCATCTCTAACAGATACACACAATTCACAAGCAAGATTGTGAAGAAAACGAACGAAAAATCCAATAAGAAAAATACATCAGAGTCGTATACCTTAGCGATAACATAACAATTCACATCAGTGGAGTATAGTCGAGTTTTAAAATCGAATTATAAAATCGGCCAGTAGCCTGATGGGTAACGCCTAGGTTCAATTTTTTGGGTGATTCAAACTGTCATAGCGTCAGTTCGAATCACACGTCCTTCTTCACTATTATTTCAAACGCGATAGTTTGGTGGTGTACTCGTGTGGGGTTATACTATTGATACTATGAATTCTTATACTCCGAAATCTTATACTGTAAACTTTTACACTGTAAATTCCTAAGCCACAAACTCTTACACTGCAAACTGCCACCCCACAAACTCACATACCGCATAAATCATATACTGTAAACTGCCACGCCGAGAACTCTTATGCTGTAAAACATTATACTAAAAACGCATAAACTCTAAACTATCATGCTGCAAACTTTTATACTGCCAACTTATATAGTGCAAAACCTTATGATGCAAACTCTTATGCTCACACTCTTATACTTAACCTCTTGTATTCAAACTCGTATACTCAAAATTTTCTACTGCAAACTCTTATGTGGCAAACTCCTATACTGCAAGCCGTTATACTGCAGACCTTTATATTCACACTCTTATACTTAACCTCCAATATTTAAACTCTTATACTCAAACCATTTTACTGCAAACACTTATACTGCGAACTCCCAGACTCCATCCTCTTATATAACAAACTCTTATACTGCAAAAATCCCATACCGCAAGCCCCCATACTGGACTTTTTTCTATTGCAAACATTCTATACTTCACGCTAACTAACCGCACACGTTTATACTGTAAACTCTTCTACTGGAAACTCTTAAACTGCAAACTCTTTTACTGCAAACTCTTTTACTGCAAACTCTTTTACTGCAAACTCTTTTACTGCAAACTCATACTACAAGATCGTACACCACAAACTCTTATACTGTGGATGTGAAGTGTATAGTATATATGATTCTCTTACATAAGTAATTTTGTTATACGTTTATTCTTATAGGATTCATCGTTGTGTCGGGGGCGCGTTTTCGCATGCAGTCGGAGAGGGGGGGGGGGGGGGGGGGGGGGGGTGGCTACCCCTGCGGTACAGCTTTAGAATGTATATGTTGAAGAGTAAAATCGCGAGATCGAAAAGGAAGTCAGATAAGGCAGGTACGTATCTTACAACCCATTGGAGAAAATGAATGCGGTTCGAACCAGACACAGTGGTTAGAATCTCAGTAAAATTAAGAACCAAAGCCCCGACAAGCCACTGTAGAGAGTATCCGACAAAGTATTTTTCTCGTCCCCCTAAGCTGTAAGACTGCTATGTTAATTGTTACGGTATACGGTTCTGATTCTCAATGTTTGGATTTTTCCTTTGGTTCTGTTCTTTACTATGTTCGTGCGCATCTGTTGGAAACGGCACAGATCTAGTCCTGAAGAAAAAAGCGAGGCTTCGTGAAAAATGGGTAGTGAAGGTGTGGCATTTCTAACATACAGACACAACCAATAGTAAAGAACGGGCCCGAAAGAAAATCAAAGTATATTCGTCAAAGCCGTATGCCATAGCAATTCTCGACCAGTTGAGTGTACTTGACAATAACAATCTATTTAAGGCTTTGGTTCTATATCTAACCATCATAGCATTGGTTTGAGTCGTGTCTTCTTCTCTATTATCGCAAAACGTTATAAGCCCAATCGGCTGAACGAATAAGTAACATAAATTATTGGTTTGCTAACAGAGAGTTTTGCAATGGAAAAGTCGAAAACACTATATATTGGTTGGTAGTAGGTCCTGTGTAGGCCAACGCGAGGAAGAGAAGAAGTGCTACAGGCCTACAATATGGAACTGTGTTCTGGAGTCCAGGTGCATGGGGAGAGCTGACCACTCTGCACGGAGACATGTTCAAATACTTGATATTACATGATAGGACTGGAGTTTCCTGTCGCGCCTTATCATCATCATCATCATCGGCACTACAACCAGGAACCGGTCTTGGCCTTATTTAGCAAGTCCTGAGCCTTGTTAAATTTTCCATAATGATTTATTTTGTCTGGGCAAGGTCATTAGTCTTGCGCCAGGGGCTCCCCGACGGGGAATCGAACCCCGGTCTCCCGGGTGACAGGCGGGTGTACTAACCACTATACTATCGAGGAGCCCCATTTAATATAATATCAACCCAATATTTTATTTCAATCTCATTACAACTTTACATAGGAACAACTCGAATGTAACAATACAATAGCTGTTAATAGTTCACCTCCAGGCCAGACTCTGCTCTGGATTACGGGCGTTGATGTCTTGCCCGGTGATTCTGTTGTTCTGCCTCAACTCTCGCACTGCCGCTGCTTATATTCGCCTTTTTGTCCCCTTTCCCTCGTTCGCATGTTGTCACAGGAACAAAGAGAGCCAGAGTATAATAATAATACAATCGTAATGAAGTGCACAGAAAGGAAAGGGAATCGGAGGCATTAGCAGTATCTTATGCAGTGAGTTAGGCATCCTCGTATACCCGCAGCCGTGGGCTAATTCGTCTATTGTTGTTTTAGCCTTTTTTGACGTGGATTCAATCACGTTCTTCACTATCTCGCCAAATGCTATAAGCAACTCCTACTTATCGTCAATCACTTACGAGTAGTTGTCAAAATCGAAGCTAATGCCTTGACTTACGTGATATCTTAATGCCTAATGTATTTAAACTGATGCGTTTAATTAACTAGCGCATCCATTTTTCAATCAAAGCATAGACGTTAGTCGTTGATTTTATTTTTCATACTAAAGACACTCATAAAAAGAACTTTTTAAATGTTTAATTCAGTGTGGCGAAAAGAGCTGGGAAATAATAGGGAGTATTGATGCATCTTAATCTTGATACCTGTCCACCTAGTGTGCGGCATTTTTTTAAATAATACTTATAATAGTTTCTAATAATACTTTATAATACCTTTTTTTTTTCTTTTGAGTGGTTCCACTGAAAAAACAAATGTGTTAATTTGCTCATGTATAATTAAAAGTATAAACCGGTATCTATGGTTAACGGCTTTCATTGGAGACTAGGAGTTTAGCTACTTGAAGAAAGGGAACGCCTGGGCAATGGTTGTAATATCTGTAGAACATCGACAAGCGTAATTACCTACAAGTTGGAGAAATACGTGCAGGATTTCACTAGCGGAACTGCTAGACTGTGATATTTTTTCATTCATCTATTACGAATCTATCGACTCAAGCATCACAATCCAATGTGGTAGTCGTCTGTTGCACTGAATCGTAGTCAAGCTTTACGAGTTACGCGCGTCGCTCAGTGCAACATTTGTGGTCTAATTGTTTTTTATCTGTTGTATATGCCCAACGAGTATCCCTCAATGGATATCTCGGATTTTGCCGGTGTAATCCACTCAAAAAAAAAAAAAAAAAAAAAAAAAAAAAAAAAAAAAAAAAAAAAAAAAATTTATATATATATATATATATATATATATATATATATATATATATATATATATATATATATATGTATACGAGCCTTTCAAATTTTGGTCAGATGGTAGACGTACTTTTTGCGAATCTTAAGAAACTCCAAACATTTACTAAACATTTTGCAGCGTTTTTGGACATTTCAGTTTTGAGGAAATTAATTCAAGTGCAAAGAATTGAAAGTTCGTTGGCTTTGTAAATCCAACTGCTGTTCATAAGTAATGGGTTTTGACGGCTTAAAAAGATTACATATACGCGACTGTAGGAGGAAAAATCCATCAGTGACATATACCTGAGGATGAACGTACCAATCACACTGCTTAAATAGCAAGTTGTACGCGTGAACGTGATCTGATCCACCGTGCTTTGAATCTAACTTTTTCACAGCAGTGGTCCGAATCATTTTCTTAACTATTTCGCAAAAGGCGGGGCCATCTCTGCGGCTTTCAATATTAGTGGTACATCTTGTGGAAGTCTCAATACAATGTGTTGAGCCTGACTTGCTGTTTGATAATGAAGTTAGAAGAGATTGGTTGAGCATCTTGAAACGAGTAAGAGAAACAACACCATTGTGAAGAAGCATTCTGTTTTATTTGTTTTATTTTATTTGTATAAAAATACTACACTTTTCTTATATTTTAGTTCTCCCTGGTAAGGCGAAGCTATAGCGCTAAGTCAGCGCCCTGAGATGCAATTTCTTCATGACCGGGTCCATCAGCTCCGAAAGATGGTCAAAACTTCTCAACTATTTCACGGAGCTTATGGCTTAATAGGGTGGTGTTTTGTGACGGTTCCACCAAACTCCACGGTTCGCTTTCCTAAAAAACATCCATAACTCTATCCAATCACATAATTTCGCTAATGCAAAAGCATTAGCACCTTAAATGCTTTACGCATCTAGGATTATCTAAGGTATAATCTAAAAAGTCCCTGTAAAAGAAAACTTAGCTTCATGCATCTCTTCGCATATAATTTCCTGTAAGATTTCTTTTCTACCTTTTCAGGAATCCCAAAACCTATTCGGTACCTTTGGTTCCCAGGCAAATTTCAATTTCCCACACCTGCACCACAATCTGCACCCAGCACACCTGAAACATTTCCTTTTGCGAGGACATTTAATGCATACAACGCGTTAGATAAGGTTCCTGGAAATAATTCTTTAAAGTGCTTATGGCATCATGAATCCCAAGCCAGTCGGCACCCTTTGTCTGTGTTAAAATCCTATGTCGGACAGCTTGTTTTTACAGATGCCATAAACCATATTTCTACACATGTAAACATGTATAGGATTCAACTCATCGTTTGTTTTCCCACTAACAAACAATCTTCAATTTCTTTCCCTGCCGCAACTAATTACTCGGCATATACAAAGGCATGCAAGCGATTCGTTCGGCCACCAATCCCATTAGTACCTTTTTTTCCTAACGTCGATAATAGCGACGACGCATCGCGGAAATAATGAACCGCATTACCAACGGCGCATTTGGTCAAATCTCCCTTTTGTCTTTGCCGCCTGTCTGCTTCGTTTACCCATTGCCCCCGAGCACATGTAAACAACTCAGATCTGAACGATCGCACACATACCACCTTCATTACGAGATCTGGTTTCCTATTTCACCAAGAGAGACTTTACGTTTCTCTGGTGGTAGGCAAAAACGATATCCTTAGTGGAGAGGATATCTACCACGACACCACAAACTTACCCCATAAGCGAATCATCTCTGCACGAGATGATTATCGCTGAGTCCTTTTACGTCCACCGGCCGAGCAGGTCGTGGTCGTTGTCGCTCCCGCTCTCCGCCGGTGCACACGGAGACGCGAATACACCGCGAGTCGAGTAAGCGCGCTAAAAAAGTAAAGAGTCGTACAAGTAGTGCACACCAGCCTTTTATTATTTTTCTTGTGCATACGGGTCATCTTCAGTGTAATTTAAATCAATGCTAGTACCGTGTTTGCAACCACCATGCCGAATATTATATTGCTGCAGTCTTCGAGGATTGTGTTTTTATTGACTTCACATTGTAACTTTCACGCAGTGGTACCGTAAAATGTCAGTATCCAATAAGAAAATGAAACGGAAACAATAATCCATGAATTCAAACAAGTTATTCCAATAATAGTGTTTTTCTTTTAATATATAAATAAAACTAAACAAAAGGAATCCTGTGTTTAATTTTTCGCGTTGTCTTGGCGAACAGTTTTATTTCTCCTGTTTGTGCTATTCTTTGGTGCACGTTGGAACTTTGTCTTTGTGATGATGGTGGAAGGAAGTGAGCCGAGTGCCCGTGCCTGGCACAATACTTCCTTCCCCACAGTTTCACCGGCCGGCCGGGCTTTGGGACCCTACCTACCACTCAGGAATTATGCCTAACTGCACAATAGCAAGATTCGTCAGTTGAACCTAGGTTTACACAAGACACAGCCTCTTTACCAACTCACCCAATGAGGCGATTGTTAATGAATATTGCCATTGAGGTGGGTGATTCAGTAAAAGTTAGATACTTCCGATGAATACGCGTTGCAAGACTATGTGAAAGCAAGAAACACGGAACCTGAAAACTGATTTCATATTTAGGGATCTGGAGGTAGTGCTCTTATGGAAAAAGGAACTGTTTCAAATTTTCAGACGGATTACGCCGGCCACCATAAATGCTTGCACCACTTCAGTCACAACACACGCCAAGACAAATGCAAAGATTAACATGCTGTTCAAGTAATAGAAATAAACTACACTACATCACACACCACAGCTCTTAGGATACGTTAAGCTGATGTATATACTATACATATGTCGATGAAGAATGCAAATGGAACAGTAAAAATAGCTTTTATATCTGTTTCATATTAATTTAAAATAAACAAAAAAAATTACCTCAATTAGAATGAAATATTTCGTGCACAATTTTATAATTCAAAATACTGGGCGAAAAATGTTTTTTACCGCATTATGCAATGTTTGACATTTCCACAACCTTGAATGGAACGTTTGATTCTTGACACTTAACAACGCTAGCGTTGGCATCAGGTTTTCGAGTATCAGTTACGAAGACCGGATCTGATCGGCCAAATTCCATATCTAATAATTTGTGGTTCCGATTATAATGTCTAAACGTTTAATAGAGACAGAAAAATATTTCCGAAGCGTGTTGCTTTCACTCATACTGTGGCAAATAATGATGGCACAATTGATAAGGTGTTCTTGGAATTGATTTTGGGGTTAATTTGGTCTATACCCTTTTGAGCGCGTTTTCGTATTGCATAGCTAGCTGACATAATTAAGGCAATTGCGAATCACAATCGGTCTACATTTGGAACATGTGTTGACACTACCATTTTTAAATTTATTGTTGATGCTACTTCTGTGAAATATTACGTTTCACAATAGACGGACTTTTGGGATCACGTTAACTTTATTTTATTAATTCTATTTCGGGTTTTCTCGTTATGAGTGTAGTTGAGAATGGTAAAGAGCATACACAATGTTTGGTCCAAAGCGGATTGTACATATTTAAATATAACTACTAAAGCACCCTATTGTCGATTAATATAACGAGTCGTTTATAACATTATCACTTTTACTTTTGCGAGAAGAAAATTGTAATGTACAATACATACTATATACAATCAAAGTATCAAAGGGATTATATTGAGGTTCTTCTACCTGAGGGTAGTTGGTATGTTGAAGATGTTTATGAACTAGGATACCGAATGATTAGTAATTGACTAACTGGATATAAATCCTATTTCGACGTGTAATGTATGAACTTATAAAGTTGTGTGCTGGCTCTAAATTACACAATTTCATTGTCGTCTATCTAAATGATGACACTTTCAAAGTTTCGTAAAAAACGATGGAACTACAAAAGTGACAGAAGGGAGAGAAAATAACAACAAATTCATGTCCCACTACCTTCTACGACTTACTAGATAATTCATTGGTGTTTTTGCTTAGAAGGAACGACTTTATTGTAAAAGGAAGTATTAATTGGTCATTTATAAAACGAAATAGATCATTATATACTCACATTTGATGGCATTGTAAAGTCCATTCCCAAAATATATCGGTCTCAAGGCTACATAAGCCAATACAGAAACGCAGTTATTGAAGCTCTTGTAGTGATTCTAAATCACTATTCCCATCCAATCCCCATTATTATCCATAATCCCAATCATCTTCCACAAGTGAATCATATGAGCGACAAGTTAAACCTAAAATACGTTGTCGCACATTGAATCAATTCCCAATAACTCTAACATTCTGAAATGCCTAATTCCAAATGCATTTCATAATTTTTCGTTCTGGGTATTTGTTCAACCAAATTCCAATTCACTTCCTAGAACCCCAATCCAATTGAAGCAAACACAAAATCTTGTTTGTGCTTCTTGGAATTTGTATGTACTATTTGAAGCAAAACTCTGTAGATGCCGAGTATAAACCGGCGGTACATTTTGAATTCGTGATCAGTAGCTATAATTCTGAGTAGTTAACACTCCCAACCTGTATATATCTCGATATTCACAGAATATCCGACTACAAATAGGAGGTACTACGAGTAGACCACAGGGCAGGATGAAATATCTTGTAGTCATCTATACACCAAAAATGAATTTCATCAAAAACCACATTCTTCAAAGGAGCATCGATCGGTCTAAGCATCTGCACAACATCTTGAAGTGGAGCAACAAAGTTGACACCAGAGTTAAGCTTCTCTGCTATGAGTAGCTAATCCGATCTGGAATATCATAGGCCTTTCCCATATGGTCCTGCATATCTTCGGCCCAAATAAAAAGACTTCGAGTTTTCGAAAGAAAACTCCTCAGAAGATGCACCACCCACTCTAGAAGGCCTGACGGTCGCCATTACCCAAACTCTCACTTATACGAAGGCGCCTCCATTATCCCTATCGACGAGTACTTGCTACAATTCGTATACAAGTGCCTCGAAAGTATTCAGAACAGCGAGAACCCACTTGTACGGGAGTCTTGCGTTCTTGACGCTACCCTCTCTCTCGATCTCCTCGGATCAGACCAGCATAATTTCTTCTTCAGTACAAAACTGAAGAAGGCACCCTACCCAACAACATTCTCCGCCATAATAGAGGATTCCTGGACCCATCCCATAGGGTCTACTGCTGACACACTACAAACACGCACACACAGTACGAGACAGCACAAACACGCAGACACATACACCGACCAAAGCGCAGATTATCAGACGCCAAAGACATGATCTGCGTTTACTACCGCACTCAAGTCCCACCGGTCTTGTATGATTTCTTTCCCCCGCCCCCCCCCCCCCCCCCGATGTAGTTAGAGAACAGTTGAACTAACCCTGTCCACACTATCCTTAGATACCTCATTCCCCTTTACTTTCAGAGATCTTGAGTCCGAGCCCAACATCCTCACAAATGTGGGTGATTCTGGTTATCGCAAGATGACCAGAACGCAGAGAGAAGATGAAGGACATATCTGTCCCTATCTCCCTAAAGTTGGCCTCTCGCCGCACCATTTGTTTTTTTAAATTCGTGATCGGTCGAAATCCAGGAGGCCGAAGCTAGGGCCAAAAGTATATTGCGGTATTATCTTCAAAAAAGAAAAAAAAACGAAAGCTCACAGTCCAGCCAGAAGGTACAAATAAATTAAAAAATAAAAACAACACTTAAAGCCTCTCATTTCTTGTTCCACTAACTCCTCAAAGGTAACCGACGCTGGAAGTAAGCCAAGGAAGTCTACACCATATTATATACATTTTTAACAATTTGTAAATAATTTAGTAAGGCAAGGGGTAAGTAAGTGACTCATTTGTACGGACCGTGGAGCGGTCGTTGTTGCTGGTCACTGTGGCGCAGGTTGCAGGGGACGTTGAGTTCTCGACTCCCCCTGTTCACCTGGCTGTTCGTTGATGTTGGTTATTTGTAATTTGTTTTTTAATTATGTTTTGTTGTGTACTTGTCTTATCAGTTAATCTTATATCCTTATTGATAACTTTTAATATGGAACACCATGAACTAAGGAGAATTCGTTTCGTTGTTTTATTTGTGCTCTCTCGTCTTTTCCCGATGTCGAAATCTTCTATTTCACGCCGTTGACGTTTCTATTTTTTATTCGGCGCCAATGCCTTTTTGTTATTATTTTTTCTGCCAAGTAGAATTTGCATAAAGTAGTTTATACAAATTAGCTACTTGACGATATTTATTTCCTTTGCAGATAGAGAGGGGAAATTTGCGGAAATTAGTGAGTGTTGGGCGAGGACACTGACGCGAGATCCATAACAACCTACATCTGGACCAGCCCGGTCTCACGGAGCAGCGGAACAGAGGGGCACTGACTCCCCCAATTCGGTTGCCAGGAGATTTGGTAGGAATCTGCCAAATCCGGGTAAGCCATAAACAATCCAAACATAATATAACCTCGACACTCTGTATAGACCAAAATGTTCTCTTCTGTCTATACTGAAACTCCTTTATTGGCAGTTCATCGACCGAAAAAACTCGGAAATAAGGACAGTCAAATCCTTGGTCCGTAATCTTCGACAGCTGATTCGTGAAAACTACAGAACAACTACAATATAAACTCTAAATGGGAAAAACAAAATGCGTGCTATAAATCCTAGCTGTTCGAATATTTTCCCTCAGATAAATAAAATATTCCGAAAGAGGAATTATAATAACATTCCCTGTTTAAAAATCGCACTAACTCCAGAGAATTGTCAAATATTGCTAAATGCAGCTATTATCGCCGACAATACCGCTTCTGAAGATGAATCTCTGTTGATAGAAGAACCATAAGAAAAAACAAATGCTATTGGTGCCTGTTTAGAGGTCATGCACAGAATGAATGAATCCTCTCACCCCAATCATGATCTAGCAAAACCTCATTTAACACAGTATTCAAACATTTACCGCTGGAAGCTATAAATATTTATACAACACTGTTCAATAACGCGCTAGTTAATCTTTACAAGAATCAATAGACGTAAAAAATAAATGATCGTGTCGGCCTCCTGACTTTATTTTTAAGATACTTAATACTATGTTTAGTTTAGCGACATTTTTCGAACATCCTTCACATACAGTCGACTGGATACAGATCAATCACCCAGCTTCTGAAATTGTTGTCCTTGGCGATTTTAATGTACACAGTTCCGGCTGGTTGGTACATTCTAACAGAACCGACGAGGCTGGGAGGCTGGCGGAGATGTTTGCTGTTAGCCATAACTTGACTCAACTCGTGAGGGAACCAACGCGAGTGCCCGATGCCCGAGGCGATTATGCGAACACCCTGGATCTGTTTTTGACATCCGAACCGAGTTTTTATACCGTAGAGGTTTCTGCGTCACTGGGAAACTCAGATCACTGCTTGGTTTCTGTCGCGCAACCACTTGTATTTCAAGCGAATAGCCGGCCTCGGCAGCTTCGCCATGTGTGAAAGTATGGGGCTGCTAACTGGGACGATTTGCGAGATTTCTTCGCATCCTTTCCATGCTCGGAGGTGTGCTTCGGAGACTCCGATGTTAACGTTTGCGCGGAGTCGGTATCAGACATTGTTCTTCTGGGGATGGAGATGTATATTCCACATTCCATCAAACGAAGTTCATCTGATGAACCTTGGTTTGACAAAAAAATGCGAGCAGATTACAACGGCAAAAAATAGACCTTTTAAGCAATGGCGCTCCAATCCCACCGATGTCAACAGAACGAATTTTGTTAGAATCAGAAACGCGTGCAACCAGGCGGTTGATACCGCGAAGAAAGCTCACAACGACAGGGTGATAAATAAACTCCTTCGGTGCCCAACTGGTTCACCCTCCTTCTGGTCAATGGCAAAAGCTGCCAGCAGTAACTTTGCATCCTCCTCTTTCCCTCCATGGGTGACAGACAGCGGGACGTTAGTCACGAATTCAAAGGATATAGCTAATGTGTTCCCGAATTTATTTTCCGCGAATTCAAACCTCGATGCCGGTCTTTTGGAGCCAGCTGTGATCGCGGCGGTACGATCTTCCACGCCGGATGTGATATTTCGCTCGCGCACTATTCAACGCATTCTACATGAACTGGATTCTAGGAAGGCAACCGGCCCGGTCGGAATACCAGCAATAGTCCTCAAGAACTGTGCTCCAGAACTATCGCCGGTTCTTGGCAAACTCTTCCGCTTATCTTATGCGAGGAGGACCTTTCCTGTCTGCTGGAAAATCGCTCGAGTTCAGCCAATCCCAAAGACGGGAAAAAAGTGTCTCCCGCAAAATTACCGTACGATAGCATTACTGTCTATTTTATCTAAGGTGATGGAGAAAGTCATCAATACTGAGCTAGTTAAGTATTTGGAGTGCAACGGACTTCTGAATGATCGTCAATACGGATTCCGTGGCAGGCGGTCCACGGCAGACCTTTTGACACTTATAACCGATATATGGACATCTGCGATTGAACATGGTGAGTCAAAGGCGGACATCTCCAAGGCTTTTGACCGCGTCTGGTACGGGGCATTGCCGAGCAAACGTTGTTCATATGGACTTTCCCAACAGCTTTGCGAGTGGATGAAGAGCTTCCTCGAAAATCGATCGATCCGAGTTGTTGTGGACGGCGAGTCTTCGGATCTGTATCCTGTTAATTCGGGGTGCCCCAAGGTTCTATTTTGGCTCCAACTTTGTTTTTGCTTCACATAAATAAAGACAATCCGACGGATCGCACCCGTTTGTGGTTCATCTCCCGACGGCACGAACGTCCCTGTATCAGAACTCGTTCCGTTACAGAGCGGGGAAGCTGTGGAACTGCCTTCCCACGCGAATGTTCCCGGAGCGTTACAACCTGCAACTGTTCAAAAAGAACTGCAACAGTTATTTGATGGCATCTCGGGGCGCGCACTCGGCCCTATAGGTTCGCCTCTCCCGAGAGAAGACTAATAAAAAAAAATATAAAAAAAAAAATTATTTGTTGTGTAGCGATTCTACGAACCATACAACTCACTACAAGTTGAGGTATCCTTTCCGCCAAGGAGTTTTACTCACCTTTTTCAGCACACGTGCCCACAGACACGTGTCCTAAGAGTCAGTAACCATACCTGAAACAAAAGGTTATAGGACATGCAACGACGTTGAACCCGATATCAGAAAGCAAGGAACTAAACGTTCAAAAGCTCCCAATATCGAGTTCAACGCATCCATACATTGTATTCTATCCCAATTCCAAAAGGCAGGAAAGCATCGCATCTGCAGGACATGGACCCAACCTAAGCATCAACGCGATGTTTCCCTTGAAATACCATTGTCGGTAAATAAACCGAACAACGGATGCCTATTCTCGTAGCTAATGAAAATTAACACCTAAATCCCTGGCATGACCCTAACGCTAAAGACACACTTGTGCAAACAAGGCATATCGTCGCGCTGACGATTAGCAGTCATGCCGCCATAAACTCTTAACACTACCCACAATAGATGTTTATTAGTGGAAGTACAAACAAAGCATTACATCCCATAGTTCTTTGTACCCATCTGAATAGCATGAGAACTTTGCTTCTCAGGCTAGATGTGCGGTATAAACAACTCGTAAGGAAAAGATCGGAGAATAGCGGCGGCATCCGATCTTAAAATAAAAGGAACAAGATGCCGATAACCAACAGCTAATGACGTTGATGATCATTGAGGAAAAATGTCTCCTTGTCAGATACTATGGGAAATTCTCCTTTTGAGATGCAATGGGAAATTTATGCTGTTAACAGATACTATGGAAAAGTCTGTTAGCAGATATGATGGGAAGTTCTGTGCAGAGATACCCTGGGAAGATTTCCCTTGCCGATGGGGAATTGGAATTTAGTCTAACGAGATAGTCCAACAAAGATAGTCGAACTGCAAGGATCTCTAAAAAATTGATTCTAAGAAAGATAGTCGAGCAGCATAGTCAAGAGGAGATAGTCGTTTTAGAAAAGTCTTTATCGAACAGCAGGAGAGCGAACCCCACTGAGGAGGTCGAACCGCGAGACAATTACGCTAGTAGAAATGACGCGCAGTAAAATTACGAGTCCTTACAACTTTTTAAAGTCGTTCGAGTTCTGCGAAAGTACGCACAAGTTTAGTTTCGCCGTTTGATTGAATAGTGGAAGACATTAAGAGTGCTAAGAACCTAATCGAGTTACACTAACAACTGATCGAACCAAACAGAAGTTATCGAAAAGGTGTCCTCGGTGCTTAAGAGTGCCAAAAAACATAGTGGAGTCATTCCAACTACGTTAAGAACCAAACATTATAATTTGATTATCAACCTAAAAACAAAAAGGGACGTGATCAATAAATAAAAGAAATTTGTGTTTAATTTGTGATGGTGTCCGTGTACCAAGTTGTTTTCTTGTACGTGAACGGTGTTCGGCGGAATACTCCAGAGATCTACGGCACTTGGACAACATACAAACCCGCTATAGCGTCAATCCACGACAACTACCGCCAAAGTTGGAGACAACGGATAATAAAGTGTTCAGTTTTGCGGATGATAGTGCGCTTGTTTCCTCCTTTTCGAGTGTTCGGCCGATTGGTGCATCTACGTCGCATCAGCTGAGATGAAGACAGATTGATTCTCTGAATCAGGATCTAGATAAGGTCCTGCAGTGGGGAAGTGCCAATCTCGTCGACTTCAATGCAGCGAAGACACAATATACAACATTCACAAAGAAAAGTGGATCATCGGTTCCACAGCTGATGATGAATGGCCGGGCCCTCGAAGCTGGTGAAAGTTTGAAATTGCTCGATGTCACGGTATGTGGGAATGTATCATGTCATAAACACGTGTCGAGCATCGCCAGGTCAGCCTCAGGAAAACTGAGTTATTTTTTTAGAGCCAAGAAATATTTTACTCCGGCCCAACTTCTTCTGCTATATAAATTAGGCCCGCGCTCGAATATTGCTCTCATGTTTGGAGCTCGGCTCCTAAACATACCCTCGACCTACTTGAGAGCCTGTAGAAACGAGCGATTCGCCTAATTGGGGACTCTACAGCCGCTATCACATCGAAGGCGGGTATCCGACCTCTATCTGTTTTACAGATATTATCACGGAGATTCGTGGTATTGTTCCACGCAATTCAGTTTATATGTGCTCCACAAGATAATCCGACGGATCGCACCAGTTTGTGGTTCATCTCCCGACGGCGCGAACATCCCTGCATCCGAACTCGTTCCGTTACAGAGCGGGGAAGCTGTGGAACTCCCTTCCCACGCGAGTGTTCCCGGAGCATTACAACGTGCAACTGATCAAAAAGAACTGCAACAGTTATTTGCTGGCATCTCGGGGCTCCGTGTCGGCGCTACAGGTTCGCTTCTCCCGAGAGAAGTCTAATAAAAAAAAAAAAGATTAAATTAATATCGTTCGGGCGGTACCTTACTCTACTTCACGATTATCTGGCTTTTGTGTTTTCCTTGTTGTTTCCTTTTATACTATAGATTTATCAGTTAACAAAAATAATGATAAATGTTTATGTGTCTATTCATGAGTCATATGCAGTTTTAGATCATTTTTGTTCCTACTGTTATATTGAGTAATTTATATAGGGTTCATGAGTCGTATGCAGTTTTGTTGTCTGTGTAGTGCTCCACGAAGCCCTACCACCTTAGCCTTGCCATTCAGCCCATCCCAAAAAAGGCAAATACTGTACAAACCCAATGAACATGCGTTCGATAAGTATACTCTCAAGCATCAGTAAAGTATTAAAAAAGACTATTAACAAAGCTCTGCTAAAATGAGTAGACGACAACAACATTATTCCAAATAACCAGTTTGGCTTTAAGGGGGGTCATGAAACCACACATGCCGCAGCTAAACTGGTCTCTGACATACAATGGAATAAATGTAGGAACCAATGCACAGGTGCCTGTCTGATCGAATTGGAGAAAGCCTTTGACACCATCTGGACCGGTGGGTTATATTACAAACTGGTCAGACATGGCATACATAAGCCTTTACTATATGTACTTTACGATATGTTAAAGTACAGGAGGTTCGTGGTCAAAAATGGCAATGTGACCTCTAATAAAACGTATAATATCAAGAATGGCTTGCAACAGGGAGCGGTACATTCTCCGATTCTTTTTAACGACTTATTAGATGCACTTCCGCAGGCTATTGCGTACGCAGACGATCTCATAATTTACAGAACAGCTCCGAAAGTTGAGATTATAAATAGGTTAATACAGCTATTGCGATGACTGGAAACTTAAGATCAACTTCCAGAAATGTGAAATGTGCCATCCTATTTAGAACCCCATTATATAAAGCCACGAATGACACAAGGAAAAACTGGCGAAAGCTAGTTATCGTGGGAGCGCATGGAGATAAACTGGAAACCAAGAGTTTAGTTAAATACCTGGGCATCTGGCTAGACCAATATCTGTATTTCAACAGACATGTAGATGCTGCTTTGGTCAAGGCTAGAAAAACTTTTGCTATGACAAGGGGGCTATTTCACAGTAGCCAACTTGACAGCAAGGTAAAAGTCATATGCTACATGACGTTAATCAGGCCAATATAATATGGTTGTCCAGTATGGTTTAACATGGGTCCAAATTTGATGGAAAAGATTCGGGTGTTCGAAAGGAAGTGTCTCAGAAGTTGTCTCAGATTATATCGGACACCGGAATCGGACTATAAAAAGTATTATTCAAATGAGACTTTATATAATGAAGCGTACATAAATAGGGTGGATAATTTTATGATTAAATTAATCAGAGGACATATTGCGAGAGCAATAAGCTCGTCCGATGACCTAATTTTCGGGGCCTATTATCCAAACACTCTGTACTATGAGAGCGTTGTCGCAACGGCTTTGTTCCACCAGAGGCGTTCCTTGACTTGGACATGAAAGGGCTTATACAGGATAGATCCGGAATTCCGCTGATCTATCATGTAAGTAGATCATGCGTAGACGGGCGATTGTGCTACGACCGGGAAGTAACGCGCACCCACAGAGGCCGGGACGATAGTATTGGATAGCGTCAACAGTTCTGGTGGTTGAATGGCATATAAAGACCTGGGTGCCAATGTCGGTATAGAATCACAGTATCGTCAGCCAGCTTACATAGAGCTAGATTTTCTAGAATTAGGGTAGTATAAGATTTAAGTAAGTTAAGTGCTTTTAAATTCAATTAAAAAAAAATTGTGCCGGTTAAATTTTAAAAGAAAAACAGAAGAAAAACTCGACACAAAGTTTTTCAAATTTTTCTTTGTCTTTCAAATAATCATAAGTACTGCCACCAAGTTCTGTCGCCGAAAGGCAAATTATACAATTGTTATGTAATGTTTAGCTTAGAGCGTCTGCGAAGGACCTGTATGTTATAATATAAGATAATTAAGCAAGAATTTAAGCATTTTTTGTCTAGCACGTAATTTAGAAACTTTGAAGATAAAAAGAAAATAAAAAAAATGTTTTAAAAATGAAAATGAAATGTGCTAAGGGTCAATGTACCAGAAGGGGTTAGAATCATTGGGCACGCAGATCATTTGGCAATAGTGGTCGTAGCTAAACATCTAGATGACCTGGAGAATATTTGCACCTAAGCAAGCCAGAACATTAAATGCTTGGTAGATGTGGCCGTACTGAAGCTAGCTAGACATAAGACGGAGGCAGTTTTAATAAGCAGCCGCAAGAAAGTTGAACGCTTGATTTGGAAATAGAAGGACATACAATCAGATCCAGTCCCTATATTAAATATCTTGGTGTTATACTCGACAACAGGTTGAGCTTCAAGGAACAACTGAGGAAAACGACTAAAAAAACGGCAAGAGTATGCTAAGATTTGGCAAGCCTTCTACCCAAATGTTGGTGGACCCCGGCCCTACATAAGAAAACCCATAACCAGTGTCACTACCTCCATTATTATGTATGCAGCTCACATATGGGCACGAGCCGCACAGTATAAGTCGTACATGAGGGGAGTGAACTCAGCACATAGACTGGCATCACCAAGAGTATGCTGTGCATTCCGAACGGTATCCGAAGATGCCATAAATGTTTTGGCTGGGAGGCCGCCAGTTGACACTGCAGCTAAAGAAAACGTTGCATTGCATGAGTTCTCCCAAGAGAATCGTCGAAGATTGCGGTCACAATTAGAGCTCTGAAACCTAAGAGAATGGTAACGAAGGTAGGATTCTTCCACCAAAGGAAGACAGACCCACATCATGACACCTGATATAGAAACATCGGTGAAAAGAAAACATGGCGAGTTGAATTACCAGCTGACTCTGCTAATATCAGAACATGGATGCTTTCGGCAATACTTGCACAAGCATAAGCATGTGAATCACCCATACTGCTTGTATTGCGAAGGCAAAATAGAAAATGCGGATTACGTACTCTCAGAGTGCGTGAAATTCGAGATCGCACGAACGATTTTGGAGAAACATATGAGACGGACAGTTACTCCGGTAGGAGTAATAGAATACATGCTGAGTTCTAAACAGGCATGGTCCGTAGCAAATTATATTCTAGGTGACATGATACAGCAGTTGCGACGCGACAAGCGGAGTAACAGGTAAACTCCGTCCCGCCCCGCAATGGAATATCTAATAGAAAGTTCCGCCGGAATCAACGAGAATATGTGCCTGGCGGGAGGTGATTTTAGTCTGTTGTCTGGTCTCGCTCCCAGATAGCGTGCCTCCTTGTCCTGAAAAGGATGAGGAATCTCTTAAGACCGCTCCTGAGGGGACCTGATGTGGTCGCCGCCGTGCTTCCTCAAACCTTGGGGGAAGAGCAACGACCAACTCGTTCGTGGGACGTCGTTTCAAGAATAGTCTCCCAGCGCCGTGCAACCTGACGCCTCCTGGTGATGTCCGAAGTCGACGAAAGCTGCAACGATCAGTTTTGTGGGCGTGCCACCACTCTACTCACCGGTTCTTGATTGGAAGTCGTCGCCTGTGCTGGAACGCATAATTCCAAATAATAAAAATACTTTTGATATCGTAAATTCACTTTTATATTATTTACTTGAAAAAAAAAAAAACGATTCTCCTAGGGACACCACCTCCGGGGACCTTACTCTATGATGTTAGTGGTCCTTCAGCACTTCCGCCGGGGACTATATACATTGATTAACTGCCTCCTCGAGATCGCGATACATCACATTTTAAACGGCACCAAATCGAGATTTTTATCTTGAAAACTAATGTTTCAGATGGAAAATATCGATTTTCGATACATTTCGTGTGATACTCAATGTTTGTTTTAGATACGAATTCAGTTTTCTCAATTCTCATGAAACTATTTGCATATGAGGATTTGTACTTGAATTTGGGTTTTGTTTGTTTGTGGCAAATTTGAACATCTGCTTCGATTTGCCATGGATTTGGTTTATTTAATTTACGAGGGATTTTACCAGATTGAAATGTATTTCTGAATTTAGAATTTAGATTGTCATCATCATCATCATCGGCACTACAACCGGGGACCGGTGTTGGCCTTATTTAGCAAGTCCTAAGGCTTGTTAAATTTTCCATAATGATTTGTTTTTTCCGGGCAAGGTCATTAGTCTTGCGCCAGAGGCTCCCCGGCGGGGAATCGAACCCCGGTCTCCCGGGTGACAGGCGGGTATATTACGCCCAAAACCACCCACCCATAAATATACACCTCTTTGGGGTCACCCTCCACCAATGAATTGCGGTACACGCAAAACCATCCACTAAGTGGATGAAGCACTCCCCAAGCCTTAGCATGCCCCATACACTAAACGGGCCAATACCAAAATTGATATCAATCAAATTGAACTAAACGTTCCATTTGCCTATATCAAATTCAATAATTCAATATCAAAGAAATTGAACTACACGTGCAATTTATCCATATTGAATTCCATAAAAACCCAAAACGTGATGAACCAGATGTTCAACACGGAAATTCTCCTGGACCCAAATCTGCGGATCACATGGCCAACTCATAAGTAAAGTTGGCAAAAAACCACAAAACTCACGGCGACACCGTCCGTTTAAAATCCTATTCAAGGAAACATTTCCTATACGGAACAAAGGACGGCGATCGTAAAACAACCGCTGAACAACAGACCCATAAGATACAAAAATATCTTTGGCTCCGAATGTTCAGAGAAAAATAAATTGCCAAGTCTGGGCAACAATAAAATAACAATACTTTTAAGGATTCCAGACGGTTGTCGATCCAAGGTAAAACACCTCGGGATCAGACAAAGGATGCGCGGGCTATAAAAGAAATCCTAATACAAAGGACCTCGAGTGCGATCATCGCACAAAGAACCTAACACGTTGGCTTGTGTTAGCAAGAAAAAAAGAAAAAAGGGTCCTGGGACAAAACGATCGAAAAAGGAAAGAAGCTGGTGTTATGAAGTAGTCCAGAACGGACATAGAGATTTTTTAAAAAGAGTTGGTTTTTGCTAGTTGACCAGGACGGTCACAGTTGATTGGGAACGAGTAACGCAGACGGTCACGGGAGTGTCTGAACTAAGTAAAATCAGCTGATCGTGAGTTTTCGGTGTGTGTGCTACTGAGTCCGGGATATGAACTATTAATTTGTAAGACCCGTAGTGAATTAAGTGAAATAAATATATCTATTGTTGAATTAAGTTGATTTTGAGAACACAAAACCACAAATATTTCTACTCTTGACAGTGCAACTTGTTAACTTCGTGTAGATAAATAACAGTGAAATAAATACATCTTTTGTTCCCAACGAAGAAGAATTGCAGCCAGCGTGTTTTAAATTAGAATTAGCTTATAGCTGTGTTACTTAAGTGCCGTTCTAAAACATCAAACGGATTTACGACCAAGGACCAATCAAATTCAAATGACCAGCGGGAAGAAGGATAGCCATAACCATACAACAGGGAAGTACTCCTAATTCAAAGGTCAAAGTAAAAGACAAGGTATACCAAGGAGTACCTCCATCGCCACCTCAACGAGACAACAAGTAAGTCATCTATATACATACATTTATTTTTGCAACAAAACCGTCGGCACACGACGGAGAGATATATATATAACATATTAAGTATACAACAGGTATACTAACCACTATACTATCGAGGAGCCCAGAATTTAGATTATGCCGTAGGGCAAATGCAAAATGATAAACGAATATTTGATTCGTTTATTGCGAATTTTGGATTTAGTTTAGGTTTTTCAGGATTTTGATTAGTTTTAAGGTTTTTGGTGTGGGATTACTGGGATTAGGATGGATGAATGGGGGAAAAGGGTGGTAGGGCTTTTTAGATCACTACAATTCGGTTAAAATCCGACATGCCTCTGGATCGGTCTAGAGGTATCTTTTATCTTTTGAAGATTTCCACCTTCCTACAAAAAAAAAAACCTGTCTCATCATGGGCAGAGAATTGTGGGCGTGAACGCATCGATCATCATGATCGACGCCCAAGGACAAGTCGTCAATGTCAATGACAACAACCGTGCCGTTCGAGAGCTTATTATCATATATATAACACACAAAAAAAAATCGAAAATCATATTAATGTAATTAGTTTCAGGTTTCCTTTTTTTCTCCGATATAATTTGTAACTTTTGTTTAATATAAAAACATTAAAACAAAAAATTACTGTACACCGAAAGTTAATATTTTTATATTGAAAACAAAACAAATGCAAGGAGTTAAATTTAAAGTGTTCGTACAAAGCCAATAAGTTACTTAAAAAGTTAGTTGCTCGAATAGGCTTAGCATTTTGTCTAATATTGTCAAAAACCCTCATCTGGAAAAAACGACTCACTGTTTTCTTACATTTGGTAGGAATTTAAAAACGAAGAAAAACGTTAATAGGTAAAATGACTCGATTTTATTGATTGAACAAAGAGCTTTATTTTAATATTTTGGTGGATCACCCACAAAAAACTTACCGAGACCCTTCGTTGTCTTTCCCAAAAAGACTTTTACACCCAGTTTCCTATTTAAAATGCCTGAGCCTCGTTAACACCTTTAAAAAATGAAGGAACGCAGCAGACATTTCGGGTTTTGCTGACGCACTTAGTCACAGCTCTATTTTTTCAAGACGATCTGTTTTGAACACTAAATTGGGTGTCTTTGTCTAGCCTATACATGAAACAATTAACTCAAAACCTACTTTCCCCGATCTTACCGATCTCCTTTGCCACTCTCTCTTATTAGAGATCCAAAGTCTTAAGTAACTTGGAAACTGAATATATTTTGCCGTTAAATTTTACGAGCTGAGTTGGAGGCCGAATTCAAAATAAGACCTTAACCTTGCTTAACCGATTAACTACTGATTCGTGTAAAATGAGGAAAGTCGTACAATAAATGGGGCACGTAGCAAAATAGAACCAGCCCGCGTAGTTAGTCGTACAAACACACGTGGAAAAATAAGCAAAATTTCGTTTTTTAAACACGACCAAAATCAGTTCAAGATGTCGAAAAACGTGTCTTGAGCAACATTCCATATCCATCTCACCTCCTGACATTCAAAACGCGAATATTTTCCATTTATATTTGGGCCTGAGGTAAAAAAAACGAATTCAGGTTCCAGAAATCATGTTTACAAAACGATGCGCTTGACAACGTTGCCCATTCCTTGATGATCACGTTTGGTGGCGGTGTCGTGTATCCACCACCTGGGGCCACCAATTTTGCAATGAAATTCATTACGCCCCAATACCCACCATGTGATTTGATTTACAAGAGCGGGGAGCAAACGCCGTACAGAAACAGGTAACTGATGTTTCTGCCTAGAGACACCAGAATCAAGTCCGAAGTATTTATGGACAAAGACCGGTTTCCAAATTGAAACGGAATATATGTAAAAAAAAAAAAGGAAAAAAATAATTACTTTTACTTTTGTTTGATCGAATTTTGTTTAAATTCTGGGGCGATGATACTTGTTGTGTGGCATGTGGCTAGGTGGTGCTGTGACAAATAGGAGGTCAAGGAGTTTGTTGTTCATTTGAGACGACGAAATTATGAGGGGGATTAACTTGTTGATGCGATGGCGAGGCAATTTAATTAAAGTATACGCCCGTGCTGATTTAGAAGTAACTGTTCCCGTGGGGCGCGAGAGATTAATATATAGGGGGCCGGTACTAAAGTGAGGTTTGTCGAAGGAGATGAAGACAGTGGGGATGTTGATGAGTAATCGGAGTAGTGTTTATGAGTGCGAATAAGATTCAAACAATATTTTGTAAACAATATTTTGTAAGATTGATGTTACGTCAATAGATGTGAAACGAGCGAATAAATTAGCCAGGGAACAGGAGTTTTTGTTTGTCATTGTAATGATGATCACATAGTAACATGTTCTTCGTTTAATTTAGGATGTTGACATTTGTTTTGAAACCTCAACAATTAACAACACGAGGAAGCTCTTGAGAAGCGCTCAAAGTAGCAACGGTTATCCTTGGACATTAAAACAACCACAAAAGAAAGTGGCAAGAAAAAGAATAATAGAAAAAATTGTCGAACTATATTTGTTCCCACCATTGGACGGCATGATACATACCTCTCTCTATCCGTTCTTTTTCGATTAGCTTTTACGGCCTCCATAAGCTAATCATGGATTAACACTTCAAGGTTTCCCGAGGATTTCCAACTAAATCAGATCATCTAAGCAGCCATGTAGAAAACCTTCAGTAGAAAATCCCTTGTTTAGAGTATTGTTAATGTATGGCAGAATTTAATAAATTCAGGTTTGATCCTTTGTGTACATGTGCCAGTTACATTATCACGCACTAACATTAAGCCCACCACTGACTAGTCCTAATACCTGCTGGGCCTTTGCAATCTGTAAACAGACCGCCGGTTAATTACTTTATTAAACTTCAAGTGCGGCTATCCCATCGAGCCTGGGCATGATGTTCCCTGGATCCATCACTCCCTCGATTGTCGTATTAATTAACTAGCATCAGACAAGTCCACTGTGGATGCCGATGAACCCCCAATGTGCGACTATCGCACAGAGATCTCACCTTCTAACCCAATTAACGAGTTTCGATGTAAATTAATTAATTAACAAACGCTTAATTGTTCCTTGCGACATGAAACCCACAAGAGATTCATCTCCTTATCTCGTGACAGCAGTTGTTCAAGGTAGCCATAGCTATCTCTGCTTCAAAAACATGTAATTCCAGTAAGAGATATCCACATGGTCCACTGGCCATTCCGCTTCATAACTCCAAAGCGGTTTTGTCGTAGTTTAGTCACAGTCATGGTCACAGTCACCCATAACAATTGAACACTCTTGTAGATATTATGTAGTCGCCTTCGGTTGGTCTGGTGACCCGACATTTCTCGCCCATTGCGAAATCCTTGGTCGTTGGTGAAAAATCCAAGAAGGGGCATTTTAGTGGTTTTTGCGGTGCTCTCAACTTGCCCATCTTTTGGAAGCGATGTTGGCTTAAAATGTTATCCATGCGATGTCAACCGACCGCCATCCGTCCATATTTTAATGGCGTGGAAATCGCAGCTATCCGGAGTCAATTGTGTTGAAAATATTTACTGGTCACGCAATTGATCTGGGTGTGGGAGAGGACGGCGGTTGGTTTTGCTGGTTTAGTCGGGGGAGCACGGCAATGTAGCATACTGTGGAGACTTGGAAAAAGTAGCTTGAGTTGTGGCATTCTCTCTGGAAGTCAACGAGTGGTGCTTAAGAAATTAGGGGTAGAAAAACACCTGGCTTTTCGAGGTCACGATTTAAAAATGAGAGGAATTTGAAATGTGTATCGTTAGTATAAATGACATTATATGGAATGTGTTGAGGATAAAATTTAAGGAGTGTTATTGTTAAACGTGTGGCAGTTAGGATTTGTCCTCGCTGTTAATGTAAATTTAAGCACAATGGAAAGAGAACGATTTATTGTCTATTCCTTTTTTATGGTAACATCATCAAGGTGGAATCTTGTAGAAAGCCATATGCGGAATAGTTTTAATTATAATAATAAATAGAATCACCAATATTAGGTAGTATTTTACACAAAGGCCGCGCTAACCCAAGCCGGAAATGTAATATAAAAACATGTGTATAGTCCATTTGATCAAATTGATAATCAGCTCGAGTACCTTTCACCTGAAGTACAAGCGTTACGAAAATATTGCACAAATTATGTTTTTGTATTTATTATTCATGTCGGCGAATCTGACTGTTATATTTTTTAAATACCGAGCACTTTACATACGATTGAGACACATTTGAAAATAAACACACTCTTAGATTTTTATAATTAAATAGAACTAATCTTTGTTAATCAACCACACTCTTCAGGTATCACTCACTTAAACTAGTTCATTGTTTCAGTCACACACGACCTAGATTGCTAATTGACAAAATACAGTGACAAATGGAATCTTCTTTTAAGTTCAACACTTGATCTATTTCGGTAAAACCTCTTCAGAGTATATCAACAAACTATACTTTAAACACTTGACTTTTTTTTTGTAAAAACTTCAGAAACTTTTAACAAACTATACTTTTAACAGTGAGGTGTATTTAACTATCTTTCCACGTCACATCGCGAACCAATCGATGACCGTATCGGTCAAATTTTACGAACCAACAACACTCTTTTCCTTTTCTTCTGCCCGAACGAAATTTTTTTTATTTTTTACATATATACATTGTTTTGTTTTTTTTTTGTTTTATCTCCACATCTATTTAACAATTCAATTACAGATTTAACTTAAGAGTAAATGTTAACTTCTATTTTACAAATATCATTCTTACATTAACTTACTGGCTTTTCGCAAGCACTCTAAATTATACATTATCATTTTTCTTATTCCTTTCGGCGTACAATAACTAATGTTTTTTAGAACATGTCACCATGTTTGATTTCTTTTTAAAATTTATTCTATTCTTTCTATATCATGTATTATTTATTAAATTTTTTTTTTAATTATTTAATTACATATATAGGTAATGTGTTTATTTATTCGGCTTAATTCAAGCTTAGTTACAATAAATATAATCTTTATAAACTAACTTCAAACTAAAGTAGTAATTAAAAAAAGAAAAAAAAAACAAAAAGAAAATTATATATATATAACGTATATATTTAAAAAAAAACATAAAATTAAAAAATAAAAGCAATGACAAAAAAACAAGAAAGGAGAAAAGGACTTCGGGGAAGGGGGGGTAGGCGGCTGGAGAAGAGCGAGTGTATGTGGGGGTGGCAAATGTGGCATATGTGAGACATCGAACAGTGAACGGCATATGTGTTGGAATGTGTACGGGTTGTGAGGGGATAGACGGTGGGCGGGGCAATGTCAGGAGGGAAAAGAGAGGAGACGGAGTTTGAGTGCAGTAGATGTGTGGGGTTATATGGATGTAGTTATGTATGTTATGTACAGGTTCACTAACCGCCCACCACACTCTGCTACTCTCAGATTTCTGTCGAAGATTTGGGGAACTTTGGCTGATTATCGACAGTAGCACTCGGGGATGCTCCGCAGAAATAAAATGACTCCAAGAGAAACTCACTGCTATGACCCACGGCGTATGCGCGGGATACCGAGGACATAAAATGGTAAATTGACACACTTATTAATTGTTTATTTGCTTGCTTAAGTAAAAAGGTAAATTCCACAATACTGATTTATATTGAATAAAGTTTAAATTTCACAATGTTAATTTATATTACATAAAAGGTAAGTTTCACAATATTGATTTATATCGAATAAAAGGTAAATTTCACAATGTTTATTTATATTACATAAAAGGTAGATTTCACAATGTTAGTTCATATTACATAAAAGGAAAACTTCACAATATTGATTAATATTGAATAAAAGGAAAATTTCACAATGTTTATTTATATTACATAAAATGGTAAATTGACACACTTATTAATTGTTTATTTGCTTGCTTAAGTAAAAAGGCAAATTCCACAATACTGATTTATATTGAATAAAGTTTAAATTTCACAATGTTTATTTATATTACATAAAAGGTAAGTTTCACAATATTGATTTATATCGAATAAAAGGTAAATTTCACAATGTTGATTAATATTGAATAAAAGTGAAATTTCACAATGTTAATTTATATTAATTAAAAAGGTGAAGTTCACAATGTCAATAAAAATTTGCAATCAAGTTATTTGATTGGCGAACGTTATGATGCACCACAAAACTAAATGTTTGAAATTAAGTCAACTGGTCGACAATTGTTGTAACAAACACTGAGAAGCTTAGGTTGGCACAAAACTGGTAATTTGCAATCAAGTTATTTGATTGTTGCAAGTTATGATGAAGCGCAAAACTGAATGTTTGAAACTGAGTTAATTGGTCGACAATTGTTGTAACAAACACTGAGAAGCTTAGGTTGGCACAAAAACAGAGAAGCTTAAAATACTCTCAAATCGCTTAGGGATTTCGGTCGACTCGCGTGCGCCGCCACTGAATGTGTAACTAGAACTGCACTGAATAAATCCCTTCGGGCGCCCCACGAGGGATGTATTATTAACGTGAGGGCACAACCTGCCCTCACGGAATCCAAATCGCGATTAAACTAAGTTCATCGAAGCGGTAGAATACGACATATTCAATCATCGCTTCGATGACCATATTAGGTAAGATATCCCTTTTGCGTTTTGTTCAACACAAAAGGGGTTGAAATACGCACACGATGATCGCCTCTGCTGCTCATCGCGTGTGTCCGCAAGTATGCAGACATAGCATAGATCCCATCTTAATGTTCGCAGCAGGTGCAAGTATCTCAACGAAAAAAAGGGTTGAAATGTTTACACGATCAACGCCTGCGTAAAGCATTATAGCTGATCGTGTACATTTGCTGGCATATCCTCGCAATCGAATTCTAATGGTAAATTTCCATTTGCGAAATCGACTGCTTGGGCGGTCGGCCGGATGCCCTCATGTATTAGTCGGTCGGGTGACCGATCGATGTGGGCATGCTGTGCTAAGGCAAGATACACTTTTCCTGCAGGTGTGCGGCTGGCGCGCAAAAAAACATCGTGTAGATATTGCACGAGCAATATTGGTCGCTAGTAGGTGCAACCAAATTGCGTTTACGTGCGGAGGATGCGACCCGAGACATGTATAATGTATTTGGTTGGGTTCATGTTGGTCGCGTGATGGTGCGACCAAACTGCTTTTTGAAATTTAGCATTTGTTGCTGGTGGCATTCCATGTCAGCAAGAATTACTGTTTTACAGGTTTTTCTAATGGAAGGTAAGTACACGCTTTTCATGTTGTAGGGCGCGCGAGGAAACGGTTACCTGGTGGTAAATGAGCAGGTCAGTAGCGGCGTTCGAAAGAACCGCCACAGATGTAAGGTGGAAATCGAAAGAGGTGGGGTAAGAGTTTGCCTACCTTAGCATTCGTTCATTACAGCCGTAAGACGTGTGGTGGGTGGGCAGATAGAAGAGACGAGGGTTTCGCAGGTGTTGAGGTATCATCAGTAAAATTGTAAAAAGGATGGCTTACCTCCTTGGGTGGATGTTTCGCTCGTTTCTGTGGACGTTCCTGCTGGGGGCCGTTTATCGCTTGAGTGGGCGGCGCAAGAGATGTGTCCTCGCAACTTCCTCCGGTTGCGTGGGAACTTCCGGACGCGACACTCTGCTGTTGCGGGCTCCTTGACAGCGAGGGTGGTCCCTTGATGTTCCCTCTGGTCCTCTTTGACTTTTATTAATGAAACCGCCAACTCTTTACCTTTTCAATTATGGTTTTATTGGTTACGTTGGAAATTTAAATTGAGTATAAATTGTTGGACTAGCCTTGGCCTTCTAAGTTTAATTTATCGTACGCCCAACGGTTCGCTCTTTGCAATCTGACTGATGGTATGACCAGCGGTCCGCCCTTCGAAACCTTGACTGATTTGTTTAGGTTTTAAATAATATTTTTGGAACGAACTTAGATTATAGATTGTATAAAAAAATATCTTCATGAAACTATTAATAAAAAGAAATAAAATGCTTACTTAGATCTGTGCTACCTGCTGCTCGTGTTGGTCTGCTGCTGTTGTTGGAATTGCTACCCGGTGGAGCTGCTGTTTTGTTGACGTTTTTGTTTTTGGAAGAGTTTCTTCTTTGTTGGTTTATGTCCCTGTGATATGGCATACAATTTCTTTTTCTTCTTCCGTTCATTTATTTTTTTGGTTTTCTTATTGTACTCCTTCTGCTTGCGTTTCTTCTCGATTTTTCTCCTTATCTGCGCAATCTCTTCTTTAGTTTTCTGGATCGTATTATGATATAGAACTTCTGCTGTCAATAACCCCTCTTCGATTTTTATTAACTCCAAAGTTAATCTAGGTCCAATCTCGTGTAATTTTATTGATGATTTATTCTCCTCACATTTAATCCTTGGATTGCTGTCTTTGACAATGGTCGTTTCTGTTGTTTTTTTATTTTTTGGGTTTGTTTATTGGTGATATAGTGATCTGGCAGATTCGTAGGATTTAGGATTTATTGGCTCTTATTAGTACCGTCCGTTCTATGGCTTTACCTAAATCCTACCGGCTGCGCCATTTATGTAGGGTTATATTTTTGTATTTAGATTTTTCTTACCACATTTTGGATTCGAGATCAGTCGGAATCCAGAGGCCAAAACGGCCACAACAATTAAAAAAGTTAAACAAATAAAATTAAATACATACAGGATTAAACCGCCTTTCAATTTGGCCATAAAAGGAAAACACCCCAAAAGGTGGTAAGAAAAATCTAAATACAAAAATATAACCCTACACAGGTTACGGGGACGCTGCACGCTTTCGATTCTGCCGATATGAGACGAATAGTGTAGAGACCAGACCTGACTGGCGTATTCAAAATAAAAAAAAAACGAAACAAAACGCACAACAAGGAATACAAATAAAAATAAAAAAATAAAAATTAAAAATAAAAATAAAAAAATAATTGGGAATTGGGGATAGGGGGAAGGAAAACGGTGTGCCTGAGAGGCATACTATGTTTGGGGACGTATACTCCTTTCTTCATCACTGATCCACTACCAGTTGGGATGAGTACGACCTTTTATTGATTTATCTTTCACCGATCGCCATACTAAAACGCAGGCGATCTGGAATATTAGAGATATCGTTATCATGACGAATTCGTTTATCCCTGGCACCACGGAAAGCGTGATAAATTATAGGGACTCGATGTTTGTCTTGGATAATTCTTTTTTTTATCCAAGAAAGGGAACGCTTCTAGGGGAATGAACCCATTCTGGAGAGTATTCTCCATATACATATCATATCGATAGAATGCTTCTGATATGAGATCATTTTCACTGCACATTGTCCTTGTTGTGTGACCACGAATAATCTTCATAATGAAGTTATCTATTCTGTTTAGTCCTGATTTGTCATATAGGACTTTATTGGGATAGTATTTCTTATACTGCGACTCTGGGGTTCTATACATTCCGAGGCAGGAACGCAAACACTGCCTCTCGAACACCCGAAACTTCTCCATATAAAATGGGGATATGTTGTACCATACCGGGCAGCCATACACCAATATTGGTCGGATGAATGCCGAGTACGAAATTATTTTCACCTTGGGGTCCATCAGACTACTACGGAAGAGTCTTCGTGTCATTGCATATGCCTTTTTAGCTGCTGTAAGAGCAGCTGCTGTATTCTTATCGAAGTTAAGACATTGATCAAGCCAGATTCCAAGGTATCTGACTACAGTTTTTACTTGTAGTGGAAGATTATTACTTCCGGCAATAGAAAATGTTTTCTAATTCCGTTTTGTGTCCCTTGATACACTGGACAGTGGCGTTCTGAAAAGGATAGTCTCTGTTTTCTGGAAATTTATTTTTAATTTCCAGTCGTCGCAAAAACGTTTGATTTTGTTGAAATCATCTTGCAGAAGTCTGTTGATGACATCAATCTTTTCTCCAGATGTATACACCACAATGTCGTCGGCATATGCAATTGCATGGTTGAGAGAACCCACTAGATCACTAGTGTAAATGTTAAATAAAATGGGAGAATTCACTGCTCCCTGTTGTAAGCCGTTTTTGATGTGGAAGGTCTTGTTAGAGATTATATCTCCACATTTCACTACAAATTGTTTACCCGTTATCATATCGTAGATAATGTATAATAAATATTCGGGCATACCTAGGTTTGATAACTTATATACAAGCCCTTCTAACCATACGGTGTCGAAAGCCTTTTCAAAGTCAACCAAACAGGCCCATGTGCATTGTCTCTTCGCCTTGTTCCACTGTATGTCGGAAACAAGTTTTGTCGCCGCAAACTGTGTCATGTTGCGATCGAAAACCAAATTGGTTGTTCGGGATAATACCATTTTTCTCACACCAGTTAGTCAATGCTTTATTCATAATTTTCTCGAATACCTTGCTCATGTTCGGAAGCAAACTAATCGAGCGAAGATTGACTGGATTGCTCCTGTCCTTGCCCTTTTTGGGGATGGGATGGACTACTGCAGATTTCCATTGGATTGGATAATATGCATTATTTAGAGCGTTATTGAACAAAATAGTGTAAACCTTCACTACTTCAAGAGGTAGACGCTTTAGAACAATGTTTGGAATACTATCTATTCCAGAAGATTTTTTGTTCTTAATGGATCTAAGAATGTCCGTCAGTTCATTCTTGTGTACAAATATACTAGTGTTTAGATTTCTAAGCGGGGAGTCCGCTCTATTATTTTCACTAAAGATACTGAAACTTCGACTTAAGCGACGCCAATTAAGTTCATTGTGTAGCGAAATATGTTTTTGGCGAGCCCTATTTTCCAGGTCAAGGTTAGAATGACTAGATTCGTTCAATCTATGGTATACACTGCTTCGAAACAAGCACCAGTTGAGTTCGCTGTTTTTTCCGGATCCTCGACTATTATGAACTTTTCGTTAGAGTTAATGTGTTCCAGGGTAAGTTCTGCGTTCACCAGAGCTTAACAATTCTCCGGAGTCCGCGGAACTCGCAGACATGGATGGGATGTCATTATAATCTTTCCTTCGAAAGACTTTATTTATTTGAGGGAACATATTCGGTCCACTAGCTTTAATGGCTTGAATTTTCTTGTTCCAGTCTTCATTAATTACTGATCTATAGTTGTCGCGGATCAGTTTTTGAAGATTTTTAATTAATGACTTAATTGGTTTTATTTCCTGGCTATTTGGATCGCTGAATCGTCTGTAGAGCAGTTATAACTTAGGGAGCAGAATACTCTTTTGCCTATATAGTTTGTCGATCGTTGCGTTTTTGTACCGGTTTGTATGGCTCTCCATGTGAGACACTTTTTGGATAGAACGATTCATTGCATTAGTAAGAATGTTGTTCATCGTCGAAATGATCAATTTCGTCATTATGAAGATTTCTGTCAGTTGGTGTATCTATGCTATTGGAGCGTAACTCTTTTTTTATTATCCGATCAAAGCGCGACCAGTGTGCTTTTCCGAAATTAAAAAAATGTATCTGTTTGTACAGCTCAAGTAGTGAATGTTCGTTTGGGACATGTATTACAGCGCCAAGTCCGTAATGATCGCTATCGTATTCAATTGTACGAAGACAGTTTCGAGTAGTTAGATCCGTATCTAATAGTTGTATTCGCTCGTCCAGCAACAGTGAATCCAAGAAGGAATTTCCTCTTGGATATGACGGCGTACTTGTAGCGTACAATTCTAGTTTATATTCGATAGCGTTTGTTTGCCACCAGTCGAACAACACATTGCCTCTTGTGTTGGTGATAAGGTTACCCCAAGCACTGTGCTTGGAATTGAGATCTCCCGCCATAAAGAAATAATTAATTTCCGAATCTAACTTGAGATTTCGAAAAAAGATATCAAGTTCAGTGTATACAGTTTACACTGTTGAACTTCGGGAGCATAAGCAGAGATCACATATAGATGCCTTTGACTTTTCAAAGGAATATCTATAATGCAGGTTTCTACCACCTGGAATTTGTACACATCTCTGCTGTCAACGACTTTGTGTTGTAGACCATTTTTAACTAAGACGGCGAACCCGCCCCCTGAGTGGAATTTGAACGATCTCGTCTAATTACTTTATAATTTGGGTAGCCCAATTTGTGCCTTTGGTTTAGCTTAGTTCAGCTTCCAGCAGATTGCACAGATTTTCCCTTCTTTCCATACTGATTAGTGAACTAACATGCACAGCAATAATTTGTAGGGTTAATTCAGTCGCAGTCAACGTTATGATTAAAGTGCGGGTTCATCTGGAAACAGGGTCGAATAGATAATGTCCGTTCGAGCCACTTGTTACGTCGGTTTTTTTTCGATCATTTCGAATTTTTTATCAAACGCAGCAAACTGTCCTTGTATGGACAGTAATATTGCTGTTATATCAGTTTGTGCCTCTGGAGCAGGCATTTTAATGATATTGCGTGATTGTTCTGTTGAATGTCCGGCGCCGTGCTTCCTCGGTTGAGGGAAGAGCGGGGACCTTTTATTATTCCTTTTCTTCTTTTGTTGGTCCTGTACGCACAACAATCTTATTACAACTTTTCCACTCTGCTGATAGAAGGCAGTCACATCCGCAAATAGTTAAACCAATTAGATCACTCGCTCTGGTTCCTAAGAATTCTCCACGTATTATGATCCGCGTCCCAGGCGGACCTTCCTTTGGTGAAAGTCCAGTTACAACTGGCTGAGGCGCCATTAACAAGAAAAACCCTTTTTTAAATTCAACGGCTCTTAAAGGGTTTTAGATGATATTAAAACTCAAATATTATCACTATATTTAATATATTTATACCAACTTAGGGGTTCTTAACTCAACTTTCCAAACTCACAATTCAACTTACAATCTCAAACGAACTTTATGAACTGAATTTTTTCTCTATTCTGTTTTTTTTCTCTGACTTTTCACATTCAATTCGGACGAAAATCCAAGTTGCTATGTTTTCAATAAATAAAAAGGTGCAGGTTATTAAGTGTGCTGTAACTGGTAATATTGTGAATGTTTATGAATGGTATGTATTAAGTGAGAATGTAATATATGTTAAGTGAAGTTTTTAAGGATGTGTTAGGAGATTCAGTGTTAAATTTAATAAGGGTAGTATTCTGGAATACAACATCCCACCCTTCTTCGAGAAAGAAAATTATCCTTGAAGAGAATAATTTTCTAGTAACTATATATTAAATTAAGATTAATTAAAAACTTGGATTTTCGTTCAATTACATTACAAAGGTTTTCAAAATTAATCTTTCATCAAAGGTTACAATAATCAAAAAGTTCTTAATACTAGAAAAATAATCTATTTACATTATATATTAACTAAATTTTTTCAATAATCAAAAAGTTCTTAACACTAGAAAAATAGTCAAAATAGTCTATTTACATTACATATTACCTAACTAAATTTAAATATTTCTCCTTGGAACCTTTTGTTTTCTTATCCAAAAGTTATTATTACTTATTATATTAATTATATAATATTAATATTATTGTTTCAAAATTCTCATTTCCGTTCGAATATATATATTAATTCCAAAATTTTTCCGTTCGAATATATATATTAATTCCAAAATTTCCAATACATATATTACCTCTAAAATTTCCTTTCTTTCCTTTTCCGTTCGAATATATATAAATTCTAAAATTTCCAATATATATTACCTCTAAAATTTTCTTTCTTTCGTCCCCCTCATTAACTTTTTTTTATTTTTTTATTTTTTTTTTTTTTTTTTTTTTTCACTTCCGTCATTTCCTACAATTGTTAGATTATTTCATATATATTGAATAATAAAACAAAGGCCATTTGTTATGTGTTTATCTTTTCCTTAAATTTATGGAAAATTTTCCAACCGGGTTTAATTTTAAGATTTTTTTTTTTTTTTTTTTTTTTTTTTTTTTTTTTTTTCGATTGTTTGAAAACTTTATTCCGTCTTCCAGGAATTAAACAGCATGTGATCACAAATTATGACTTTCTACTATCTTTAGCACAGAACAACTCTCTGCAAATCACTTTGCACCATTTTCTCTTTATTTTCGATTTCTTTGAACACAATAATCAAGTACTGTAGGTAGCTTTGAGTTTGTGGAAGTACTCCATGTCCTTTGTTGAAATGGACGGTATGAATTTCTCGTGCGATTTCTTAAAATCTTCCAGTGTAACAACCACATTATTAGCCAATTCCTCTTCTTTAAGTTCATCTGCAAGATGCATGTCAATGGTACGCCTAACAGCGGATAACCAAGCATTCGAGCATATTGAATACAGATCTGCTCCTGACATGTCCTCGTTTAAAAATTCTGCTATCTGCTCTAAGGACAAACCTTCGGAGAATTTGAACTTTTTCGTTTGTGCCTTCAAAACCGCCAACTTATCCTCAGTTGTGTTACAGGGACCAACGTAGAACAATTTATCAAAGCGTCCAGGACGCAGCAACGCTGGATCAATAAGATCTGGGCGATTAGTTGCAGCTAGAACGAAAATGGGTTTAGCTGAATCCCCCATACTATCCATTTCGGCTAGCAATTGACTAACAACACGATCCATGACACCACCAGAATCCCCAGCTACTCCCCGATTAGGAGCCAATGAATCTAATTCATCCAAAAACAGTACACACGGAGCTGCGGAACGCGCCCGATGGAATACTTCTCTAACATTATGCTCACTTTGACCAACGTACATATTTAAAAGTTCGGGGCCTTGCACCGATAAGAAACTAAGATTGCATTCTGTTGCAACAGCTTTGGCTACAAGTGTTTTTCCAGTTCCTGGTGGGCCATAGAGTAAAATTCCTGAGCGTCGAAGATTTTTTCCCATCAAATGGACATGCTTCAATGGGAGCCCAATACTACTTTGAATTTCGTCCTTAATTTTAGACAAACCACCAATATCCGACCAAAGAACCTTTGGCACTTTGGGTGCACCCAGACTGTTTGCAAAGGATGATTGCATTTCGATGAGATTCTTTGTAAAATGTGGCAAGTCTAAAGTGGTTTTTCGCACTTCCTTTTGTAAATCCCTTACAGCATTTTCGTACAGTAATTGTAGGTCACCAAAGACAAATCCCTGTGATTTCTCTGCCACTTCCATTAGAACTGGTTTGACTTCACGCCAATTAAAGAAGTCTCGCAAAAACTTATCCAAAGAATTCAGAGCAAATAAAGGGATTCTTTCAATGTTTCCTTGATTGAAGATCTCATCATTAAACCTGTCTCGGACATGCAGCCATTTGAGTATTTCAAAGCGTTCCTCCTTATTCGGATGTTCAATGGGAATAATTTCGAGAAACAGTCGTTGGACGGCTGGCTTCAAATTTTTCTCATTCGTAATAGCGACGATTATGACAGGATGATCACGATCCTTGGAGAAAAGTTCTTGGATCTGAGCTTGAAAAGACGAAAGTAGCCGCTGGTCTTCATTACCTTCAGTATCGATGCCAAAAATCTCAAAATTGTGGAAACAAATCAGCAACGGTTCACATTGGATACTCTTTGCAAAAAGACCTTTAATTTTTAATTCCGTGTGTGAAGGAATCAGAGATACTACTTCAGCGCAATCAACTCCATACAAATGTAATCCCAAATCCATTGCCACAGCATTTACTATTTTCGTCTTACCGCAGCCACGTTCTCCTTGCAGTAAAAATAAAGGATAAATATGTTTCGACGACAGACAAGTCGTCTTCCTTGGCAGGAAAGCATCAACAGATGAACGTAACAAAGAGTACGCTTTACTAAGGCCACTAGGACAGTTCTGCACTATTGCGATATTGTCCAATATCTGTCTTGGAAGAAACTGATGGGTATGTGGAATTTGCATTAAATTTGTGAAGTTCTTGGCCACGATTGCTTGCATTTCAAATTCGTTGCCTTTTAACTCGAGATGGACACACCGAAAGTGGACTTGTTTTAAATAGGCAAATATCTGGTAGTACTCTGCATAAGCGGCTGTTCCAATGAGCTTGGCGTTTACTTCCACTCGGTATGTATGTCCACGATGCAATATCCTTGGAGTGTTAAAATAATTACCTAAAATCAGGTCCACTATATCCGGCGGAAGTTCATATGGATTGTTCAACAAATATATGTGAACCTTGGTAGCAATGCCTGGGATTTGTTGTGAATCAGCGAATGGTTCTAGTTGTACCCAGAACGACTTATTATGGCGGAATCGATCCATTAAGTTGGAATAAAAATTCTCCTGTACATAAAGGCATTCGTCTTGGCAATTTTTTGTTGGTAACAGTTGTGCAACAATAATCTGCGGCGATTGTTGTAGCATTTTCTGGACAACTTCATTGCCAGAGGTTGTCGTTACGTTTATTTGGCTAGTTACAATTAAGTTAACAAAATTGACTTCACGACTCTCAGCATATTGATGGAAAACGTTTTCCGGCGCAAATATCACATGTTCGGATTTGATAAACTCGTTTTTGGTCAACAATTCGTAGAGCACATTCGGAATGGGAACGAGTTTTAATTTTCCCTGATAGTTATTTTTGTAGCGACGAATTAAGTTATAAATTACAAAACCAGGAAAAGTGTACCAAGGATATTTGGGAAATAATATCTGCCTGGTCACTTCAAAGGCCTTGAATAAACTCTGAACTCTTTCATCGTTACTGCCGCGCTGTACTGATTCTTCTTGATAAGACTTTTTTAGGGATCCTTCATCGTTATCGGACGGGAAGCTCACCGACAACCGTTGCTTCATTACGTTTTACTTTTCCTCCGAATTGTGACAGACAGTTATCTAATTAGAAGGACCCGAACATAGTGAAAAATATTTGAACTACTTTAAAATCCTAGGAAAAGCACACTAAACTCTTGGATTATTGCCAAAACATTTTTATTGGTTGCTGTCAAATTTATTATTGTAGTCCGACGCCGTGCTTCCTCGGTATGAGGGAAGAGCGTGGACTTATTATTTTTCCTTTTCTTCTTTTGCTGGTCCTGTACGCACAACAATCTTATTACAACTTAAGAACTCTCCACGTATTATGATCCGCGTCCCAGGCGGACCTTCCTTTGGTGAAAGTCCAGTTACAACTGGCTGAGGCGCCATTAACAAGAAAAATCCTTTTTTTAATTCAACGGCTCAACTTAGGGTTTCTTAACTCAACTTTCCAGACTCACAATTCAACTTACAATCCCAAACGAACTTTATGAACTGAATTTTTTCTCTATTCTGTTTTTTTTCTCTGACTTTTCACATTCAATTCGGACGAAAATCCAAGTTGCTATGTTTTCAATAAATAAAAAGGTGCAGGTTATTAAGTGTGCTGTAACTGGTAATATTGTGAATGTTTATGAATGGTATGTATTAAGTGAGAATGTAATATATGTTAAGTGAAGTTTTTAAGGATGTGTTAGGAGATTCAGTGTTAAATTTAATAAGGGTAGTATTCTGGAATACAACAGTTCTAAGATTGGTGCATTTGTACTCCGCCTGCTATTTGGGCGTATGACACACTTGGCACCACGAAGTTCTTGTAAGAGCGAGTTTTCATCCGTTTCTCTTCTTCAACTTGCTTCTTTCTGGCTTCCAACTTTGATTTTAGTTGTTGGTACTTAGGGGAACCTCTAAAGTTAGCAGGATGACCTGAGTTATTACAGAGGGCACAGGATAGTTTATTTCTATCCGGGAGCTGTTCTTTGCCCAATGGACATTCTCCAATGATATGTTTGTTTAGACATTTGACGCATCTGAAATGCATATTGCAATTCGCTGCCACATGCCCGAAGCGTTGACAGCGCATACACTGCAATACGCGGTCGGACTTCTTTATTCTCTCCCAACTTATTGTTTGGTGATGTATTTAATATACCTAAGTCCATCAATTTTACTATTGGGCCTTAGCGACACAATGAAGAAAGGCAACTTAGGGTTGCGATTTCTAGAATTTGCTGTAGAAAATGGTTTTACACCTGTAAATTTCAAGGTATCGTTTTCGAAGCCTTTTAGTACTTCGAGCACCTCTTCGGGAGTAAAGGAAGGATCAACTCCTTTGAGGAGCATGGAGACAGTTTTCTCCGATTTGTGTACGTGTAGTACTCGCTTTTCGATTTCCCCAATGCCGATTTAATTTTGCTATAGCCTTCTAAATCATCGCATGTAAAACTTATCTTAAAATTATTTATCCGTTTTGTTTTAAAAGTTTTGCAAGCCAACTCACCCAATTTTATGAGATCCTTTGGCTCCATATAGCTGATGTAGATAGGCGGTACTTTCTCCCTTTTTTTGACTGGCACCTGCTGAGATGTTTCCTGCTGTTGATGTGGTTTCTGCTGTTGTTGTTGATGTGATTCCTGCTGTTGAGTTCCCTTATGTTGTCGTGTTTTCTTTGTCTTCGTCGGTTGCTGTTGTCTTTGTTCTTGCTGTTGTTGTTGTACCACTTTCGTTTTTCGCTCGTTCTGGCTCAGGTTGTTTTTTTGTTTAACAACGTCCTCCATTTGTTTATCCAGTTATTGTTTTTTTAAACTAATCTCATGGACGAGTCTGTTGAGGGCATCGATCTGACTGCTAGCGTCTGCATTTGCTTCGCTGACAGCTAGTTCTTTGAATTGGTTTCTAGCCCCTGAGTCCTGGGCACCATGCGTGTTTTCTTCGTCGTCGCTGTAGATACTCAACGTGTCTGTATCCTTGTTTTATTGGTTTTAAGGCGTTTAGCTTTTTGATTTACGTCTGTATTTTGCCTTCTTCGAAGCACCATTTTGGCATCCATTTGTTTTACGTCCATAATATGGACCAGGTGTTCTCACTTTTTTTTATCGTTTTTTTTTTTTGGATCTACGTTCGTATTACAGAAAGTATTCACTTCTTTTTTGTTTTTGTTTTATTGCGTGAAGGACAAACTGCTTGTGGCATCGCGCACACACTCACAATGTTCACGCACTCACACGTAAATACCGTCAACGTGTTACTCACACACTTTTTGTATTAAACTGTGTTCTTTGTTTTGACTGTCACAACACGTGGCTTCGTTCTCTTTTATATTATTATATTATAGTTATATATATTAACTTTGTTTTGATTGTTTTTATCACTGGAATTTATTTGTTTATAAATAGTCTTTATATTTCAACCACTCGCGACTCATATAAGCAACTTTTTCATTTAACTCGATCGCCGAATTGAAAACACGTCCGCACTCGGTCACTGTGTATTGTTGATTGAATTGAAAGGGAGTATTAGCCATCGTGTGGTCGGTTAAAAATAATTGCTGTGTACAGGGTCATAAACTCATGGTCTATACGGACCGCAAACCATTCATTTTAATGTGAAAAATTCCACGTCTCGTCTCTAGCGGTTTCATCAAACTTGAATATAAACCCGCCAAATATAATACTAATGCCGATGCACCTAGTCGCGTACCGCTGAAAGAACTTACCCCAACGGCACACCTTTCAGAACCAACACTTAAAGGGCAATCTAATAAGGAACTACGTCCTCACCTGTGTCATGTGGTGATGACTCAACTTAGAGCAAAGATATAATTCCCTCCGCTAAAGCACAAGTGACTACTGGTATTACCATACTATGACTATTTATTGGCCTATGGGAATCCGAGAGTTCCTGACCTCACTGGCTCGCTTACGGCTTCTTGTTGCCGAGTCGGTGTTTTCTTGATGAATTTTCTCTTTATGGCAGTGTCGGTTGGCCACCGGGATTTTTGTATGTTTGCTGTGTTTATAGTTTTCATTCACTTTTGTTACCATGAGTTTTTGAATTTCAAACAGCCCACCATATCACAGCCCCGTTTTGATATGGTAAGCTCTACTTACTGCTCTGATTCGACCTGGTGTCTGAGAGGCGGCCATATAATGCAGCCGGTATACCCCGACAGCAAACCATCCAATGGGCATGGTGACACGTAACGCCCTGAATTAGTTGTGGTAGATATTTGTATGTTACTCCTCGCTAGCCTGTCTGACATGCGTGACCCTGCTGGAAACGTAGGCTTCCGTCAGCATATCCCGAGTGATTCAATGTAATTTAAGCCCCGTAGCACGACAAGGTTTCTATTACACGGGGGGAATGGAGGAGTAATAGAAATAACAAACAATGAGAAAATACGAACCTTACTTAAACACACAATATTTTATCGCACACCGTTAACGGGTAACTCAAATGTCACTTTCATATCTTAGAGGTGAAACTTTAGATTACGAAATGTAAAGGCAACACTTTACATCGTTTTATTGCCCCGACACGTTATGGCATGTTAACGGCAAATTCTTCCCTTTTAAGTACATTTCACATGATGGCGATATTCGCCTACGACAACAGTAGTGTTGGTCTTTTTTGAACACCCCTCGTATATATATGTACATAAAAATAAAACTTCTTCCTAGATCAATATAGTCGACATCTGTTGCTGTACGTGCGATGTAAAGGGTTTATTTAATAATCTATTTTTTACCGCGCGAGCAACCATAAATGGCGGCAGCAGGGAGAGAATATTGGAAAAGGATGTGTTGTGCACATTGGTCTTCAATACTAGCATATATTGTACACATTATTTTTCCGAACGTTCCTGATTCGGGTTCTTCGACTTAAGAATGATTGCCTGTTGGTTTTTCAGCTGTTTGGTCGGTGGCTTTCGTGTCCGATCCAACGAGATCACTTTAATAATGTTTGTGGCCAAGGAAGGACAGGATATTTTTTTCACCTGTGTTCTAACGGTAAAATTGAACGACTAACGCCTAAGCTTTTTACGAGCTTCATTGCTCAACTTTGAATTCTATCGAGCACCCGTTGTACTGTTATATTTTTTAATGGTCACGAAACCAACATTACTTTGGTAAGATGCAGATTTAGCCTGAATTGAACCCACAAAACGAAATTCTCTAGTATATTGAATTAGAGATGTGTGAATCCCGCAATTCGTGTTTTTGGAGATAACACACTTTCAAGTAGTTCTAGGATTATTGGTGTGTATTTTCTAAAAATTTCAATTCACTAAATTAACTAGGCGATGGTTCATGAATTTTTAAAGGGAAAGTTGTAGCAGAACGGTTAAAGGGAAAGTCCCCACGAAGCGAATACTTTAAATACCCCGTTGACCTTTCTGTTAAATTAAATTTGATTTTATTTTAATATTGCCGATGCAATATTTTTATTTTAATATTGGCTTGATGCTTCAATGCGCCGTTTCTCTCTGGTATCTCTATGCATTCAAATCACGTCTTTACAATACTTGATTATTATTATTATTGTGATAATAAAAAAAGAAAGAAACAAATACATTTTTTTTTTTTTTTTTTACATTTCTGTATTTATTGACCATAAATGATTTGTTACAATAAGTAATACAGATAACTTATAATTAGCTTAGCTTTAATCGTTGACACATACTTGCTAGTACATTTTTCAAACATTATTATAAAGTTATATATTTCATGGGTGGACAAGATAGGAGTAGGTGGGGCTTCCTGGAAAAGGTGAGAAAACCAGGATATAATTATTTACTTAACCTATAACTAATTTGCTTAACTTAACTTAACTTAGCCTAGCTTATCTAATTATTAAATCTATTATTATTACAATAAGTTAGAGTAGGGTGGGGCGGGAGGTATAGTGGTCGATGGGTAGGATTTGGGTTAGGGTGGGTACTATCAGTCGGGGATATGGGTTGGGGGAACACTTTCCGATTGGTCGTTGAAACGCAAGATATTAGAGAAGGCTTGTATATTACAATATTTAAACTGGTGAGGTGAGAGTTCAGTATTGTGGTATACAATCTAATTGGAGTTGTTGACCAACCTGCCAGAGGTGAAGAGGGTTCTGGTGTGGAGACAGTTCGGGTAGGCAGTTCGGTTGTCTGACGGAGTCGATGTGAGCGCATTTATTATCGGATTGGGATTATTGGGAAGATTTTCGATAAATTTGATGGACAGCTCGAGGAAGCGTCGATCTATACGTTCAATATTAGCGGCATAGTAGAGCGAACTACTGTTGTAATATTTGTGGGAGTTAGGATGTCGGTTGAGGCCAGTGATAGGTCTGAAGCATTTCCTTTCGAAAATGCGTAGCTTCTCCATTTGGGCGGGTGTGATATGGTACCATATCGGGCATGCATATGTGAGAGTGGGTCTGATTATTTGTTTGTAGATAAGTGATTTGACTTTGGGAGAGAGACCATTCGGTTTGTACATGACTTTTCTGCAGAGGTTCAGTTGGGTTGTGGCTTTACGAATCATATTTTTAATGTGGGCGGGGCATGACAGATTGTTGGTAAAGGTTATACCTAGATACTTTAAGGTTTTGGAGGGTTTAATTATATTGTTATTTATTTTAATTCTGATTTTATTATGGCAGCGAATAGTGTTGTTTGTACAACTCGCGTTTCTGCCTTTAAAAACTATGAGCTGAGTTTTGGTTGGATTTAGTTGAATTCTCCACTTGGTAAAGTAGGCTGACAGGATTGGGAGATATCTGTTAATACAGTTTCTTGCCTCCTTGACAAGCTTGTTGCTTGAATAAATTAAGGTGTCGTCGGCATAGTTGAGCATTGTTGTATTGGGTAACAGTGGCTGCGGTGCGTCTGATGTATAAAGAAGGTATAGTAGTGGGCCGAGGATGGATCCTTGAGGAACTCCTGCGGTTATGCTGAAGGTGTCGAGAGAGTTGAGTTTATTTTCACCATGAACTTTCTATCAGAGAGGTAAGAAGCGAGAAGTTTTGTGGAGCGGATGTTTAATCCATACATTGAATGAAGTTTGTATAACAGTCCTGCGATCCAGATACAGTCGAATGCTTTAGCTATGTCTAGGGAGACACATACCGTTGGGGATTGGTTTTGGAGGTGGGTCGTCACATCATGTGTCAGTTTTAAGAGAGCATGACAAGTGGAGTGTTGTGAGCGGAAGCCAAATTGAGAGTTCTGAATGAGGGAGTTATCCCTGGCAAATGAGAGAAGATTTTACATTCAAGAATCTTGCTAAGCGAGTTTAGCTGCGATATCGGACGGAAGTTATCCGGGTACTTGGAGGGCCCAGATTTGCTAATAGGGACGATCACCGCTGTTTTCCAACTTTTAGGGAAATGTGAAGCGTTTATTATGTGGTTGAGAAGAACGAGAATCGGGAGCAAGTTGCCTGGGTGGAGTCTTTTGAATAGGAGGTTAGGGATTCCATCTAGGCCAGTCGATTTTTTATTGTTACGTGAAGTAATGACTTTGGATAGTTCTTCAAGGCTTAGGAATGTGTCGATTCCTACGGGGTGTGATGCTTTATTGGTTTCGGTGAATTCAGTAATAAATGGTGTGAGGGATGGCTCCAGTGAGCGTGGAATGTAATCGTTCACGGTATCGTGGAAATTTGTTACTGGAAGGGTATCGTTTTGCTTATGGACTTTGCAGAAATGTTCAGCGAGACAGTTTGCTATATCAGTGTCCGACTGGACAATGTTATTATTAGTTGGGTGAATAAGATAATCTGTTCGAGGCTTGAGTTTGCGACCCGTTAGTCTGTTTATGTTTTTAAATAGATCGCGATTTGGTTTGATACTGTTTAGGGTGGATGTGTAGGTCTGATTAGTGAAAATTTTTAGTTGTCCATTTATCAGGGAGGTCAATAGCTGGATCTGTTGTTTAATAAAAGGTGAGTAGCTAGTGTGCAATTTTCGTTGGAGTTGTTTTTTTATACGTAATAATTTTGTGAGTAGGTTGGGTAGGGGTTTCCTAAGTGATTATGAGGAACGATAGTGGGAGTATGGCTGAAGAGAGCCTTTCCCAGTGTTTGCTCTATTTGGGCCGCTGCTTGGTCAATTTGTGTAGGGGGCAGGTTAGAAGATTCCGGTAAAGAAAATTTTGAAAAGCTAGCAGCAATATCCTTATTGACTTTTTTCCAGTTTGTTTTGGTGAAATTTGGAATAGGATTCAGTGGTTCAAGCGAGGGGATTTGAACCGAGGTGTGGACAGAACCATGATCCGAAGGGAATGTGAAGGACACTGTGGGAGGATTAGATGAATAGGTATCTGTAGACTTTGGGAAGAAATCGATTGTTGACTTGGTTGAGCTACAAATTCGAGTAGGTTGCAACGGGCAGTCGGCGTAGACATATGGATGAAGTCGGACGAGATCAAGGAGTTGGCAGCCGTATTTGTTGCATTTGATGTCATTAAATGCAGTATGTCGTGCGTTCCAGTCTCCTCCTATTATGAAAGGTGCTGGCAGAGGCTGTTGGATTATTTGTGAGATGTCTGCACTAGGGAAGTTTGGTTCACGAGAAGGGTGAATGTATATGGAGGACAAGACCAGTACTTTATTATTTCGGCAGAAAAGTTTAACAGCCGTGTATTCGACACTAGTTATATTAGCAAATCTAATCTCAGTAAATTGGAATTTTTTATGTATTAGGATTCCCGTACCTCCATGAGGGCCAGAGGTTCGTGGGTTGGACACAAATGTGTAATTAGGTATGTAGACTCGAGAAGTGGATTTCAGCCAAGTTTCTAAAAGCAGAAGAATATCTGGGGAGAACTTTTCAACAAACAGTCGGAGGTGTTGTCTACGGGTGTGGGAATAAATGGACTCTGAGTTGAGGGAGATAAGGGTTAAGTTATACGTTAAGGGAAAGGATGTGGGAAGTTATTAAATTTAAGATCTGACCTTTTTTTTCCAATTCGGAACTGTGTTTTAAGGTTGGTAGTAGTGTCTCCAGGCTCCTGATGTATCCCAAGATATCCAGGTTGAGAACGTTGGGGTTGGGTTGTTGAGATTTCGGGCAGCTACGGGAACTTTTCGTAATTTCTGCATATGATGTTCCTGACCCCCTGAGATGGGATGGTTGGGGTGATAAGGGTCTCGTTGCAGCTGGTTTGGCCGTATTAGTTGCCGTATGTAACGAACGTCTCTCCAGAATCCGTAGCTTTTCGGGGCATTGTGAAAAACTAGCTGGATGTGGGCATCCGCAGTTACAGCAAGTTATGGTAATTTTTTTCGTGGATGTTGATCCATCGGCGTTTGTTTGCTGAATTATTGATGGTTCTGTGCCAGGCGGGTTCACTTTGCACTCTCCTGGTATATGCTGTTCGGCACATTTTCCGCATCGTGCACTTAGGTGGCACGCAACTGCTAGGTGTCCTGATCCTTGACACCTTTTGCAATGGAGAATGCTCTGTTTATGTGGCTCCTCGATCGTGATTTTGTGTGTGAACAAATATTTTATTTGTTTAAGTTGGGTGACATCACCGTTCGGTGGGATCTGTATGATTCGCAAGCTCCTAATATTATTCTCCCTCATGGGTGGGGTTTGAAAGTAGTCCAATCTGTGGATTTTCATTGACGGGCATATCCTCAAGATTTCGAGTGTAAGTTCCTCGGTAGTCCATGCTGGATCAATGTGCCTTATGATGAATGTTTTTGGTTTTATCTGGGCATGTTGGAATGTGAAGAACTCGTGTTTGTTCTCTGAGAGTTTTCTTATTGCCATGTCGTGATCCGTTAGAGTCATCGTCTTGATAGAGATCGAAGATCCTTTTGAGTCCGTGGTAAAATGTCTGTGTCCAAGGGCATTCTCAAGCGTCTTGATGACTTCTTTGGAACTATTAGGATTTTCGAAACAAATAAAGACATCAACATTATGTAAGAAATTCCCAGAATTCTATAAATCAGATTCCACCCTGTACGAATACTTACCAACTAGTGGTTATGGTGGTGAAAATAAAATGATTCCACTGAAGAAAAATATGTATTGTTTTTTTTTAGAGCAGGAACTATTAAATTTTGCATCACTTATAATAAATTCAAACAATTTTTAGTTGTTGTGCAACAGTGCTAGTTGATGATGAAACAACTTTATCGCCTTAAATATTAAAACCTTCAAATAATTACCTGCCACCTGTGGCGGTAAACCAATTAAAACCACATTGTTTACTGAATTCACATTCCACCAGCCATTATTTACTGTTGAACATTTTCAAATACGTTTTCTTCTTGAAATTGTTCAAATTTTTGAATTTTTCATCCTCCACGGCGACCAGAACTGAAAGTGCTCCTGCTACTGCAGCACTATAATCAGTGAATTGATTGACTTGAGTTTTTTGAAATGCGTTGTTTTATTTACAGACAGTGCAGAGCTTCTGTGGCCTCTGATGTGTCAATGGCATAACACATCCAATTTTGCTTTTATATCAATTCTGCCTCACGGTAGGTTGAAGGATATCGATGTGCGGAAGGTTTCAGTTCAATTTTAATTTCAATCATGGACTCATTGAAAGTAATTAAAAATCAATAAAATCAATTCGCAGAGGGAATCCTGACGCATGATAAACCGCATCTGATATGTTTGGCTACTTTTTACAGGATATGCATGTAAAGGACTCAATCTTTGAGCACATCAACTGCAGCATTGGGAGGGAACATATTTTTAATTACTCTAGATTGGCAATTACCTTACTTAACTGAAACTGACCATTTGGAAACAACGACAAATTGAGTGGAAAATACAAATCGTATTTCGCCCAATGGAGATCCTGTTTCTGGTCCAATTTTAATTTAAATCTTCTGATGTCTATAAGAAACTTGTTAACACTCTTTGGCATTTTCGTTTGATTAAAGGATACTCTGTCGAAGATATAAGAATGTAATGACGAATGGATATATATAAGTATTGTATGGCATAAGTTAAGATTGGAGAATGGGTACATTTAGTACCCACATTTTATTTGGGCACAATGTAAACAGTTGCATAATATTCCCTGTGAGTAGGACCTTGGAATATACTTACAGCTAAAACAGCTTGTTGTTAAAAGCGACAGTCGTAGGTGGTTCCCCATTCCTAGCCATGCAGTAAAACATTATCCCATTAAGCTATATGTTGTGTGCAACGGTTTGAAGAAAATCCCTGACAAGCTTTTGCAGCGTGGCTGACAGACTCGGTCGAAAAGATTGGAGATCTAACATAACAATTCCACATAAGTTGTGTGAACTTACGAAGAACGATCGATTTCGTATACGCGGCCGTTAGTCTGATGCTTCAATGTTCAGCTTCTTACTGGTTTCTCCGTGCGTTCAAATCACATCTTCACTATACTTGATTGTACCATGTAGGATGCAGAAATCAAGAGAAGGAGCTAACTTCAGAGAACATTCTGACAATTTAAAAAAGTCAATGCGATGATAAAGATAGATAAGGCGAGATGAGTCTACGCCGACGTGGATTCATGCCAAGACTAAAGATACATAAAACCCCACGTACGAGGGCAGTCGGAGAAATAATCGGCCTGAAATATAATGACTGTGGTAGATAGTGTGGGGAGCAAGTATTGTGCCAAACACAGACACTCGTTTCACTTCCACCCCCATCGTCTATTGTTCACGCGGACACTGCTCACAACGCCAGGAGGAAGAAAAAGATGGTTGACCTTCGCGACCGAGCGGACACAACACAGAAAGAAAACACTCAGGTTTGATCAATGTTAATTCTTTATTTGTTACGTTTTATTCTCTAAATACAGACCACTTTGTTCTCAGCCATTACTAAATATGTTAGCGTTTTTATACTTCGCTTAAATTTATCATTAATATTAAATTGATTTTTATGAATATTAAACAGAATAAAACACTCCCTTTTCAACACGACCTACGCTTCTCCGCCGCGCGACGGAGAGCGGGAGCGGCAACGACCGTGGTGGTCGGCGGATGTAATTTGACTCAGCGATACAACCTTCGTTTGGGGTGAGTTTGTGGTATGGTGGTAGATATCCTCTCCACTAAGGATATGTATTTACTTACTACCAGAGAAACGTAAAGTCTCTCTTGGTGAAATAGAAAACCAGATATCGTAATGGAGAATGGAGATCATGGTGGTATGTGTGTGATCGTTCAGAACTGTGATGTTTACTAATGCGCGAAGGCAATGGAAAAACTAAGCAGGCAGGCGGCAAGGACAAAGGAATGGGGGCGATCATTGTCTATGAAGTGCATCGCGTCTGAATAAATAGACGACGATGCATCGAAGAAATGTGGTAAGAGAAAATATGAGACGAGGGCATCATAAAAGTCTTAGATTGGTGATGCCCTTGTGTAAATATACGAATAGACATTCGGAAAAGGTGCTACTGGGTTGGTGGACTAAACGAATCCCTTGCTTGCATTTGTATATGCAGGGAAATTCGTTTGTGGGAAACGGATTCTATATTTGCATTGTTTATGCTTTGAATTCAATCCGGCGGCTATGCGAGAAGTCGATGATTGTCTGAAGATTCAAACCAAGGAGCATTTCTGGGTAAAGTGCTTGCAGCTGTATCAATACTTGCAAGTCATTGCAAAGCAGATTAGATGGTTATACAATGACGGTTTGTATATACCATCTGTGTCAATTGTACATGGCATCTATGGCGACGCCACGATCGAACTCTAGTGTGAATATCTCTACTAATTGAAAATTCGGTTCTGGGTCGCTAAGATGCATTGATACAAGTATGAATGCCCATGTAGGAAAAATTCTTTGCAGCCATTTCCAGGTAATGCATTAAAAACATTAACTATCCTTGGGAAGGAAATGTTTTTGCTGAGGGGGGGGGGGGGGGGGGGGGGGGGTGCGGTGCAGGTGTGGGAAGGGTGGAATTTGGCTGGCAGCCGAAGGTACCGAACAGGTTTTGGTTTTATGCGCCTGTATAATGGAAAGAATTCTTGTAGGGAATTTGTATGCGACGAGATGCATGAAAAGGTAGGAATTCTTTAACACGCACTTTTAGATTATAGGTTTGATAACCTAGATGCGTAAAGCACTTAAGGTGAATGAAGGAACAAAATTTAGCCATCATTGAGAAGATATTGGGAGGACAAATTAGTTCGGTCTGTTTTCAAAATATGGCTCTGACCGTTATGGTTTTTATTTTAGAAAACATTTATTTTATATTCAATAACCATTTTTTATTACAGCCATTAAACCACCTCTTTATTTCCCGTGAGCGATGAACGAGATTTATTTTGTTTATTTCCGTGGGAGAAATCGCTAGACGTGAATTTTACCTGCGCTCACATTGTTTTCTAATCACCTCATGTGATTTTTGAAGCGTTAGATTGTCTGTGGGCGCCCCCTCGCGCCAGGCCTTTCGAGTCTTTTGGTTTTGGGTTTCGGCAGGAAGGATGAATCTTCGAAAGTTACATCTGAACCGATCCAGAGGCATGCTGGATTTTTACCGACTAAAACCACCTTTTGACAGGACATATTTCCGGTGTTCCTCGCGAAATTTTCTGTTTAGATATCTTATTATGGGCCGGGACGATTGTATCTGTTACTCCGCACGTCGCGTCGCAACTGCTGCTTTATAGCACATAGAATATCATTTATTATGGAACATGCCTGCTTTGAAGTTAGCATGTATTCTGTTACTCCTATCGGAGTAACTGTCCGTCTCATATGTCTCTCCAATATCATTCGTGCGATCTCGAATCCCACGCACTCTGTAAGTGCAAGTTCCAGATTTTCTATTTTGCCTTCGCAGTACAAGCTGTATGGGTGACTGACATGCTTATACGAGGGTGATTCAAATATAAACGGTAATTTCTTTTTATACATTTATTGAATAATGTTACACACAAACTACCATATATAGTCTCCTGCGTGATCTACACACTTTTGTCACCGATTTGGGAGCTTTAATATCGCTCGTTCGTCGAAAGATTTAGGGCGAAGCCAATTGCGCACGTGCTCCTCGACTGCTTCATTTCTTTCGATTTTTTACCTCCAAGTGATTCCTTCAGGGTGCGAACAAAAAATAGTCAGAGGGAGATAAGTCTGGGCCTGGCATTGTCATGAAGAAGGATGACATCTCGAATGGGCATACCTCGTCTTTTGTTTCCATATGCGGGTTTTGCTGACTGTAACAACTGACAGTAGTAAATTGCATTCACTGTTCGTTGTTCGTGAAGAAAATCGACTAAAAGTTAAAACTTCCTTTGAGTCGAAAAAAATCGTTGCAAGAAGTTTTCCGACGGAGAGACGAGGTTTGGTCTTCACTGGGCAGCCTGCATTCTTCTTTCGCCACTCCTTACTTGCCATTTTCGCCTCGGGAGTACAAGGATGTACCCACGTCTCATCAAATGTGACAGTACGATTCAAAAAATCCTCCCCTTTTTGTCGAAATCGATCCAGAAGTCTTCCACTGATCGCCGACCTGAGCTTTTTTCGATGTACGGTCAATAACCTCGGAACCCATCGAGCAGTAAGAGATCATCAGTGATAATGGATTGAATACTTCCATAGTTGATACTCACTTCTGATGAAATTTCTCCAACAGTTAAGCGGCGATCACTTTCAATAAGCTCTCGGATATTGCCATCTGTACGACTTGTCCTTGGGCATCGATAATGACTTTCGTTTTCGATACGTTGTCGCCCACTTTTTAATTCTCTGGGCCACACATACACACGATTATAAGACAGTGTATCATCACCAAATTGTGCCCTTAATGGAGAAAAAAATTCCGAGGGTTTGACGCCTTCATCTGTTAAAAATTTATTCTGTCGCGCAAGAGGTACATACTTGCTCGCTGATGGCTGTACTGACAACAAAATCGAGGGCGACCGCTAGCCAAGCCGGTTTCCTTACTCTTTATAAACCAAACAACAGGCACGCCCAGGATTATCTAGCTCACAATTTGATACTAAGCAAAAAAGTAAAATTACCGTTTATAATTGGTTCATCTTCGTATATATAAATTACAAACTAAAGAGCGTAAGAACTAACTTAACAAACCTTAACCTAAGGTAACCAGGACAAATTAAGAAGGGCGAGGGGGGGGGGGGGGGGGGGGGGGGGGCAGGTTATAGTAAAGTGTAGAAGAGCCGCTTAAAATTGGTGGTGAGAATGGCTTAGGAGGCGGTACCTGAGAGTATGGGTAGAGAGGTCGAAGTCGAACAAGGTGGAATTGAAGTCGACATTTCTCAGCATCGGTAAAAGGGGTTCGTTGAGACCATAAGAGGTATGGTGGGGGGGAATGTACAGAAGACGCAGATTACGCGTATTTGGGAGGGTTTGTGTTCAGAGGAATTAAGTTAAGGAGGTAGGAGCAGTCAACCGCGCCGGAGAGAACCCAATGATTGAACACTATGTCGGCCTGAACTCTGCGCTCCTCAAAGGTTCTCAGATTGATTAATTTGAGGCAGTTAATGTACGGGGGGAGGATTAAGAGGTTTCCCGTCCTATCCCTCGAAGAACGAACCAAAGGAAGTGACATTGAATTATAGCGTTTTGCGACGGTAGTGAAGAACGTGTGATTCGAACTGACGATATGACGGTTAGAATCACTAACAAAAGAACCAATGCGCAACACGCCAGGCCACTGCCGCGTATACGGATTCGATTTCTAAACGCAAGTACACTCAACTGATGTGGAAATGTTGTGTTATCGCTATGGTATACGAATCTGATGCTTTGCTTATTCAAATTTCCTTTCGGTGTATTCGAAACTTGAATGGCCACCGAATATTTTCGATTCTACGGATATGGATCTAATGATAAGGAGACCATATCTGGCTTGCATATTCAAACAATGGACGGACGAAGGTAAGTGTTGCGGATTGACTGGATGCAGCCAGCGAAGTCGCAATGGAATGCTGCCCTTGGCAACACTATAACAAATGTCAGCAATTAGCTGACATAATCGAATTTGGTTGTCAAGCGACCAATAACAAACTCTTCTTCGTAAACTGCTTGGCGACTTCAGTTCGCAATTTATTGTAATCTACATAAATCTAAGGAATCATAAAAAATAAAGACGATATTTCTAATCGAAATAAAGATCCACATTATTTCAATTATCGGGAAGCTAAAATTTGGAATCAAGGTAATCATATCAGTTTAACCAATTTATTAAGAGTTGATTCCAGCGGAGACCAATTGTTCCGGATGTCATTCCCACGGAACCAGCATCGCTGCACGGCAAGAGAACTAATCATTGTTCTTGACGCAATTTCTTTAGCCCACCAACACAACCCATTGGTTGGTGGACGATTTGCAGAACGCAAATCAAACATTTGGCCCTTCGAGCCGGATCCAGTCTGTGGATCCAATCCACTGCTGCCCGTTCGCAGTGGAACTAAAGAACTGTCCCGAAGTACAGCTAAATTGGCGCCGTTAGGCTCACGGCGTAACAACGAGTAGTTCCCAAGTGCAGCTGCCTTAACACTACCAGGTTCACGGCGCAACCAGAGACGTCCTTCAATTTGTTGTGTAAAAGAAAATGTTGCTAATTCACCCAAACGGAAAGGTTCAGGGAGACTTCCATTGCTCTTGGTGTCATCGTTTGGGAATTTCTCTCCACTAAAATCATTGACCACCAGGGATCCATCTGTGGATCATTTACCGCTGTCCAGTTCGCAGCCCCAAGGTCCAGCCTAAGGACCGACCGCCGCCAGTTCAGAGCGCAACACGAGCTGCCCACATGGGAGCCATCATACTGCCATCCGATTAGTGGCGCAGAAACCAACTACAGCTACAATATACCGGTGCCCAGCGCAGCCCCAAGGTCCAGCCTAAGGACCTCTAGCCGCCAGATTAGTGGTGCATGAAGAAGCTGCCCCAGCGCAGCTGCATTACAACACCACCGCGACCAAGTTCGCGGCGCAATCACCGGATCCATATAAAAATCAAGCGACCAATTTGCGACACACCCTGCCGGAACCCACAGGTAAGACGTTTTTCAATTTGTCAATTAAATTACCGCCACCGAATTTGTGGCAAACAGAAGCTGACTCCAGCAGCTACCACTACATCGCGCCCAGTTCGCGACACAATGACTGCCAGATCTGTGGATCAGCTACCACCAGTTCGCTGTGGAGCTCGGGATCCAGATCTGTATCGGCTACCGCTGCCAAGTTCGCGGCATACTAAAGGGCCTAGCTCAAGGGCTGACCAACGTCAAAGTCGCGGGACACCAAGTCCGGACGCAAAGACCCACCGTTGTCAACAACTAGACAGCGCCTCAATGTCAGAGAAGTCTATAATGACAAAGTCTACATTGGCGGAACGGCTCATCAGCGCCCAGTTCGCCTGTCAGGAGCGGATGTCCGGTGCTTTCATCAACCTCGAGCAGAGAGGGCCACCAACAATATTCACGGTGAACATATGCCAGCACAACCTTCAGATCGAATGGGAGGACATTAGAGAGCGGCACGAAGAGATAGAACGCCTGGCCACTCCAGAGATGACCAGCAGCCACCGCTACTTCGTGGACCTATTCATAGATCAAGCCGAAAAGATCTATCTGGGAGAGGTCACAAAGTTTGTTGAGGCAAGGAGCGCCCTCACAGCCGAACGTCCGGCCGCATACAAGACTGATACGGACACCTTGTATCCACCCAACAGTCGGTTGCTGCCATTGATGTCACAACCACCTGGGTGGCCAGGAACTCCATCAACAATAGGCATGCATCTGCCAGATGGGATTTGCAGATTGCCATCACAGATGATGCAACCGGAGAAAACCTCCCCTACGGAAAACAAAGGTGTGACGACAGACACCGAAAAGCCAGCCAAGGCAGGTGCTGCCAAACGCAAGACAGCCAAGGGAGGAACGCTCGAGAAGAAAACTGCTCCAAACCTGGCAACTAACGCCGCCAAGCACATCAAAAAGGTTCCAGAGGCAGCGAAAGAAGTGAAAACTGCAACAACACCCACCGCTGACACTGCAATACAAAGGAATGCTGCGCTCAGCACGAAGGCACCAGTCGCTGCCAGTGCACCAGCACCAGACCAGAAAGATAAATTCGATGCAGCCCAAGAAGGAATGAAGCCTGCTGCAGAGAAACTCGCCGAAAAAGGCAAGGATATCAAATCAACGAGACTGCTCGAGGCTCAGGTTGCGCTCGACCTAGTCTCCTCAATTACGGCAAACCGTGCCGATCAAGGCAATGATGCCCAACTCCCGAGACTGCTCGAGGCTTCGTTCGTGCTCGACCCAGTCTCCCCCATTAAGGCAAGCGATGCCGACCAAGGCAAAGATGCCCAACGACAGTCCCCTGTGACATCGGCCTATAGACGAGAACCGCACACACTCCCAGTGAGTATGGACCAGCAGGCCGCCGACCAGAGTGCCGCCTGCCCACAAATCAAATCAGCCCATGTCCCGATGTTTGGACCAACGCAGGAACACATGGCCGTTCCTCGTGGGTTGCGAATTTACAACTCTAACCCAGAGGAACTGGTCCACCCTGAACCAAGACATTTCATGAAGACACCATCAAATGTCCAAGAAACAGTAAACAGCAATCTCACCAGTGACCGTGACAAATCACAGAGTCCGTTTAATCGCCAATCGCATCAGCAACATCAATTGCAACAGCAACAACTACCGCAGCAGAAACATTTAGCAGGAACTGGCCTAGGAGCAGGCCAAACGCATTCGTCATTCACTAACGTATCGGTGACGTCGATCGACCCGGCCAATTATAATTCGCTGCACAACTCGGATGGGAGGCTTCCATCAAGCGGTAGTCTCCTAGTAACTGCCAGTAGTGGCATCCTAACTGAGACACCGGATGGCCAAACTCCGGCCAATGGCCGAAATCATCAAATACGACCGCTACCACATGTAGCCTCCCCAATAGGGATAGAAGAGCGTAATCCCCCGCTAGGCGGGCTGCGCCCCCCGGCACCCAGAGGCCCCCCGCATCCCAACCAACCAGCACGTCTCTCCCTAATCCAGCAGAGGCGGTACGTCTCTCAGCCCAGTACGCACTGGGTCCGCACCTGTTATTGGACCCGCGGACGGTGGCATGGAAGAAGCCGCACCAGACTCAACGTTGCGGCCTCACAGGCCAAAGGTAAATACCTTCCAGAGACGGAACTCCCGTCGTCACCAATTCAGGGCGGACGGCTCTTTCCCGACCGCATCACGAGAAGACCACGGCCCTGGTCCTCCGCACCCGGCACCAAAGGGTTCGCCGATGATTGGCGAAGGCGGGCGGAATGTTGCGGATTCACTGGCGAAGTCGCAATGGAATGCTGCCCTTGGCAACACTATAACAAATGTCAGCAATTAGCTGACATAATCGAATTTGGTTGTCAAGCAACCAATAACAAACTCTTCTTCGTAAACTGCTTGGCGACTCCAGTTCGCAATTTATTGTAATCTACATAAATCTAAGGAATCATAAAAAATAAAGACGATATTTCTAATCGAAATAAAGATCCACATTATTTCAATTATCGGGAAGCTAAAATTTGGAATAAAGGTAATCATTTCAGTTTAACCAATTTATTAAGAGTTGATTCCAGCGGAGACCAATTGTTCCGGACGTCATTCCCACGGAACCAGCATCGCTGCACGGCAAGAGAACTAATCATTGTTCTTGATGCAATTTCCAACACAACCCATTGGTTGGTGGACGATTTGCAGAACGCAAATCAAACAGTAAGGTAAAAAGATCGAGTTACGTAGGGGTCGGAGAATTCCCTAGACCATCGTTTCAAGAATCCGCGGGCAGAGTTGACTTTCCGGATCGCCTCATCAATGTGAGAAACGAAGTTAAGCTCCCTGTCGCAAAGGATCCTAAGATCTCGAATATATTGGACAATGGTCAGGGGTTGGTTATGAAGAGTGTAGGAACGCGAGGATGAGTGAATACGCTTACGGGAAAAGGTTATAGATGGGCATTTGGCGATGTTAAGTACCAAGCAATTTTTGTCACATCAAATCCAAAAGTTGTCAAGGTCTGATTGCAGCAGTGCAGAATCAAGTGGTGACTTAATGATCTTGTATATATTGGTGTCATCATGGTATAGGGACAAGCTGGAATTCTTAATGACCTTATCGATGTCATTAATGGCAAGTATAAATAGGAGCGGACTCAGGTGGCTACCTTGAGCGACCTCAGAGGCTGTAGGTATGGAGTTGGATATAATGGACCTGAACCGAACGGAATAAAGTATATTCTTAAGATAAGAAGAAATCCATTTCAACAATCCAGGTTCGAAGCCGAGGGCGGATAATTTGAAAAGGATTAGATTGTGCGAGATTCTGTCGAATGGTTTACTGAGATCGGTTGATACCATACGGACTTCGTTAAAATACTAGTGCTGAGAGTGTAAAGGAAGTGAACTCAACAAGGTTGGTGGTAGTTGATCGGTCATTGAGAAAACCATGTTACCTTGGTGGAATAAAAGATTTGCCACAAAAACTAAGAGGTTCGTATACAATGCTTCCGAGAATCTTGGGTAAGTGGGACAGTTTGGGAATAGGGCGTTAGTCCGCGACAACATTTTAGGGGCCCTTCTTGTGGGTGGGGGTGATGAAGGAGGTTTTCCAAATGTGAATGACCGATTGAAGTGAATGGCGAAGAGGTTAGCAATAGTAGCAGGATCAGATGAGCTATGAGAGTTTAAGATAAGCGATATGGGGTAGCCATGGGATTTACGTTTATGATTGACGAACTGAAAGAATGTTTTGGGGTTATTTCTGAGATTGGTCTGAGTTTTGGTGAGATAGTTGCGATAAAGGTCGTTAAAAAGTTCCGTGAATTGGAGGTAACAGCCAAGAAAGTTGAAGTAGTCGAGACTAGTTCGATTCCGAAAGACGATGACCCATAATTTATTTCTTTTGTTATGCAGGGAACGAAGCTTCTGATTGTATCATAGAGGGGAATAGGTTGATGTTCTTTTTTTAGAGTAGGGAGCGTATAGGAAAATAAAGTAAAGGATTTCGGCATATAAGTGGGTGATGGCGTCTTCAATGGATAGGTGATCGTAGTTGAACGAAGGGCGGTCTAGGCGACAGTTACCTTTATGGCGTAGTGATTGATCGGGGTAGGGGGCAGGGAGCGGTGGAGGGGGGGGGGGGGGGGCTCGAAAGAAGGTCATGAAGGTCACTCCCTTTCCAGTAAGTTTGTTATGATCAACTTTGTTATCCAGGCGACCGAGCAAGGAGCAAGCGAACGAGTGAGAGAGCGCCAGAGCAGGCGAGTGAGCCGGTGTTCTGTGAAGAAGTTGTGTGATTGTAGTAGTAAAGTTCTGTTTGCGTATTATTTTAGAGCGTGTGTTGCGTTGTACAGATCACGTCGGGGTCACTAGTTATAACGTTTGCCACGATAATGAAGAACGTGTGATTCGAACCGACGCTATAATGGTTAGAATCACAAAATGATAGAACCGAAGCTCAATGCATCAGCTCACTGCGGCGTGTACGACTTGTGCAATTTGTACATTTGTACGCAATTATGACTCTACCCTTACAACAGCAACCGGTGCTAGGGCTTAGAGGAAATGCGTTCTTCTATATTCGAGTGTTGGTGGGTTTCTTTGATTTCCAGGTATCCTTGGACCAGCTGGTGGTGGAAGTTAATGTAATCTATTTACAGTCCACCACATCGTTAAAGTTCGCGGGCCTATTATAAATTAATTAAAACCAACATCTTTTTTACTGTGGCGAATAGTTCAAATTTTTTGTTAACTAAGCAGCATTTTTCGGCTTTAATTGAAGAAGAACTGTACAGCTGGGGCGCATCGAATGCTTGTGGATGTTTATGGTGGCAATGCCCCAACTGATAATTCATGCATTGGTATCGACCTTTTAAAAGTTGTGACTTTCGCGTTGAAGACAAGACTCGCTTTGGCCAGCCAAAAAATTTTGAAAGAAAAAGAATTGGATGCATTACTCGATGAAGATCCGAGTGAAACACAATAGAAGCTTGTTAAATCATTGTGAGTGACTTAACAAACAATTTCCATACAATTAATGTCCTTGGGAATGATTTAAAAGCAATGAAAATGGGTGACGTATGAGCTGAAAGCGAGAGAAGTCAGGCAGTCACCGGATCACTTCTTTTGTAGAAATCGAAAATTGGCTCCTAAGCTGGATCGCCTTAAAAGACGAGACATTTTTTCGAGATGGAATAAGGATAAATTGTAGCCAGCGATGGACAATACTTTGATTAATCTATTCACTCATTTTGTTGCCAAATAAATACATTTCGTACTTTAGAAAAACAAAATCGTTAAAGAATATATCATCAACCTAATCCAGGAGTTTGGAAAACCTGTGGCACATGTAAAGTGAATTACTTTGAAGAATACAAAATTGTTTATTTTATCATCATCATCATCGGCACTACAACCGGGAGCCGGTCTTGGCCTTATTTAGCAAGCCCTGAGGCTTGTTAAATTTTCCATAATGATTTCTTTTTCCGGGCAAGGTCATTAGTCTTGCGCCAGAGACTCCTCGGCGGGGAATCGAATCCCGGTCTCCCGCGTGACAGGCGGGTATACTAACCACTATACTATCGAGGAGCCTGTTTATTTTATAAAAGTTAATTAATAAAATGAGATCATTCAAGAAAAAAACATTTTTGGAATACATCTCCTATACTCGAGTATATACATATTATTTTATAATCGAAAATATGAACCGCTTTATTTTAGTAATTAATAATTTTACTCACAGCTCTTTTTCGTTAACCAATTTTTATACTTGCTTTGTTTTAGTTAAATTTATTTTATTCACTATCCGTAATTGGCAGTGACAGTAATGGGACCATAAATATCTATCATTCACAGTCGCCTGGCTTGTATTTTCTCCTCTTTCAAAGCAACATTGTTACTCGTATACCGATTTTTATGTTACACACTATAACTAACAATTGAGTTGACCAATCAAAATGCTGTCGAGGAATTTTTATTTTTATTTACATTTCCAAAGAACACAAGTCTTTTTTGGTTTGAACAATACTTAACGATACATATGTCACTACAGACACATATCGAAAAAAATTTTTCTCCAACCTAATATATTTCTTTAATAATTTTACTTTGAATACATGTTGTATTAAAAATGATTCTTTATGGACTGAATCTTTCATATATATAATAATATAATATTATATAATAATAATTTTTCATATAAATATTAATATAAAATAGTTGGCCACCAAATTTATAAATTTTGGAATCCCCCCAAGAAGTATATCCATTAAAAATAAATATAAACAGATGTCTAAGACCATGTATGAAACATCATGGCTCCATCTATTGCACATGTCTTACATCTGTTTTATCCCGACACAACTCCAACAGAAACAAAAAAAAACAAATTTTTTACGCTTTTCAACTTGACAACGAAATACCATCCTCGTTTCACCATCCTGTTATCGAGCGGGTGTTTTTATATGTCCTACGCCATGGAATGCCATTAAGCATAAATATGTTGGTGTCCGTTTTTTAGTTTCTTGTTTGGCCAATGTTTCGAATTTCGTGTCCAACCCACATTGCTCGGCTCAGGCTTTTACTTCAAACCGCCATAACATCAGCGACACTCCTGGGATTTCCCACTGATATATTTACACCGCACCAGTCACCACCTCGTTAACAATGGGGACATGTATGCGACCACATACATGTAACTGTCAGTAAATTGCGGTTCATATTTAGTTGAACCAAAAAGGACTACGAGGAAGAAATTTATCAACATCTCGAAAAAAGTCCTGTGCATAGACTCTTTTGATGCTTTAAAATGTTTAGATTTTCGATATGATCGCTTATCAGGATACACGATTTTTTGTTTGTTTTTCAATCAACGAGGAAACTGTAGAGGACAATTTTATAGTAGACACGTAGATTCGAGGAAATTTCCATTCGATCTCTTTCTGTGAGAGGGAAGTTACACAGTATGCTTCGTACATGTTTTAGATTTCGTAAATGGGTTTATGAATGCTAAAAAAATTCTAAAAGATATACTGTGAACAAATTTCGAAATGAATTCGAAGTATCAGCTATTGTCGGAAATATTTAGTACCGCTGTGGTTATAAAGGGGAAAAGTGGGGGGGGATTCGATTTTGGTCACGAATCGAAAAATCGTCATTTACTGTCTGTTCGAGGATGAAGGTGCAAAAATAGAGATGTGAGAGCTCTGTTTGCGGATCTGTTAGTAATAATTTATGGAGTTGTATGGATTTCGAAAATTAAGACATTTATTTTCTTTAACCTTTTTTTTAGTATAAAAAAAACTTTACATGAACTTTCAAGCATATAGATCCAAGAGCAACATTTAAACAATATTTTAAAAAATTGCATAAAACACTCAAAAATCCTGCTATTGAATTTTAACAGACATATAGAGACTGCTTTCGCCAAAGCTCTGAAAACTTTTGCTATGACAAGGAGGCAATTTCCCAGTAGCCAACTTGACAGCAGGATAAAAGTTTTATGCTACATGACGCTAATCAGGCCAATGGTCATACATAGTCGCCCAGTATGGTTTAACATCATCATCATCGGCACTACAGCCGGGATCCGGTCTTGGCCTTACTTAATAAATCTCTCCAACGGTTCTCATTTCTAGCTTGATTTTTGTTACAATATTAGCCTCAAAGTAGATTACGTACAACTCATGGTTGTAGCGTCTCCGGAATCGTCCTCCCTCACATACAGGGCCAACAATTCTCCTAAAGACCTTCCTCTCAAACGCGGCTAAGAGTTCAGAGTGTCTTTTATTGAGCACCCAGGTCTCGGATCCATACATGAGTACTGGTAAGACCAAGGTCTTGTACAGTAGTAGCTTGGATGTTCTGGATAAATTTCGGGATTTAAAGAGCCTTGATAGACCATAATAGGCTTTGTTGGATTTGATCAGTCGTTCGCGTATTTCTTCTTCCATATTGTTATCGGCTGATACTATTGACCCAAGGTATTTAAAGGATTGCACTAGTTCAAATTTCTGCTCCACTACCCTGATAGTTTGACCAACGTTAGGTCTTCTCTTCGCAGAAGTTACCACCATGTACTTAGTTTTCTCCTCATAAATGTGCAGTCCCAGTTTTTGTGTCGCCTGCTCGATCTGGGTGAAATCCCCATATTTTTGGAATGCCGAACTCGCTCATGGCATTATATAGCTCTACCCTGGCTATGCTGTTGTAGGCCGCCTTAAAATCTATAAATAGATGATATAATGGGATATTAAACTCCAGACATTTTTCCATCGCCTGCCTAAGGGCGAATATGTGATTGATCACTGATTTGCCTGGGATGAAGTCACACTGATATTGACCTATGATAACTTTAGCATATGGGTCTATCCGATCTTGTAGGATAGAGAGGAGTATCTTATAGGCGGTACTCAGCAATGTTATACCCCTATAGTTCCTGCACAGTGTGATATCTCCCTTCTTAACGGGTCAGTTGAAAAGTCCCCGGCCTTCCATAGTAAAACACATTTTTTTGGCAAAATTCGTTTTTTTTATTCAACATAATTCCCTTCGAGGGTGATACATTGATTATAGCGACCCTCCAACTTTTCGATACCTTTTTTGTAGTACGATTTGTCCTTTGCTTCAAAATAGGCCTCAGTTTCGGCGATCACCTCTTCATTCGACGAAAATTTCCTCCCAGCGAGCATTCTTTTGAGATCTGAGAACAGGAAATAGTCGCGGGGGCCAGATCTGGAGAATACGGTGGATGCGGAAGCGATTCGGAGCCCAATTCATGGATTTTTGCCATCGTTTTCACTGACTTGTGACACGGTGCATTGTCTTGGCGAAGCAGCACTTTCTTTTTCTTCAAATGCGGCCGTTTTTCGGCGATTTGGTCCTTCAAACGGCCCAATAACGCTGTGTAATAGTCGCTGTTGATGGTCCTTCCTTTTTCAAGATAGTCAATGAAAATTATTCCGCGCGCATCCCAAAATACAGACGCCATAACCTTGCCAGCCGACTGTTGCGTTTTTCCACGCTTTGGGGCGGGTTCATCGTGTGCAGTCCACTCGGATGACTGTCGATTGGACTTCGGAGTGAAATGATGGAGCCATGTTTCATCCATTGTCACATATCGACGCAAAAACTCGGGTTGATTACGCTTGATCATGTCCAAACACTGCTCCGAATCATCAACTCGTCGTTGTTTTTGGTCAAAAGTGAGCTCGTGTGGCACCCACTTTGCACAGAGCTTTCTCATACCCAAATATTCGTGAATGATATGATGTACACGTTCAGTTGATATCTTTAGAGTGCCTGCTATTTCATTCAATTTCAATTTACGGTCATTCAAAATCATTTTGTGGATTTTTCTAATGTTTTCGTCGGTAACAACCTGTTTCGTGCGTCCGCTGCGTTCACTGTCTTCGGTGCTTATTTCACCACGTCTAAACTTAGCATACCAATCCTTGATGGTTGATTTTCCTGGGGCGGCGTCTGGAAACTCGTCATCAAGCCAAGTTTTTGCTTCAACTGTATTTTTTCCCTTCAAAAAACAATATTTTATCAACACGCGAAATTCCTTTTTATCCATTTTTTTCACAATAACAGAAGTTGCTTCACTCAAAATACTATAATTCACAAACTAATGATCCGACATCTGTCAAATTTATACACGCGTCTGTTGAAGGTTAGGGCTAACTAAAAATGGATTTAATTCTAGTGCCGCCATCTATGTGTCAGGACTTTTCAACTGACCTCTTATGTATGGGGCAAATTATACCATGACGCCAATCTTCCGCCATCTCTTCTTGCTCCCAGAAGTGCACCACGATCTCATGAACTGCGTGATATAAAACCGCCCCTTCTTGTTTGATCAGCTCAGCTGGTATGCCATCAGCTCCGGGGGCTTTATTTGATTTGAGCTGTCTTATGGCTTTTAATGTTTCCTCCATGCCTGGTGACGGCAGCATTTGGTCTGGATCTTGCATTGGTGGAGCCTCCAAGTCTTTTGTGAGCTGACCATTTCGCAATTCATTGAAGTGCACTTCCCATCGCTCCAGAATGCTTTCAGGATCGGTGATCAGATTACCCTCTTTATCCTTGCAGTAAGTGCAGTGTGGTGTGTATCGCGTCATACTGCGGATTATTTGGTAGAACTTCCGCGTCTGGTGTGGATCTCGCTCTCTACTTTTCTCTATTTCACAGACAAGGTCTTTTTCCCAGGCACTTTTCTTTTGTCTGTAAAGTCTTTTTTCAGATCTTCTGCGCTCTTTGTATTTCTCCTCGCGTACCCGCGTCCCATGAGACTCCTGCATTGCTCAGTATGCAGCATTCTTACGTTCAGTCGCTAGTGTGCACCCATCATCAAACCAGTCCCTCCGATCTCTACGACTATTGTCTAAGATAGAGTTGGCAGTACTAATGACAGTATTCTTAAGGCGTGACCATTTCTTCTACGCCCGGCATTCTGGTAGTCCATTGTATTGCCATGCAAACTATGGGATCCTGCGTAGTGTCTGAAAACCGGCTCCCGACATATTTTCGCATTCAACTCACCACGACCGATTTTCACATCGTATCTTGGGCAGGCATTGAGGGCCCGTTCGACGTTTTTGTAGTATTCTTCCTTTTAATCGTCAGGGGACTCCTCCGTAGGTCCGTGAACGTTTATGAGGCTTATGTTCTTAAACTTGTCTCAGCTGATGTAGGCAAGCTTCAGTTTTTGGCTGACTAGAAAGCCTACGCCGAGCACATGGTGTTTTGCATGACAGCTGTAATAAATGTCATATTCGTTTCTTTGAATTACACCATTCCCCGTCCATCTTATTTCTTGTAATGCTGTTATGTCAGCCTTATATTCGGACAGGGCATCGGCTAGCTGCTGTGCAGCTCGAGCTCTGTATAGTGAGCGGACGTTCCATGAGAAAATTCTTAAATTGTTTAGCCATTTTCGTTTCGGTGGTCGTCGTCGTGTATCCGGTCCATATCCGAGGCTTGTTAAATTTTCCATAATAATTTGTTTTTCCGGGCACGGTTATTAGCCTTGCGCCAACCTTTTCCAGGATGTCGCTGGCAAAGTAGCTATCCAGGGGTATCACGTGAAGACAGCATGTCAACTTGGATTGAAGAGGGACAAGGATCGTCCTTCCCTACGTCGGGTTAAAAGCAATCAACGACACTCTGTGTGCTCGGCTCACCTATATTTTTTGAAGATTTTCACCACTAAGTCACTGCAAAACGAACTCTATGGATCTAAAGAAGTTGCACTCCTAAAAATGCAGTAGTATTAAATTCACTGTTCAAAAACAATGGATAAATGAATGAGTTCCAGGTTATAAATGTCTTCTACATTAATTTAGTTGTTTTTATTGACAGAATTAATTTGAAACTTCTTTACAACCGCGTTACAAAAATATGGTGGAATCTAATACAGTAAATATGGATTATTATAACTTCATATGCATTTTTCGAACGTCTACATTTACTATTTGAAGAATGTCCTTATGTGTCATATATGTATTCGCACCTCTCTTAATCGTTACTTTTATTTTGTAGACTCCATAGATCTAGAAAATCCTCATCTCTTTCGGCGAACTCTTCCTGGTCGTCTTCGTCTTCAGGCCATTCACATAGGCCGCGGTATCTATCACTCTTCCAATAAGTACAATCCGAAGCTGTTTCTCCTTTGGCATAAACCTGGCCTCCTTGAATATTTGTGTAGTCGTAATTGCAAGTTAGCAGGAATCTGTACCTCAATCGTTCATCATTAGTAAATTTGATAGCCGCACAACCAACCCGCCGCACTTGATCTCCCACCATCAATGTAAAGTGGCCGATCTTTTTTCTATGTAATCCAAACCAGATTGGTAAATGAAATTTTATTCATAGTTTGCGTACTTACCCTTCAGGATGGGGCTCGTAAAAGTCGATGATATCTTGGTTAGCGTCTGGATATTCGTAGAACCATTTACTTACAAGAAATTTTAATCGATTAGACACCGAGCGTATTGGCTTACTTTGTCGAATATATCCAATATTTTGGCCACTAAATTCGAACCGATTAGTATTGCGGCAGGCATCGTGGCCAAAATTACATGACCGAACATTTAAACCTGCCAAATACTGTAATTCGTTGTCCCACTTGATTATTGGCATCGCTGATGCCGACGCATAACCAAGAACCTTTCCAAGAGCTATTCGGTTTCTTCCCATGTTATGGAGATCAAGAATAAGTTGAATCCTCTTCTGTGTCATATCCACCAGTTTCGCGACGCCACAGGTTGGACTTAAAGAACCATTATTGCCGCAACCAATGTGGGGGTAGTCAATGTAATCTGTTCCGTTAAATAGTCGACAAAGCTTTTTGTTACAATATTGTTCGGTATTTCGTTGGTCACACGCGTAAACGGTGGTAAGAAGTGTGACTGTTAATACCCACTGCATTTTTTCCCGTAGTTGATTTAATATCAGGTATGAAAGATCGTAGATCAAAGCTCGACCCAAACACATGGAGAGTGCCAGTATGAATGCTGTAATATGCTGGACAAACTGCACATCAATCTCTTAAATGATCAATTCCGAGAATGCGTTATGAGATTTGGAACTCGATTGATGAAATTAATGAGAAATTATTACGATCCTCTGAGAATCGCGAGAATAACGTAAAGTGCCTCTAATTGACATCGAAATATATCAAACCACCATGCTGTCAGTGAAGAGTGGTACCTGGGAAAATCTTGAAATTCCACGGTCTATTTTATAAGCGGGTTTGTCTGAGAATATGTTTGAGGTTTATAAGAAGTTTTCGTCTAATTCGCGTTTCAGATCTTTCATTTGCATTCCATTAATCCGGATGGATTAAGAAAGGCAGTCATTGGAAGGTTTTTGAATAATCGTTAAGGATTGTTCCAATTGAATGGTTAAACGATTCGTGTTGTTTAGATTGAGGTAACATTTTTTTCAGGTTTTTTTTCAATTCAATTTTTATTAGGTAGATAATTACATTTATGGTATATTTTACAACTAGTATTTAAGAGTTTTAGGACAGCAATTCCATTACAACTATAATCTTAAATTTATATAATGACAATAGCACAATTTTAATGAATAATAAATAATAAATTAAGGGAAAACTACAAGAAAAAACCCTTATTTGATTCTTAAGACTAAAATTACCTGTGCAATCCGGTTATTTCATGTAATAATGATCTCGATAATTTTCATAGAGAGGGTACATATGTATTGATTTAGGATAACGCAAGACGGGGAACGAGAACATTGTCAGAAAAAGAACAATTGACGAAGAAGTTTCGATTGATTTTGTCAATAACGAATTCTACCGGTTTAACGTTAGCGTTTTATGTAGTTTATGTGTCGAATAATTTTAATATTATTTTTATTTATTGGCCTGTAGGAACCCGGAAATTCATGACCTCACCGACTCGACTCCGCCACCGTTCCCTGTCCTGTGCACTCTCCTTCCACGCTTGACCATTCGATCCGACCTCCTCAAGGTCAAACCTAACATTGTCCTCCCATCTCCGTCGCGGGCGTCCGGCCGGTCTCTTTCCCGTTGGTCTACCGTCAAGAATTCTACGCACGGCCCCATCGTTGCCCATTCGCGCCACGTGTCCGGGCCATCTTAATCTTCGCGACTTTATTACTCTCACTATTGTAGGTTTGCGATATAGCTCTTCCAATTCGTGGTTATGGAGTTTCCTCCATTGTCCTGCTGTAGCGTCTCTAACAGATACACACACAATACACAAGCAAATAGCGAAGAACACCGAACGATAATCGAATAAGAAAATGCATCAGAGCCGTATGCCATAGCGATAACATAACAATTCACATCAGTGGATTATACTTGAGTTTAAAAATCGAATTCAAAACACGGCCAGTTGCCCGATGTGTTACGCTTTGGTTCAATTTTTGGTGATTCTAGCTGTCATAGCGTCAGTTCGAATCACACGTTCTTCACTATCATTCCACACGCTATACTGCCTCCTCGTCATATTTACCTCCAAAGATACCTTTCAAAACTTTATTCTCGAATACGCAGAATTTGTTTTCTTCCCGTTTTGTGAGAGCCCATGTTTCGCATCCATATAGAACAATCGGCATGATTATGGTTCTATAGACACGGAGCTTTATGTTATGTTGTGCTCCGCGCCGTGCTTTGACGGTAGACCCGAGAGAAGAGCGCGGAGTTGTCGAATGAGTGAATATAATAGACAAAGGCGAGGTGTTTGGTCGAAACAATCCCGGTAAGCTTTATTGTTATTTATTTGGAATTAAAAGAGTGACTTTTATATTATTGATCGGCCAGGTTGAAACAACCTCGGTAAGCTTTATTGCTATTTATTTAAAATTAAAAGAATGACTTTTATACTATTGATCGGCCAGCGGTTCGGGCTTTGAAGAGATACTGAATCCCGAAATTGAAAAGCACTGCCCTTTTATAGTTTTTGTAGTTGACTTTTGTCAACTATTTTATTGTCGAAATTCCCAGAAACACACATAATGACTTTGTGCGTTTCAATTCGAGTTGTGTTCTGGGAATTTGTTAGAGGCTTTAGTTGGATGGGTTCTGGGAAGGGAAATCATGAAATGCGTTTTGAATTTAGCATTTCATGATGCCAAGGTTTTTAGGAATTGAGTCAATGTATGATGAATTAACTTTTGGTTAAATTTGTTGTACATGTGATTCAATATGGAATTTGGATGTGTTATGTGGAATTGAATCAATGTGCGACAATTGATTTTTGGTTTAATTTATCGCTCATTGATTCAATATGAAATTTGGGATTTGCGTTATGGGATTGTTCGATGATATTGGGGATTTAGATAGGGGTAGCGATTTAGGATCCCTACAGTTACGTTGTGGCAATATGTAGCCACAGGAAATTTAATATATATTTAAAGTCAAAATTGATTACCTGGTTCTGGGGGAGGACTTCTTCCGTGGCTCCGAATTGAGAAGCGGCTGTGTCTTTATGCTTGCAGCTGTTGCAGTACACGCCTTTAATGAGGCTCCTCAAAGGCGTTTCCCAAATAAAATCGTATAATAGGCATCTTATATTAACCACACGAGATTCCGCTGAGCACCGCAAATAGTGACTGACCAAATTAATTATTTAAGATTCAGTTGCATATCAAGAATCATATGATTGATAATTATCAACGTCTCACTCGGGTTTACAACCAATGTTCGAGGATTAGGATTGTATCAGAAGCTTTGAGATAGACAACACAAATTCCACTTGTTCGGATGTTATCTTAATTCGTTTTGTTTTATTATTCTTGTTTTTTACTTTTGTTTTTCTTTCGACATTCAAATTTTACAAATTCTTTTTTTTTTTTTTCAAAACCAGCGATCAACAACGGGGACAATCTCACTGTTTCTTCCTTTTTCAACTGCACAAAAAACGTTTCTTTTCCTTTGTCAAAAAAAAAAACCGTGCACACCGGAATTCAAAACCGTATTCCAAAACATTTACCCACCGTCTCTCTCGCTCCCCATTCACGTCCACTTCGAAAAACAAATTCGAACTCGAAGAACTGCACGATCCACACCCGAATCGGGGCGTGTTCAAAAACTCACTTCTGGATCGTGCAATTCCTCCACCACCTTACCATCATACTTCCTTAAAACAAATTATGTTATTACTTAAATACAAAATTATTAATTGATGGGGTGGCCGACGTACGTAACATACCCCCCCCCCCCCCCCCCCCCCCACAAGACTGCGTGGCATTCTTAGGAGAGGAATGTCACGCCGGAGAGTGGACGGCGGAGAGCAAACAAACAAACAATCAGCAAACCAACCACCAAATAAATAAATAAATAAATAAACATGCTTAAGTGCTAATGTTAGTACGGATTATACTACTTATATATTATTGTTAGTAGGAAATAAATAAATCATGCTTAAGTGCTAATGTTAGTAAGGATTATACTACTTATATATGAGGGTTAGTACAAATAAATAAATAAATAAATAACATTTAACAGGGGAACACTAACTACACAGATTCCCATCTATCGCGGCGGGCCCGACACTGAAACGATGGTCCGACCGAAAGCTCTACCGCCCACACGATCCGGTTAGGTCCCCCTCGCTAAGGCGAGGCGATCCCCTCTCGCCCAACCCCTCCAAAATGTCACCCGGCCGGCGAAAACGTCCCGCTCCTATATATTTAGTTTAATTCTCCTCTTTTAGACTCGGTACTTGCCCCGGTCCATGGGTTGGTAGATCGGGGGGTTTGTCCCGTTTCGGCGGCAAAACCTACCATCACCCGACATTATAGTGCGCTTTCGCACTTGCTATTTGAGATCCAACCCCCAGCACTGGGGTTTGCCTCTGCAGTCTGCGCTGGGACTGCGCCTGCAGCATTAGGCCTGGCCTTAAAAACCTTTCGTCAGACTCTCAAGTTGGTATCCCTTGACGAAAGTCCTTTACAAGGATGAAGATTCCGGAGGGTAACCAGAGTCTGGCCAGCTAGGATCAGGGGCTCCAAGTTACAGGAAGGCTCATCCTTCCCTTATATGTTTTTTATAAAAGGTGTTGTCTATAACTATGTTATCAACGTCCGCTGTTCGGGGTTCATCCAGATGACCACGTGGGTAGCACGTGGTTGAACAGCTTTTCGCAGCCCTCCCCTGTATGGGTAGGGTCTCCGGGCGAGTACCTGCCGCAGTATCGACCTTAACAGGTCCCTTTGGCACGTCTCCCCGTTTGGCTGCCACACGCTCAACCCTTCCCGTCCCATAGTTGACAAATTGAATGGAGAATGGCACGGGGTTTACGGTCGTTCGGGAAAAAACCAAACAACCACCCGGCCCGTCTACCTTACAATTCCGAGACAGGAAGTCGTACCCCAACAATCCGTCTTCCTCCAAACCCGGCAAGGAGTCTACTATTTGGAAACTGCAGGGAATCTCATGGTGCAACTTGAAATTCCCAGTGCAGCATCCCCTCGACTTGCCTTTGACAAACAGCGCTTGGAGCGTTGTAGATTTATGCACATCCATGCCATATCTAGGATGGAGTGCCTTCAGCTTCAACAGGCTGATCTCAGCGCCGGTGTCCACGATTAGGCGCGTAGGGTTTCTACGGCCAATGTCTAAAGAGAGAGCGACAATCGGGACCTGAGTCGGCGAAAACTGAGAACAGCTGGAGCTGGGTTTCGTTTTTAGTGCGGTCGGGTAGGATCTTGCCGACCCGACCTTGGGGAGTTTCCCGAACTCTCCCATTTTGCCTTATGTCGACACTCTGCCGCCTTGTGAGTGTGTCGACCGCAAAACTCGCACAATGTTCCGCTCCCCCGTTCAGGAATATTCCGCTCGGGAGTCCCACTGGACTCCGAACTAGCGGAACTGGAGCTATTCTTTCTGCCCACTTTGGGCCCAATGCGCCGGGGCTGCCATTCCCGGCTCCCCGCGCTGCCCGATGCGGCGTCATGTCTCGCATCCGCTTTTGAGGATTTCGAGTCCATGGATTCGGGTCGCTCACCGCCACCGCCCGACACGGACGATCGTCGCCCATCATCTCTACCCACTTTCCGGGAATCCTCACTCTCCGCGCTACTATTACCGGCCTTCCGATTTCGCCGACGCTGCCTCCGACGCTTTCCGCGTCTATTTCTCGCGCTTCCCCCAGTCTCCACACGGGTGTCTTGCTCTCGGCTCGCAACAGGTGCTGTTCCGGCGTGCCGCTTACGGGGAGAACCCTGGGAATTCTGTTGTTTTTCCCACCTTTGCCTGTATTCGCACCCGCGCAAGCTATGACCTTGTCGGCCACAAAACTCGCAACAGCACCGGACGCTGAATACTCTGGGGCCTGATGTCGCCGGTCCGCCGCCCGTAGACGGGGGCTGCGGCTCTGGTAGGGCTCTCCGCTGATACTGTGGTCGCTGATAAGGCGGTTCTTGCCGTGCGAAACCGCCCTGCTGACCTCTACCCCTGTATGTGGTCTGGGGACCGCGCGTCCTCGTCGGACGATCCGGGCAGTCCACTATGTCGTGGCCATACCGCCAACACTCGCGACAGAAGGGAGTGTTTCGTCTTTGTAGACACTCGTCGTATACGTGACCCATCACTTTGCAGAAGCTGCATGTTGTCTGGGATTCCAGGGGGCGAGCCGATCGATCAACCGAATCCCGGACCGGATTGTCCCGATCCGATCGATCTCCAGGCACATACGCCCCTTGAGCCAAACCCTGCGACCCTTCACTCCGACTCGAGGAAGACACGGTATTTGACCACGCTCCCTCGCCAGAGGAGGCCGGAGCATAGGCACCAGCATCCCGTCGATAATTGAGAGGTCCGCACGACCGCTCCCGAACAAAACTATCCTCCTCCCGTCGACGACTATCAGGCTCTTCGGCCGGCAACACAAATGACACCGCCCGGGGATTTAAACTCGACAACACCGGCGTCGGCGCCGCGGTGCAATCCCTAAAAGTGGAGGATGTGTTTTCCATAAAAGTTGAAGAGCTTCCCAGTCCTACACCTAATGATTCTGACGCTGGATCGGCGATTCCGGGCCGCGCATCCACAAACAAGTCGTCCTGCCTCAACATTTCCTTTCGAGCTCGCTCAAATGCAGTTAGGTGGTCCACCAGGTTTCGAAAAGGGACATTACCCAACGTGAGAAGGAAGTGCTTTAGTCCTTCCTCCCTCAGACCCCTTATCAACACCGGTTTGGCCATGCCCTCAAGCTGGCTGGCGAAGACGGACCTACCCTGGCGACCATAAAAGCGCTCAGCTGCCTCCTCGCACCGTACCACGGCCCGCCTCACTCGGGAAACGAAACTTGTGGCATCCTCGGAAGGAAGTTGTCGCATTTTGGAAAGTTGAGCACACAACTCCTCATACGACACCCGGGGTTCGTAGGCCTCTCTGAGACGCTGTTCCGCTTCAAGGAATGTCGTGGGTGGTCTCTCCTCGAACATTCGATAGGCCCCGCCGCTCAGCCTAGAGGGCAGCCACCGGAGGAAGGTATGTACCTCCTCCACCGCCAGCCCATCCAAGGTCCTTCTACAGCCTTTGAGAAACGAAGAGAGTCTCTCGGCTGTATCCGGGCCTTCCTGTCCCGAAAACATGGGGACCGCCTTCGACACAAGGTCGAAAACCCTATCTGTGCCCAGCATGGTCCGTACAGGACATGGTTGTGCGCCCAGTTTAAAGTACGAGGGCATCGGTGTGTCCTCCATGCTCCCGACAGGCCGTTTACCGACGGTGGGAGGGGGGCGTGTTGGCGATCGGTCGTCCACAAATTCGTCCCTCGAATCTTGGAACGCCTCCGGATCCACCTCGTCAACCGGCGGCTCGGGAAATGCCTGGGGTCGTGCCCGGGCAGGGGTGCCCTCTCGGACATCCCTTTGTCGCTGCCTTGTCTGCATCTGCCGGCTGTCTAACTAAACCTAAAATCCCACGATATTAAGACCAAAATCGGAAACTCAACAAACCCTATGGCAAACAGTAAAGCCGGGGAAAAACCACAAAATTAGTAGTAGGAAACACAGTCCAACTCCGAGATCCAACAAAAACACAACAACAAACACAACTCGTCCAACGAGAGAACCAACCCGAACGCAACAGAACCAATCCGTACACGAGCCGGCCGGATATCGGATACAAACCCACAACGTCTGTTCCGATCAACGTTTTATTTCGAAATCTCCGATCGCTAAAAGGCCGCACACGAATCGAGGGGGCGCGAAAAAACAACAATGAATACAACCCCCACAACAGACAAATAAACACTCCTACAGGGGATAAACTCTTCTCCCAGCCACAAGATCACGCGAGAACAACACAAATGATCACTACACCGCCCGAGAAGAGAGAGAGAGAGACAGAAAAAGGAAATAAAAACCTCAACGCGCCACCCGTCGTGTATAAAAATAATATCTACCTCGCAGCTGAAAAGGAAGAAAAGCAGAATCCCGATTCCAAACAAAAATCCAGAGATCGATAAAGCCAGCAATGAATATCTCTACCATTTAACCGAAGAGACTTAGTAATAGTAAAACTAGTTAATAAATAAATAAATTAGTTGGATAATAAGAAAATAAATGCAACAATAAAGAATTAATAAATAACAGCAAACAACAGCTTAACACTAAAACCTAAACAATCCTACAAATATTTGGTACACAAATTCCAAAACTTTGAAATATATCCACAATCAAATTATTTAACAAATCAAAACAAACAAAACAAAAAAAAAATTTCTCCGCTACTCCGCTATGCTGGGCCTTCGCCGACCGCTGCTCATTCGACCGCCTCGAACTGTGGGGGGTAGGAAGTCGGGTCGCCAGCATGGGCGAGAGTTCTACCGCCAACCCACTCGTTCACTAAAACAAACTTCCTCCGATTAATAAATTGGAAATTGCCACACACCGAACACCGCAGCAAAATGTTCACAGACAAAAGAAGTAAACGCTGTCAGTCCGAGAAATAAAACGCACGGTAGGACTTCCATAACTAAATGTTCTTTTATTTCACTTTAATTGCAAAACGATTGACAAAGGTTATTTTATTTACTAAAGTAAATCTTAGGACAATGAAAATATTTACATTAAACGGAACGAAAGGAGTTTATAATTATTTACCGACTAATGTAAAATAAAGTAAACCCGATTGACTCTGCAAAGGGATACGACCTTTGTGCCTCGCACCGTACCGGTGCACTCGGTACGGCGGATGATGACGCGACCGTCGCGAACGGTGGTTGGAATACGACTCCAACGATATCCTCTCCAATAAGGATATCGTTTTTTTACCTACCACCAGGGAAACGTAAAGTCTCTCTTGGTGGTATAGGAAACCAGATCTTGTAATACCGGTCATGGTGGTATGTGTGGGATCGTTGAGATCAATGCTATTCACACGTGCAGTGGAACAACGAAACAGGCAGGCGGCAAGGACAAAGGAAAAGGCGACCAAATGGTTCGCTCTTTAATAAGGGTCATGTTTATACGATGCCTCGTCGCTATTTTCGACGTTGGGAGAAAAAGGTGCTAAAAGCAAATTGGATGTTTATGGCATCTCTGGCTGCAGTAGAAACCGGGTTCATATTTGCATTAGGAAATGCTGGAGAATTTGGTTTCAGCGTCTATTGCGCTAATTATATGCAGCTGCTTGGGTTGTTTGTTGGTAAGACAAACAAAAAAGGTTGCCAGGCAATGTGTATGAAAAGGTATATGACGCGGCTGGGAAAATAGACGGCGCGATATTTATGGTCTCTGTCATGACGGTTACATTGATTGCAATCCGAATTATTTTGTTTACAGGAATTTGTCTGGTACCGAATTGGTTCAGAATACCAAATAAGAAAACAAAGAAATCTTATGAAAAATTGTATGCGAAGGGATGCATGAAGGTAAGTTTTCTCTATAGGGATTTTAGGGTTATAATAATTGGGTCTGTTTGATGCGTGAAGCATCTAAGATGCTAATGCGAATTGCATTAGCGAAAGCTGGTGCAGACCCGGGTTATGGTTATGGGGGTTTTTTCAGGAAGGCGAGCCGTGGGATCTGGCGGAACCGACACAGAACCTCCTTCAGAATTTTCCTCCCGACAGTCGTTCCTGTTCAAGTATAGGGACGTATGGAGCCTCTGGGCTCCACCCACCAATGGTCGTGCACCTCCGAGCTAAACGTGCTCGAGGATTTAAGGCAAAATGCCAGTGCAGATCCAACTAATGGGCACCGGCTGCGCCACTGTGGCAATATGTAGCCACAGGAAATTTAATATATATTTAAAGTCAAAATTGATTACCTGGTTCTGGGGGAGGACTGCTTCCGTGGCTCCGAATTGAGAAGCGGCTGTGTCTCCGAGATTCCAGGCTTTATGCTTGCAGCTGTTGCAGTACACGCCTTTAATGAGGCTCCTCAAAGGCGTTTCCCAAATAAAATCGTATAATAGGCATCTTATATTAACCACACGAGATTCCGTTGAGCACCGCAAGTAGTTACTGACCAAATTAATTATTTAAGATTCAGTTGCATATCAAGAATAATATGATTGATAATTATCAACGTCTCACTCGGGTTTACAATCAATGTTCGAGGATTAGGATTGTATCAGAAGGTTTGAGATAGACAACACAAATTCCACTTGTTCAGATGTTATCTTAATTCGTTTTGTTTTATTATTCTTGTTTTTTACTTTTGTTTTTCTTTCGACATTCAAATTTTACAAATTCTTTTTTTTTTCAAAACCAGCGATCAACAACGGGGACAATCTCACTGTTTCTTCCTTTTTCAACTGCACAAAAAACGTTTCTTTTCCTTTGTCAAAAAAAAAACCGTGCACACCGGAATTCAAAACCGTATTCCAAAACATTTACCCACCGTCTCTCTCGCTCCCCATTCACGTCCACTTCGAAAAACAAATTCGAACTCGAAGAACTGCACGATCCACACCCGAATCGGGGCGTGTTCAAAAACTCACTTCTGGATCGTGCAATTCCTCCACCACCTTACCATCATACTTCCTTAAAACAAATTATGTTATTACTTAAATACAAAATTATTAATTGATGGGGTGGCCGACGTACGTAACGTATATGTGTTCCCTGAGGTCCACCTGCTCTCGCCGTAATCATGTATTTTGTTTTGTATTCATTTATTTCTAGGCCTACCTCTTCTGCCGCTTTCATGATGATTTCACAGTTTTTACTAGCAGTTTCTAGATTATCGCCCAGAACGGCGATGTCATCCGCATATGCGAGCACTTGTGTTACCCCGTTCAGGGATGATCCGGATGACATACTTGAGCACAAGATTAAAAACACACGGTGATAGACCATCTCCCTGTTTTAGTCCGTCCCTGATTTCAAATGGTTCCGAGAGGTGGTTTTCTATTCGAACTCGCCCTTTATTTTCGTTCATGCAAATTTGAATGAGGGCGGCATATTTATTCGGGACTCCCAGCTCAACTACAATATGGTGGAGTCTTTGCCTTGAGACCGAGTCGTAGGCTTTTTTGAAGTCAACGAACAGTTGGTGAACCGTCTCTCCGTATTCCCACTTCTTTTCCAGCAGTTGTCTTATTGTGAACATTTGGTCGCTTGTTGGCCGGTTCTTACGGAATCCACATTGGTAGTCTCCCAATATCTCTTCTGCGTACGCTGTGATTCTCGCCAGAAAGACATTTGTTAATATTTTGTATGCGGTTGGGAGCAATCATATTCTTCTGTAGTTTTCGCAGTCAGATCTGTCGCCTTTTTGAAAATGGGAACGACTATTCATGTTTTCCATTTTTCCGGAGTGACTTCCTTATCCCATATGCACACATTCATAGAAAAGCTTCTAGTGAACGCAAATATTGTGATCCTCGATTGATTGCTATGCCGCTCGGGTTTCCATTTCTGTAGATTGTACCAATCGAAGTTTTCACACTTCTCCGATTGGGTTCCACAAAAGTTTAAGGAACACTCTGAATTTCACCACAAAATTGCTTTTAACGATGAAGTTCATTTTTAGGTTATGTACTTTGTCTCAAAATATGGTATGTTGAACACTAACACACACGCATGTGCTTTGAGAGACGCCATTACATCTACATCAGCGTGATTAGGCCGTATTTTATCGTTCATGAAAACGATAGCCATACGGTTGTTGGAAGACTATTTTTTGGCCACAAGTGGAAGGACAAGACATTAGTGATATGACATTCCAACAACATGGAGTCACATTCCAAACAACTGATCAAGCAATTGGTCTATTGAAGGGGAGGTTTGGTAACAGTGTAATCTAAAAGAAATACAGCGGTCGAGTGGCCACCTCGCTCAAGGATTTCCTTGATTTACAGAGAAGATTGAAGGTGTAAAGTGGTCGCAATACGTGTGTACGTCCGTAGGTTCAATTGAAGGTGTCGGCAATAAACTTACTCCTTGCCACGTTAAAATTGTGGCCAGTTTAGGGAGATTTATTTAGAGAGTAGAATGCCATTGGTTTATTTTTAACGAGTGTTTTTTACCAATACTTTGATCACATGTTCAACTCGTCTGTCAGATACTCTATTAGGGCATAGTTATGTCACAAAATAATTCATATAATCGATTAAAAACCCCAAGTTTCATCGATTTTAATGTTTTACTGTGACACGATATCGAATATTAGGTTAAAAATGTCCTCACTCACCACTTAGAATCGCACATAGCCATTCGAGTTTTGGGTACATACTGCAGACGATCCCTTTGTGGCCCGACTCCAAGTTCTCCAACGAGGCCACATGACCACTTTTATGCACTCAATGGAGCCAATAATTATCCCGGTATGTCAATGTTCCTGTGGTTCCTTTGGGTCATGTTTGTATTCCCAGCTAGGTTGGGAAGACTTCCTGATTGCAACATTTCGCTCTTTATTGACCGTGCATGCTACATGCACGTGTACACAGACACATTCACACTATAGTCATTCGACACAGTTTAATTTTATCCTTTTATTTTATTTTATTGGGCGGTTATGTATCGAAAGTTTCATTGTGGAATAGCACCGTGTGAACAGGATATGCAGGTGAGAGAGAATCCTGTAGTCGGATTTAATTCGATTTAAATTGATCGTATCATATATCGTCAATAAATTCTTTGCGCACACGTGGGTTGCAGTTTTATGAGTTGAGGGGTGTATGGAGATTAAAATCAGGAATATTGGTAGAATTTAAATTTTTTTATGATTAAGAGGGAAATACACAATAACGGAACCTCGTTTTTGGTATACCTGCCAATATATACAGATAATGTATCGAGTACGGTTAAAGTTTGAAGTTCGAAAATGTTGTCCTCAAAAGTGTTATGTTCTTAAACCGTTTTGTGGCATCTGGGAGCTGATTATGTATGAGGGAAACTAAGCAAATCTTTCTCGTACTAAGTATTCCAAAAATAGTTAAAGCAATTCCAATTTAATATCTGTTCAATGCCTTGTTGAATTGGTGTATATGACATTTGGTCTGGGGAATTATGCCCTCCCCCTAATTCTAGAGTACCCAACTTTGATGGTTTGAATGGAAATTTAATTTGCAGTTTTAGTGATTCTTCTTAGTGAATAATTGGATGATTATGGAAGCCGAGTTATTTTGATTAATTGAACCACAAATGAAATGTCAAACGTGGGCATATAATACTTTATGTACAAATTCGTATTTGTAAGGCTTTTATATATCGTATAAAAGTACACGATAATATTTGTGCTGAATAAACTTATAAGATGTTGATTCACTAGGCAATTAAAACGTACAAACGAACAATCGCTGTACAACGCTGTTGGTATGTCATATGCCATTCTTGTGAATTAGCCCTGAAAAATGTTAAGGCATCATCGTAAAAAGGTTTTGAATATCCGCTTCATGGTTCATAAATTATAACTCTCTGTTGTTGAAGGAGAGAATTTGGGAGGTTATGAGTGAGAGAATCTGACTTTTTTTTCGATTTCCGACATATGCTTTAACCTAGGAAGCATATGTTCTGCGGTGTGGACTTGGTTGGTGCGGATTTATTGGTTGTACTTGGCTTCATTCATCTTCGGAGAATGAAGCAGCTTATGAGGGTACTGGGAGAAATGAGCTGGATGTGGACCTCCGCAGTTACAGCATGTCACAGCGATTTCCATAGTGGTAATGGATCCATCACGGTCTGTGGTTTGGATTATTCTTGCTCCCATACCCTGTGGATTGACTTTGCATTCTACTGGCTGATGTTCATCGGCACATCTGCCGCACCGTATATTTAGGTGGCAATCCACCGACATGTGTCACGACCCTTGGCATGTCTTGCAATGGAGTATGCTTTGTTTGTGGGGCTCCTCGATACTGATCGTGTGCGTAAACAAATACTTAATTTGTTTGAGGTTGTTGGTATCTTCATTTGGAAGGATTTGGATATTTCGTAGGTTCTTTAAGTTGTTTTCTCGCATGTATGGAGTTTGGAAATAGCATAGCCTATGGATTTTCAGCTCTGGACAAATCCTGAACATCTTTGACGCTAGTTCTTCATTGGTCCAAGTTGGACCGATGTGCCTAATGATGAATGTTGCTGGTTTGAGGTGATGGTGTTGTAAGGTAAAAAATTGGTGTCCTAGTTCCACAAGTTTTTTAACAGTCTTGTTGTGATCAGCCAGATTTGTTGTTGTAATGGAGATAGAGGAGCCTAGGAGCCTTTAGTGTTTGTGGTGAAGTTACGGTGTCCTAGGCCATTTTCTATTATTAGGATTATTTCCTTGATGCTTGTCATCTTTTTAATGTAAATTGGTGGTGGTCTAATATTTTGTGCTAAGCAGGCAGGGAACTCGGTGCTGGCTTGGCTTGTTCAGTTTTGCGGATGATAGTACGCTTGTTTCCTCCTTTTCGAGTGATCGGCCGATTGGTGGATCAACATCACACCAGCAGAGATGTAGACAGATTGACTGTCTGAATCGGGATCTGGATAAAGTCCTGCAGTGGGGAAAGGCCAATCTTGTCGACTTCAATGCAGCGAAGATCCAGTTTGTTGTATACAACATTCAGAAAGAAAACTGGATCATCGATTCCACAGCTGATGATGAATGGCCGGGCCCTCGAGGCTGGGGAAAGTTTGAGATTGCTCGGCGTCACGGTCTGTAGGAATGTATCATGGCATAAACACGTGTCGAGTATCGCCAAGTCAGCCTCAGGAAAACTGAGTTATCTTTTTAGAACCAAGAGCCCAACTTCTTCCCCTATATAAATCCCAAATTAGACCTGCGCTCGAATATTGCTCTCATGTTTGGAGCTCGGCTCCTAAACATACCCTCGACCTACTTGAGAGCATACAGAGACGAGCGATCTGCCTGATCGGGGACTCGGCGCTGACGTCGGGACTACAGTCGCTATCACATCGAAGGCGCGTAGCCGACCTCTGTCTGTTTTACAGATGTTATCACGGGTGCTGTTCTTCGGATATTCTTGGTACTGTTCCACGCAATTCGGTTTATATGCGCTCCACAAGACAATCCGCCGGATCGCACCCGTTTTTGGTTCATCTCCCGACGGCGCGAACATCCCTGTATCAGAACTCGTTCCGTTACAGAGCGGGGAAGCTGTGGAACTCCCTTCCCACGCGAGAGTTGCCGGAGCGTTACAACCTGCAACTGTTCAAAAAGAACGGCAACAGTTATTTGATGGCATCTCGGAGCGCCCACTCGGCGCTATAGGTTCGCCTCTCCCGAGTGAAGTCTAAAAAAAAAAAGAAAAAGATTCCTTACGGGTTCGCGGTAGTTGTTTGGGGGGAGATGTTTGATGGTTTAAACTGGGTTGTTGAGAGGGCGTTATTTCTATACTGGCATCGTGACTGTTTTTGGTGGGTTGCTGTAGGGACAGAATTTCATCCTGGTTGTTTTATATATTCCATGCCTTCGTGGAATTTTTCTTCGTAGTCAAAGTGTTTTGCTTGACTTTCCATGTACGTGGTCTTCTTCGCTGAGTTTTGTAGAGTTTCGATGGCTCTTCTTTCCGTTCTAATATGTAGTCCCGGGTAGTGCTCGGATCGTTGTATGGCATATGTGAAAACAGATTTCGACTACATGTGGCGAAAATTACAGGTGTTTGAATAGTTTTTTCTTATTTAATTTTTTTTTTTTTGCAATTAGAACCTGTTACAATATTCACGAATAAACGCAATATATCATACAAAAACTACACCAAGTCACAAAAATCGATGTCAACTGCGATAGATCGACGACGAATTTACGTCGACGAATTAACGAATTAACACAAAGATCTACCACCCCTAATCCAGGGTGTTACAAGTCACCGTGCCCATTGGATGGTTTGCAGCCAGAGGTATACCGGCTGTATTATAATGGCGCGTCTCTGACACCGGCTCGAATCAGAGCAGTAAGCAGACCTTACCATATCAAAGAGGGACTCTGATATGGCGGATTATTTGAAATCCCAAGACTCGTGGGAAAAAAATCGATATACAAAAAACAATCTCACGAAAAACCCGGTAGGCGTAGGTGTGAGAAGCCGAAACACCGAGTCGGCAAAAAGAAGGCGTAGGGAAAAACGGAAAAATACGGGATATACGCGTCGGGACGTGGAATGTTCGAACGTAATATAAACCAGGCGCTATACAGACGGTCGTAGAAAACTCCCAACAATATAAAATGGACATCGGCGCGCTTCAGGGAGTCCGACTCCCACATCAAGTAATCGTAACCAACGGGTTTACGCTGGCGTGTGGCGGGACCGATACCCATAACCTCGGAACTGCCTTCGTCATAAGCAAGAAGATTACGCCCCATGTAAAACATGTGAAATTTATTAATGACCGAATGTCGGTGCTAAAAATACAGGGCCCATGGTACAGTTATGTATTTATAAACGTACATACCCCAACAGAATCTACCGACGAAGAAACGAAGGAGACGTTCTAGAGGAAGTATTTAAAGGGATCTCATCATTCGATGTTAAAATCCTCCTCGGGGACCTCAATGCAAAAATTGGAAGGGAAAATGTATTCCCACAAACTATAGGTAAAGAAAGCCTACACGACGTTTCAAATTATAATGGAATTCGAATTATTACGCTTGTAGCGTCAAAATATCTGGTAGTGGAACGCACGATGTTCAAGCACAAGCAAATCCATAAAGCCACATGGATCTGTGGCGGTGCACTTACCTAAAAACCCCCATAACCTCATCCCAAGTCGCATAAGTTTTGCTAATGCAATCGCATTAAGCACCTGAAAATGCTTCACGCATTAATTAGATCAAAGCTATAATCTTAAAGCCCCTGTAAAGAAAACTTACCTTTTCATCCATCACTTCGCATACAATGTTCCGTAAGATTTCTTTCTTTGGTTATCTGGAATTCCAAACCAATTCGGCACCTTCGGTACCAGACAAATTCCTGTAAACAAAATGATTCGGTTTGCACACAATGTAACCGTCATGACAGGGACCATATATATTGCGCCGTCTATTTGCCAACTTCGCCATGTGTACGATAAATTTCTTTACGTACACATTGGCCGGCGACCTTTTTCTCCAAGCAATAAAATTCTTTAACTCGCACCATGTGCAAACAGAAGAACGCTGTTCCTACATAGGTTTCCTGTGATACCATAAACGGTTCATATCGTTTGTGGTATCCGAAAAACTTTTTTTTTTCATTTAATGAGCGGCTGCTATTTATTTATCCGACCCTCATTACCGAACGGTGCACAAGCAAACCCATTAGCATCCGACGGGATTCGATTTGTTTACACACATCTCTTGGATGCCCATTATGCCTCTTCTTTGTGTTCCACGTTCGTCTAATGGTTTTGATCCTTGAAAAGAACCGACGTACACCCATACATGTGTGCCATGACGATCTCCTCTAATGAGATCCGGTTATCACTACAAGTAAAGGAGATGCATCCAAAGATTCTTTTGACAGCGTCTTAATATCGCGCAGTCAAATTCCATCCGCTGACCAGCATCGTCACGCGATCTTCCGCTCTCCGCCGGCTGCGGAGATGCGTAATATACCTCGGGGTCGTGTTGAACTTTGTTTGTTTTCCAATTGTTTGTCGAGTTTGTGCCGCGGTTCGTTCGAGACAGTGAAAAAGAATTTATAAGTGAGAAAAGTAACATTATTTTAAAACAATGAACCCCGAATTGCTGTTGATCGGTGCACTCTTTGCACTGGGCGCCATCGTCGTTGCTGATGTCTCCACAAATGTAATACAATTAAATAACTTATTCAATTAAGAACCCTGCAGTAAATTTCGTTGTGAATCTAAAAATAAAAGAACTTTCCAGAATAAACAATTAATCACTTCTAGTGGACGGTGTGTTGTTCGTTCCGTGCTTTGGTGTCCGTTTTGTTGGTTGTGAATAAACGTGGCGGTGTTTCGTTCATTCGTTTGGCGATTAACTCTTGCCGGAACTTTAGTGACAGTCGGGTGGGGAAGAAGTGAACCGTGTGCCCGTGTCCGGCATAATACTTCTCCCCCCCATAGATCTCACCCGACAGCGTAACGCGTGGCCAAATAGACCACTTCCTCGTAGATAAAAGACACCACTCGAATATCCTTGACGTAGGATCATAAAGAGGAGCAGATTGCGACTCCGATCATCTTCCAGTTATGGGCAAAATCAGGAGTCGGCTCGCAGCAAACCCACATGGGCAGTCACGGGAGACGAGCAAAAAGTTCGACATTGATAAATTAAAAGACCTACGCAAAATGGCTGAATATCAAGACGGATTAACGAATAGATTTAGCATCCTAGAGAATGGAAGCAGTGAGGAAGAGGAAGCCAATAGTGTGGACGATAAATGGTCATCGATCAGAGACACAATCAAACAAACAGCCCAAAAGGTTGTAGGATTTAAGAAAGCAATTAAGTCCAAACCGTGGTTTGACGATGAGTGCAGGGCGAAGATCGAACAACGTAAACGCCTCAGAGTGATCTACTTACAAAGATATGATGAAGTCAACGCAGAAACATACGCGACAATTCGGAAAGAGGCAACGAGACTCTTCAAACGCAAAAAACGCGTATGAGATAAGACTCGGATCGAAAAAAATCCTAGAAAATGCCAGAGCAAAGAATATCAGAGGTATGTATGCCGGCATAAACTCAATTAGAAATGGCTACCGAGGGAGAGCCAAAATAATTCGAGATAGAAACGGCTGTCTGGTCACAGAAACAAAGAATATCGTGACAAGATGGAGGCAGTACTTTGAAAACTTGCTTAATGTGTGCACCCATCAACCACAAATAAACGCACCAGGCGTACATACAGCCGAGCCTCAGATCCCAAAGTTCTCTTTCAACGAAGTTGTACACGCAATAAATCGATTGAAAACCAACAAGGCTCCCGCAGTCGATTACATACCGGCAGAGCTAATGAAGCATGGAAGATAGGCAACCGCTCGAAATATCCATCAACTTATTAAAACATTATGGGTTAAGGAAGTCACTCCGGAAGAATAGAAAACCTCAATAGTCGTCCCCATTTTCCAAAAAGGCGACAGATCTGCCTGCGAAAACTACAGACGAATATCACTGCTCTCGACCACATACAAAATACTAACAAATGTCATACTAGCGAGAATCACACCGTACGCAGAAGAAATATTGGGAGACTACCAATGCGGATTCCGTCGGAACCGGTCAACGAGCGACCAAATGTTCACAATAAGGCAACTAGTGGAAAAGAAGTGGGAATACGGAGTGAGGGTTCACCAACTGTTCGTTGACTTCAAAAAAGCCTACGACTGAGTCGCAAGGCAAAAAATCTACCATATTGTAGTTGATCTGGGAATCCCGAAAAAATATGCCGACCTTATTCAAATCTGCATGAACGAAAATAAAGGGCGAGTTAGAGTAAAAAACGGCATCTCGGAACCATTTGAAATCCCCGACGGACATTAATAGGGGATGGCCTCTCACCATGTCTTTTTAACCTTGTGCTCGAGTATCTCATCAGAAAGACAAAATCGGCGGATCATCCCTGAGTATGATATCCACTTTGCTTTCTGCCAATCTTATACTATTGTTTTTTTTTTTTTCGTTCACTAATCCTCTTTGCACTACTCACTTTGTTTATTCACCGATTGTCACTTTGACATTTGTTAAGTTGATTTGCTCTTTTTTTTATGTGTCTTTATGGGCCTTTAATAAGCTTGCAATTAACTCTTTCTTTATAGTTTTCTACGAGGTCAGTGCAATTGAATGTCGGCCGACTGAAAATTGACAAGAAATGTAATGTGTCCCCACTATGTAGTGGCATTTAATCAAAAAATCCATTTTCGTGTGCGGACATTATATATAAATGAATATATTACAATCCTTGTAAAAACTACAATTGAATAAGTAAAACTTATTGGATCACACATTACTTAAATGTGATGTAATAGAATGAGCATCAAATCCTGATAGGATTTACAGCTACTGACTCAATTTATTATATTCGATTTTAATAATTCCGTCCTCTACTCAGCGTTCTGGACTGTCCATGAAAACCACTCCATACAATATAAGATTATCAACTTGGCACGTTTCTCAATTTAAATTTGTACTGCCATTTCATGTCAGTCATTTTTCACACCCTTGTAACATGTGTCACCGCCAGTGAATGCCTCGAATAAGCATGACTTGAATCGAAGGTGAATTCTCGTCAGCAGTTAACCTACAATACACAAACGACTTCACCTTTGGTATGAGCTGGGTGTTGGTGAATTGTAAATTAATTTCCTTCCCTTCTCTAGTTGAACATGCATCTTCAAATATATTATATTTGTCCAGGACATTCACGCAGAACTGCTGTTCAACAGGAACTTGATTGACCACCGTCATATTACTGAGAACTTATCCTATGACAACTTCAACAAATAACCCCCTTACCAGGTGTGGGTTCGCATTCGCACTACCCACATGTAATCATGGCAATTTGCCGCAAAAACTCAAGTTTGTTTGGTCAGCTACTGCTTGTCGCACATTCTCAACTCTATACTCCTTTTCCGGGTGTCTGTATTGGGCCTAAATTGATTTCCGGTTATTCAAAAAACCCTCCTCCAGGATCATCTTCGTAGTAGTAGAGTAGTATCCACTTTTATCTCCTCTCTGCCCTCCAAACACCTTTAAAAATAGTTTACTGATGACGTACCCAAGTAGACGTGGCTGAAAATGTGCATTGAACAAGAAATGCATATTCAAGTAGTTTCACAGCTACTCAGGATAACTGAGGACATACAACCGCACCATATGGGTAAGGTGGTGTATTGAATTGAACTGAATGCCCCGGCAACACCATCAGGTGGTGTTTAATATCTGGGTCCTCTATTGCATGCATAAATTAAGCTCAAGACCATGCCTGGGGTCTCCGGTGAGGTTTGTCGAATTTCTGATTTGCATGCCCCATTCAGCGGGGGTAAAGGTGGCAATTGGGCAGACAAAGAGGCAGAACTGCCATGAGCTGCGCTCTACCAAGTTAAATATTTAAATTACTCACCCGAGTACTAGATTTTCGTCGGCGTCTTTCTTTCAAGCAAGCAGCCCTTAAGGGCCACCCCTCACCGAAATGCACGCATACTGCAAAAAAATTACCCTCTACCCTGAAGAAAAACCCTAAAACAAAAATGCTGAACAAAGTAGAAAAGAGCGAAGTGAAAAGAACCGTTTCAGAGGATTAGCGATGATGATGAAACCTTTGCCTATGATGACGTCGTCGCATCGTTTCAGAAGAAGTTTTGAGGTTTATTGTTCTTTGTATGAAAGTTTTAATTGAATTGAAGTTCCGTTCGGAGATTTTATGACCAAGCTTGGTGAAGCAGGTGCTGTTGCCAGCGCACGGGTTTCGATTTGTGTTTACCAGGTGCTGCAATTTAAATACTTAAATTCTCTTATTTGTTAGCCAACATTTCGAACAACGATGAAACGATGCTGATTGCTTGGAGATACCATGAGACAGGCAAGTCGAGTTTAGTTGTAGTCAGAAACTTGGAAAGATATCATCAATTATCTGAATAGCAATGCAAAGCGATTTTGAAATGCTTCGAAACAGGTTTGTTTCATGACTGAGGTTCGCAGAGTGAGTAGATTACCAAAGTTAGTAGATTAAATTCTAAATATTTTCTAACACCACCAGAAATTTTCATTGGAATTTTCTACAGTATTTTCTTATGGAATAAACTTCGAGGAGCTGACAGGTTACATACTTCACATTCACAATTCTTGTCTGGAGGTCTGTCTAATACTAAACACTTACTGTGGTGACAGATGTTAAATTAACGCCTTATATAAAGTGTATTTCAAATTTCGCAAATTGGCGTGCCTTAGAATCAATATGACCTGCTCTATCTGAACTGCTTCAACCAATTAAATACATGAACCAATGGCTTAATTGTACTGGATAAGTTGTCAATAAAGAAGAAGAAAGTAACTACCTCCCAAGACTAATGTCCATCGAAATTCAAGTCATCAGCCCTCTGAAACCGATCGCAACTTCTTACAATTACGCAAACAACCAGGGTTTTTATTTTTGTTCACCACAAATTGTTTTTGTTTAATACCGTAAAAGTCCAAGCATAGTTTGGAAAGGACAAGACCAAATGAAGAAGCAGAGCATTCAAAAACTGGGTGTTAATACACATTTCTTTCTATATAAAACTTGCGTGCAAATGATATTTCGGAGTCCCCTAAATTTCACAGGACAGTGCGAGTGGAAAGAGGCAGATGACTAGGAAAGGAGGGTACTCATTTGTGCTGTTCGGCCAAAGAACGACTATTTTTATGTTTATCCCTTCATCTGGAGTTAATCTTTAATATGAAATGCTGGGCACTATTAGATTCACTGGTATCGCGAGAAAATGTCTGCAAACATGAAATACATTCCCTAAGTTCAGTTGAGCAACAACTGTGAAAACACCCATAATAAAGAGACAGCCTGGATATATTGTGCCTACGTTCTAATAGTGTAATTGCAAGACTTACTCCTTACGCTCCAATGAGTTTCATAGCTTGTTTTTACATTCTATCAAGCCCATACTACTGACAGGATGTAAGAAACTAGAAACTGTATTCCATTTAAGGGCAAATATACACCATGGAAATTGTATCCGAATCGTATGGGGTGAAGCATTTCTGGCATCTCTTAAAAGTCTTCTACATTTGGTCGCATTTTAGCCTCTTCAAATTTATGGCTGTTTCAAGAGAATCTAATTAATTTACATGCCAAGATTTCATAGTGTCATCGACCATGCAGGAGCCGTTCTAGGATATTGGTTTTTTTTTTTTTTTTTTTTTTTTTTTTTTGGTAGGAAGGCGGAACCTCTAAAGATACCTCTGAACCGATCCAGAGGCATGCCGCATTTTTACCGACTAAAACCACTTCCCGCACATATTCCCGTTGGTTCCCGCGGAACTTTCTTTTAGATATTCCATTGCGGCGCGGTACGGAGTATACTCGTTTCTCCCCTTGTCGCGTTGCAACTGCTGCTTCATGTCATATAGAATGTCATTTATTACGGACAATGCTTGTTTGGAACTTAGCATGTATTCGGTTACCCCTATCGTAGTAACGCCCCGTATCATCTAGGATATGTCTAAATTGGGATTTGACTTTGATGATAAGAGCTTTAAATTCATTGGTTATCACCTGGTTAGATAATCTTCGTTCGTATACGAGTAACTTGTTGAGGTCGGAACTAAATGAATTCTGCGTGTTCTACTGCGATTCAGAGAGGTTGGTCGGACAAGTTCAAGAAATTCAACGTGCTGATATAAAGTCAAAAGAGTAAATTAGGTTTTGTGTTAAAGGCACGAGATCATTTTTAGTAATAGGCAATACAATAGATGAGAATAGATGAGAGTATGGAACCTTGGGGATACCAGCATTCATTTTATGGGAGGCAAATTTAACTCCGCCCAAAACCACTTTTTTGTATCGAATGGGCAAAAGGACAGTGTCTTATGCACTCATTCATATTCCGTCAACTCCATAGGAAAGAAGTTTCGTCAACACAGCTGGCTGCCAAGTGGTAGGTGAGGTCCCAATGATCTGCGCCCGGCGAAATACCACCCCATCAAGCTATACGCTCCGTAAAATTGTCTGGAGACATCCCTGGCCATCTTTTGGAGTTGGGCTGATGGACCGATTCGAGAAAAGGTTCGTTTAGGTGATAGTCGGTCCCAATGTGAGATACCACTCCGTCACGCTGTACATTTCGCGATATCGTCGGGAGAAATCTTCGACTATGTTTCGGATGTACGGCTGATGGCCCGGATTGACACGGAGATAAGTCATGATGGTATCTTCTGAAATAAAAAATTCCCGAGGTTAACTAGTTTCCCATTCGGATCTCCCCGGGGACTATATCAGGAGGAACATGATGCAGATATTATGATAAATAAGCGAACTTTAAGAGGTTCGTCATCGCATAATAAGGCTCGCTCTCGAGGCTCGGCCTACGCTCGACTGGTAACGGCATTTTGTAATGTGGCGGTTCTGCCAAACCCCACGGTACGCTTACCTAAAAACCCCCATAACTCCTATCCAATCTCTTAACTTCGCTAATGCAATCATTTAGCACCTGTAAATGCTGTACACATCAAGCTTACCGATTTTATTTATTTCAAAGCTTCTGTAAAAGAAAACATAACATCATGCATCTCTTCGCATACAATTCTCTGTAAGAATTCTTCATTACCTTTTTAGGAATTCCACAATTCACATTGTTTCCCGCCAATGCATTTGCATTGGCACCTGAAAACATTTCCTTCTCCAAGGACATTTGACGCATTATCTGAAATTCCTAAAAACAATTCTTTAACGTGCAATGCACCATAGATTCCCGACCATTAGGCACCCTTGTTCCACCAATGCAATTCCGCCGTACATGTGCATACCACATGTCCCTGGCATTTCCACGGCCGCGGCAGCTCATTGACCATCGGACAAAAGCAGATACTCTCATCTTACCCTAGAGCCATAAAACGAATTCACATTTCCCATTGTGTAAATAGAAAAACCATTAGCACTTCTTCCTAATGGCGATACATTTACTTACGCATCCGCACCACTCATCTATGTCTGTATGATGCCCTTATTTGCTTTTACCACATTTCTCCGATGAACTGCCGCCTATGATAGCTGCAATGCACAGCATAGACACGGATCATAAATCTCCTTTGTCTTTGCCGCTTACCTGTCTCGTTGTTCCACTGCTTTCGAGCACGTGTAAATAACGTCGATCTGTACGGCCACACACGCATACTATTGCACTGAAAGAGTGCATTTCGTTGGCGGCCGCACCCTTAAGAGAAAAGTTTTTCTCTGTCTTATTTTGTCCTTAACCCTAACCTAGGATGGAACTCATGTCAGAGTTCTATCCCCGGTGAGTCCATTTCCATCCGTCGGTCGCCATGGTCGTTGCCGCTCCCGCTTTCCGCCGGCTGCGGAGACGCGATAATACCCGGAGTCGTGAGAGGTATTTCGAACTTGTCGGTTTCCAATTGTTTGTCGAGTCTGTGCCGAAATTGGTTTGTAATAGTGAAAGGAAAAGAGTTTATAAGTGAGAAAAGTAACCTTATTTGAAAATAATAAAAACCAATTGCAATAAATAAAAACAGTGTTTCATTTTACTTCCCTTTATTGGCGCGTGTATTGTCGTGGAGTTTTACTCCTTGTGTCGATGAACGCCGTTTACTTTTTACCGGAACATTGATTAATTTATGATGGTGGAAGAAGTGAATCTAGTTCCCGTGCCTGGTACATACTTCTTCCCCACAGTAACATCAGGGGCGTCGTCCACCAATATATCCGGGAAGTAGTTTCCCATTCAGATCTCCGGAGGAGACTATCTCTTGTAGAAGATTATGCAAATATTCTGCAAAATAACCGAACTTTAAGAAAGTTCTCCTCACGTAACCGGGTTCGTTCTCGAAATTCTGACGACGTTCGACTGATAACGGCATTTTTTAACATCACCACCAATACGAATGTGTCGAATATCGCCAGGTCCATCTTAAGAAAACTGAGTTATCTTTTCAGAGCCAAGAAATATTTTATTCCGACCCAACTTTTTCTCCCGTATAAATCCCAAATTAGACCGGCGCTTGAATATTGCTCTCATGTTTGGAGCTCTGGTCCTAAACACATTCTCTATCTACTTGAGAGCAAACAGAGACCAGCGATTTGCCTGATCGAGAACCGGGCTCTGACGTCGGGACTACAGTCGCTATTACATCGAAGGCACGTAGCCGACCTCTGTCTGTTTTACGATATTATCACGGGTACAGTTTTTCGGAGATTCGTGGTATTATTCGGCGCGATCCAGTTTATATGCACTCCACGATACAATCCGACGGATCGCACCAATTTATGGTTCACCTCCCGACGACATCAGAACTTGTTCCGTGACAGAGCGGGAAACTTGTGGAATTCACTCGCGGCGCGAGTGTGTCCGGAGCGTTACAACCTGAAACTGTTCAAGAAGAACTGAAACGGTTATTTGATGGCTTCTCGGGACGCCGCGTCGGTGTTATAGGTTCGCCACTCCTGAGAGAAAGGTAATACAAAAATAAAATAGAACACAGCGAAATGGCATTAAAAATTGCATTGTAGATACTGCTCACAGGATCTTCTACCGCTAGGTGGGCAAAGTTAAATGCGATTTTGCTAAGATACCCATTTATAAGGCGGAATTTAGCTTAGCGGAAGTTATAGGAAAAGTAGTCACGCAGTGGCGAAGAGAGGACTGGGCAGTCATGATAAAGGAACAAGAGAACCGTGGGGTGGCGTCAATAGATGGGAGGGCGTGAGTTGTGGGTAACTAAGGAATTATTTGGGTCAGTTGTGAAGACAAGGCCGAGTTGCCTGGTCAGATGATTTGGGACATTACTTACTTGGCAGAGGCTTGAATTGGTGAGACGATCTATAAAGAGACATTCCTTGGCACTAGTGGGGTATGAAATGTAAAAGGATTGATCATCCGATGACCTCCATTGGAGCTGGGGGAGGTTAAAATCACCAAGGACTACGATATCATCCTAGGAAGTACCTTCTGGATTAAGTGATCAATTGCAGTCATTGCGCGTTCCTATGATTCGATGGTTTTCGATGGTAGTATGTAAAAACAAATAAGATATAAGCATTTTGTTCAACAGGTTCTTATTGAACACACCACATTTAACCTTATCATTTGTTTATGTGATTGGACATTTATTCAGGTGAATGCTTAGCTTTAGTTTTAATATTTATTTATGTGATTGCTTGGTTTTAATTGGACGTTTATTCAGGTGAATGCTTAGTTTTAGTTTTGATATTGCGAATAACATGTTTAGCTTTAATATTTATGAAAGGTTGCTTACTTGAGTTTTGAGTTAGTGGGCTTCCTTCCGGATTGACCTGTTATTCAAACGGGAACTTGCCTTCCTGGGTTGTGGTTTCTTCGACTATTGCTTCCCTCTGGTTTGGATCAGTTGATGTAATTCAAACAGCACGTTTTCTTTTACTTAAACTTTTATTGTTCAAACTAAAACTCTACTTTAACATTAGGTTTAACATTTCTAGTCTTTACTTTTAATATCGAGACTAAAACTTCTAGTTTTTGGTAAGAGTGATTTACTTCTATACTGCACTGCCTTTACACTACATTCACACTATCCTATAGTAATTTACGAGCAAGGAGACCCGCTCTACTTGCGGATGGCCGGAGTCTTCTTGCTTTCAATTACTTTATGACTTGCAAGTCACTTGCAACCACTTTATATATCGGTTTAAAATTTCTAATACCGCGGATGATGCATATTCACCTTCCAAACAAATAACCCATTCAGCGGTCATTCGCCTGTCATAACTCAATTGTACGTTTCTGCAAAACTGCAGCGACATATAATTTACCAATTTCTCAATCGGCTTTCCTGCCTAAAGTGCAGTTTCCTCAAGTCAATTACTTAATTGATTTGCGGTGGCAATGACTGGACTAAATATATGACCCCGCAAGCCACTCGCTCCGTACGATGAATTCCGTATTTCCATTTCGCCTGCGTCGACAGTTTACTGCAGTTGACTCGTTTAACCGTTGGCTGTCTTTGACGGATGCCGCCTTGTGTTTACACTTGTAGGCATATGTTTTTGTAATATGAGACCGCGTCGACTGGGAACAGGTGCTAGCCTGCCTTTTGTTCCACGCAGCAGAATATATGGTTAACCGATTTAATGGGGAATTATCGTATAGCTTGCGATATGACCCAATTGGAAGACTTTGCTTCTGAATGAAAGTGAGTATAGCATCGCCTGCAGAATATCGTGATATGATTTGAATGTTTTGGGATAGTTGTGTTTATTGTGATATGAAGTATTGAATGCAGAATTGAATGTTATTATTATTATTATTATCATTTATTGGCCTGTAGGAACCTGGAAATTCATGACCTCACCGACTCGACTCCGCCATCGTTCCCTGTCCTGTGCACTCTCCTTCCACGCTTGACCATTCGATCCGATCTCCTCAAGGTCAAACCCAACATTGTCTTCCCATCTCCGTCGCGGGCGTCCGGCCGGTCTCGTTCCCGTTGGTATACCGTCAAGAATTCTACACACGGTCCTATCGTTGCCCATTCGCGCCACGTGTCCGGGCCATCTTAATCTTCGCGACTTGATTATTCTCACTATTGTAGGTTTGCGATATAGCTCCTCCAATTCGTGGTTATGGAGTGTTCTCCATAGTCCTGCCTCCTCGTCATATTTACCTCCAAAGATGCCTCTCAAAACTTTATTCTCGAATAGACGGAATTTGTTTTCTTCCCGTTTTGTGAGAGCCCATGTTTCGCATCCATATAGAACAATCGGCATGATTATGGTTCTATAGACACGGAGCTTTATGTTACGTGATAGCAGTTTGGATTTCAGCAGTGTACTGACTGCGTGCCAACTAGCGTTGCCAGAATGCAGTCTTTTGTTAATTTCATTCGACATTTCGTTACTGGCCGACAGTATCGTACCCAGATATTTAAATTCTTTAACTTTTTCGAATATCTTACCCCTGACGTTTAAATGTGTTCCCTGAGTTCCACCTGCTCTTGCCGTAATCATGTATTTTGTTTTGTTTTCATTTATTTCTAGGCCCACCTCTTCTGTCGCTTGCATGATGATTTCACAGTTTTTACTAACAGTTTCTAGATTATCGCCTAGAGCAGCATATGCGAGCACTTGTGTTACCCCGTTCAAGGATGATTCGGCCATGTTGTTGTCTTGTACCTTTCTGATGACATACTCGAGCACACGGTTAAAAAGACACAGTGATAGGCCATCTCCCTGTTTTAGTCCGTCCCCGATTTCAAATGGTTCTGAGAGGTGGTTTTCTATTCTAACTTCTAAACCTTAGTTTTCGTTCATGCAAATTTGAATGAGGGCGGCATTTTTGTTTTGGGACTCCCAGCTCAACCACAATATGGTAGAGTCTTTGCATTACGACTGAGGCGTAGGCTTTTTTGAAGTCAACGAACAGTTGGTGACCCGTCTCTCCGTATTCCCACTTCTTTTCCAGCAGTTGTCTTATTGTGAACATTTGGTCGCTTGTTGACCGGTTCCTACGGAATCCACATTGGTAGTCTCTCAGTATCTCTTCTGCGTACGGTGTGATTCTCGCCAGAATGACATTTGTTAATATTTTGTATGCGGTTGGGAGCAATGATATTCCTCTGTAGTTTTCGCAGTCAGATCTGTCGCCTTTTTTGAAAATGGGAACGACTATTGCGGTTTTCCATTCTTCCGGAATAACTTCCTTATCCCATATTGTTTCGATGAGCTGGTGAATCTTTCGAATGGTTGCCTCTTCTCCATGCTTCACAAGCTCTGCCGGTATGCAGTCGACTGCGGGAGCTTTGTTGTTTTTCAATCGATTTATTGCGTCTACAACTTCGTTGAGAGAGGGTTCTGGGATCTGAGGCTCGGCTGTATGTACGCTTGGTGCGTTTATTTGTGGTTGATGGGTACGTACATCAAGCAGGTTTTCAAAGTATTATTGAATGTTAGGTTTGGGATGTTGCTTTGTAAACAGAATGAGGATTTGAATGGATAGTTGCATTTTATTGAGAGGAAATCTTATTGATATGGGATAGGTGGCGAAGATGCATCATTCGGGTAATGGGTTGTAAGGATATAGAGGTCGGTAATGAAATGTAACAACAGCATAACGATATCTAGTGAGGTCGTTTATTTTTCATTTCGAGGCGTCTTGTTCAGTAGGCTCTCAAATATATACTAACAGAGCAATCGACCTGAAAATGTATATAAAAGCTAATGAGCTCTATTTCTACATTTATTTTTCTATTCAACGTTAAAGAGCAATAAAAAAATGCGAACATCGGTACCTAAGGTTTGCATGACCGCAATTTTGTTAAATTTCGACTTTCATGGATGATTCTAGTAGGCTCCAACTGCATTCATATAGTTTATGAAAATTCTTCGATTAATGATTTTTGATAACGTTTGCGGGTGCTAGAGTGGCCAAAAGTAAGCTACCTTTACAATTATCACATTACAAGGCGTGTTAACAGTTATTGTCACTATATTTTACACCAGACATTTTTTTACACTTTACAACATATTAAACAACCGACGAAAAGTTTCAGTTCTATATTTACTTCCTTCCATTAGAAAAAAAAATCAAGAAAATAACAGCTTTTTAAGACACTCAGACACTTTTGATACTAGGGATAAGGGTCGTATATATCGGAAGGAAAATAATTGGTTTTTTGCGAGATTGATTGGGTTTTAGAGTGAAGTTCTCTAACATTCTGATAGTAAAAGGTTAGAGGGAGAATACGAAAAGGCTTATAAGGGATGGGGTCGGCGAGTGTTTAGGGTAAGAAACTTGTCATTGTTGATAGGGTTGATAGGGAAATCCGTCTCCCTTTAATAAACCCGCAGCGGATAATAAAGCGGCTCCTCTGCCCAACAAGAGGAGGAAAGGTGGGGGTTTTAGTGGGTACGGCCTACAACGGGTCCATTCCCACACTACCTCACAACATCAAGGTGCCCATAAAGGATTTCCCCCACCTACCCAAAAAAAAAAAAAAAAAAAAAAAAAAAAAAAAAACTTGTCATTGTTGATTTTACTGCGTGGGTAATAAGAAGTTATTTTCATGTGAATGTATTGGTGAAAAGCCGCAAGATCTTTTGATACTCTTTGGGGCAGCATATTGAAGTTTTCGCGGATTTCATAAAAAGCTTTCACCATAGTATCTTCTACTGCCGCGACCTCCGCCCTGCACATTGCTGGCACTGTTATAACCCTAATTGTTGCCTCCGTAACCATCACCTTGGTTACCCATTGGCTTTCCGAAGTTTACGCTGTCATCACCCCCTTGGTTTCTACAGCCATATGGGTTCATTCGGCTATTACCGCAGTTGTTGTTACTCGTCATTGGACCCCCACGTATCCTCGTCGATATCCTCCACGAAAACTGTCGTAAAGCAAAGGCGCCCGATTCTTTTTGTAATTGTTTTTCACTGTTGAAATATATTTCGCAAGTAAAAGCATTTGTCAAAACTTCTAGTTGTGAAATTTACGTAATAAAATATGTTGAATAAAGAAAAAGTGTTTATTAATCTAATTAAATTTCATTAATTTTCAATCACTTGCAAGAATTAACAAAAATCGATATAATTTCCTCAAAAACACACACAAGGTAGACTTGAATAGGTTAGAACCAAAACAGTAACTAACTATAAACCCGATAATGATAAAAAATTATTCGAGAGTTTTGTTGCGTTGATGTTTGACGGACACAACAATGGGGCGACGAGAACAAAAAACAAATACATACATTCGGTGAAAGGTCTATCCAGAATTTCTCATTTTAATTCCCGCGTAAGCCCATTGTCAGATATCCTTCTGCGACTAATTTGGGAGCACTCTGGGTTTGAGCGTTATCTGTGAATTAGTTTGTTTACACCTTCTGATTTTGTTGGTTCACCTCAAGTATGTTCTTCGATTTGTATAACGGTTAACTTGGTTGAGGGAAGAGTTTGGATTAAATTTAGTGGAACAAATGTAATTTCTTCTGCGGAATCGTTGACCTATGACGAATCAGTTCTATCGAAAACACGAGTGTATGAATGGTACTAACCATTCAAAAGCGGTCGTCAAACGTTAATGATTTGCGTCGCGAGATCGCTCCAAGAACGGCTGACGAATAAAAATATCGCTAAAGTGTAGAAAAATCGTCATTATTGCTTTTGAGAGCTGGCACTAGAGCTAAACATTTTCACATAAATTAGTTCGTATGATTTTGATCGATATTTTGGAGATGAGATGCGACGCAACAAGCCTGGTTCCAAATGATCAAATGAGCCGATCTTTTTTAGAAAAAAAAACTATCGAAAAGCGATTGCTGTAGACATGTTTTCTCGAGTCGCCAGTGACTCTACATTCATGCAACGTATATAACTAGTGACGAGACATGGGTCTACAAGTAACACGGTAGGCTGAAAAGTTTCCGACCGAACAAAGATACAGGACATTATTTCTTAAAATTTATTTTTATTTTTCTCCATAAAAAGTAGATGCTCCCATCTCTCTAATCCGTCCGAATAGTAGACGGCTTTTTTCTCTGCAAAATAACTGTTCACGAAGGTGATTGCCGTCTAATTTGACGAAAATCTCTGTCCTTCGATCGAAGAATTCGCGTGGGGCTAGATCTGGTGAGTAAGGTGGATGGTCAAGCAGTTCAAACTGTAATCCGTGGATTTTCGCGATGGCAACCGCTGAGGTGTTAGACGGTGCGTTTTCTAGGTGAAACAGGATTATCTTTTTCTGCAAATGTGGCCGTTTTCCACAATTTCTGCCTTCAGTTGGTCAACCAAGTAAGTACGCTTGTGGCGGTTCCACGAACCGCACAAAACACCATAGGCTGAGTTGTTTTCGTTCCACCAAGGAACATACTCACCTATAACCAAACTCCAAGAACCGCACGAATCACCATAGGATAAAACCTATATCCCAGCTGCACGTGTTCACTGACACGTGTCCCCAAAGTCCACCTGTTCACCCGACCAAAGATGACATTCATACCCATCTACGTGGGCTACAAGTCCCGAACATTTTTCCTGCGCCTGCATGGCGATCGAAGGACATAACCGAGAAGAGAAATTATGTGTCGATTCGTCAACTGGATAAACACAAACGGTTGGCACAGCTGCGCCAGATGTCGACAAACACCACAGCTCCGGCGATAAGGCAATTGCCGGAAAACAATCGGTCAGCAAAACCTTTCTCCCTGCTGCAATGCACTTCGCCTAAACAAAATCCGTTGCGCTGCAACAGCAATAAACGAAAACGCTGTTCCCATAGGGCAAAGTAAACACGATCCCAGGATCGCTCAAAGTAAACCACACATTCGATTGTTTGCTTAAGCAACGCAACAGAAGTGTGAAAATTCTGATGAACCCGCGTCTGTATGTGTGAGCGCGATCTTCCCTGGTGGAGAGATTCTCGATTGAGAGAAAGTCACCACCCAGCGAAAGCAAAAGGATAAAGAAAACTATGGGTTGAATGGAATCACCCCCAGAGAAGAAAGAACAGTCGACACATAGAATCTTGAGCGAGCACACAACAACAAAAAAAGACAGATCGTCACGCGTGTGTAATTGTACGAACAAAATTGAAAGATATTCGTTTTCGGTGGTAACAGTAGAAACAAAATAGTGCGATTCAAAATTGAAAGATATTCGTTTTCGCTTATCTATAGTCACAGTAGAAACAAAACAGTGCAATTCAAATCCGAAAGATATTAGTTTTCGGTTATGTATAGTAATAATAGAAACAAACGAAAGTTAAGCGTTACTGTTTATAAACACGATGTAATGGGACCACTTTGATAAAGAAATTAATAAAAAGAGCGTAAACAATAAAAAAAAATCCCGCAGTGTTTTATTTGTACCTGTCTTCGCTCCGTGTTCGTTTTGTATATAGTTTTCGGCGGAACACATTCAGCCAACAACTAAAATCCGCCAAACGCTCATGTACTGGTTTTTCCTTTTTGAAGATAATCGATTAAGATAGCTCCATGACTATCCCAAAAAACAGTCGCCATCACTTTCCCACCCGAAAAAATAGTTTTTTCTTCTTTGGGAGCCGATTCCCTCTTTGCAGTCCGCTGTTTTGACTGTATTTTTATTTCGGGCGTATAATGGTTTATCGAAGTTTCATCAACAGTAATTAATCGGCGCCAAAACTCGGATTTATTGCACCTAAACTGCGCCAGCAGAACGTTGGAAATGTTTATTCGAACACGTTTTTGGTGTAACCTGAGCAAGCGCGACACCGAACGCGCGGACAGCTTTCTCATGCTTAAATCATGATTTAATATATGACAAATACGTTCTTTGGACATTTTCATAACCTCTGCTATCTCTCTCACTTTAATTCGGCGGTCGTTTAGCACCATTTGGTAAACTTTAGCGATGTTATCGTCTGTTGTTGCACTTTTTGGACGCCGCGAACGTTCATCGTCTTCCAAGCTCTCACGCCCACGTTTAAATTCAGCTGTCCAAAATTTCACTGTGGTAAATGATGGTGCAGAGTCCTCATACACAGAGTCCAACTCATCTTTAATTTGCGTAGGCGTATTGCTTTTCAAAAACAAAAATTTAGTGACAGGTCAATTTTGTCCATTTTCACAAAAACACTCACATCAACTCACTCAAACGACTGTCAAATAAAAAGTAGGCATCCAAAATGGTTGAAATTTTGGTGAGTAACTGTCAAAATATGCACAACTACATTCACTAGCTTTTATTGACTAGTGCTTCTATCTTCACGCGGAGGTCGAAAACTGTCCAATGAGAACAAAACGCGCCCCACATATCAATTACTGGAATCAAAGACCGAGAGACGACAAAGGGCGCTTGGAAAGAGCTATTTAAAACGAGTATGTCGACACTGATGGAGTTATGTCAGGCATTATATCGGAGATTAGACGGTAGAAAATAGTCTATAAAACAAAACTTTCTATAGTTGCAAAATTCTTCTTGCATACACAATAAATGAATGTAAATAACAACGAGCATGGGAATCTTGCGTGTGCAATAAAGAAAAGTAGAGAGCGAGGTCTGCACCATTGGCGGAAGTTCTACCAAATAATCATATCAGTGTGACTTCATCCCAGGCAAATCAGTGATCGATCAGATATTCACCCTTAGGCAGGCGATGGAAAAATGTCTGGAATTTAAGTTTCGATTATTATTTATATACTTTAAAGCCGCCTACGACAGCATACCCAGGGTAGAACTATATAATAACATGAGCGAGTTCGGCATTCCAAACAAAATGATACGACTTTGTAGGTTGACCATGACCAACGTAACTAGTCAAGTAAACATAGCGGGATTGCTAACCAAACCAATAAAAATCTTTAATGGACTCCGACGAGGGGACGGTCTGGCCTGCCTAGTCTTCAACCTGGCGTTGGAGAAAGCAATCCGTGATTCTAATTGTAGAGGTACTGTTGTCATCAAATCCTGCCAGATACTTGCCTACGCAGATGACATCGACATCATCGGTAGGTCCGATTCGGCTCTACAGGACTGCTTCATATAAATCGTACAGGCGGCACAAAAACTGGGATTGCACATTAATGAGGGAAAAACTAAGTACATGGTGGTAACTTCTGCGAAGAAAAGACCTAACACTGGTCAAACTATCAAGGTAGCGGAGCACGAATTTGAACCAGTGTAATCCTTCAACTGTGCCGCAAAGCTAATAACCTTGTCCGTAAAAATAAATTATTATGGAAAATTTAACAAGCCTCGAGACTTGCTAAATAAGGCCCAGATCGTATCCCAGTTGTAGTGCCGATGATGATGATGACGATGAATCCTTTAACTACCTAGGGCCAATAGTAACAGCCGATACCAATATGGAAGAAGAAATACGTGGACGGTTGATCAAATCCGTCAAAACCTACTATGGTCTATAAAGGCTTTTAAAATCCCGAAATTTATCCAGAACGTTCAAGCTACTACTGTACAAGACCATGGTTTTACCAGTACTCATGTATAGATCCGAGACCTAGTGCTCAATAAAAGGCACTCTGAACTCTTAGCCGCGTTCGACAGGAAGGACTTAAGGAGAATTGTTGGCCCCGTATGTGAGGGAGGACGATTCCGGAGACGCTATAGCCATGAGATGCACGCGATCTAGCTTGAAGCTAATGTTGTAAGAAAAATCAAGCTCGGTAGACTCCGGTGGGCGGGACACCTAGCTCGAATGAGCGAAGAGGAGCATGCTCGGAAAGACCTTTGAGGCAGGATGTATGGAAGGTAACTGCGCTGGTGGTGTGGCGTTGACCGGGACGCCCAGAGGTCGGAAGTGCCAAACTGAATGACATCGGCTCGAAGTCGGCACCGGTGGAGAGACTTTCTGAATAAGGCCAAGACCGAATTCAGGTTGTAGTGCCGATTATAATGATGATATATCTAGTCGTGTATTATTTAAATTAATTATGTAACACTCTTCTTCTGCGTTTTTATTGAAGCTAATTTTTTTCAAACTAATGGAACGAATATCATAAATTCGCCGCATTTCATCATCATTATCGGCACTACAACCGGGATCCGGTCTTGGCCTTATTTAGCAAGTCTCGAGGCTTGTTAAATTTTCCATAATAATTTGTCTTTCCGGGCAAAGTTAAATTCAGCGCATTTACTTCACGTTTACAACAAATCTTTTTAATTGAATTATTTACGACTTATAATAGGGATTTTTTAGTTTAATGGGTTTTACAACTTTTCTGATTATTTAAAAACAACTTAGCACTGATAAAACAATAAAGAATTCTTTAAACTACTCCCATTTATTGAATTTTTGTTTAGAATGATATCATTTATGTAATAAACTTAGGTTTTTGCTAGGGAAGTTTCATTAAATTGCTTGAATTTCTGCAATTTTAAATGTTTGTTGTATTTTTTTACACGCTTTAATCGTTTAGTTATTTACTTTTTGTGTTTTTTTTGTTTACTTGTTTATTTGTTTAATTATTTGCTTGTTATCTTGTTCACTTGTTCAATTGTTCAATTGTTCACTTGTTCACTTGTTCACTTGTTCACTTGTTCACTTGTTTACATGTTCACATGTTCACTTGTTCACTTGTTCACTTGTTCACTTGTTCACTTGTTCACTTGTTCACTTGTTCACTTGTTCACCTGTTCACCTCACTTTTTTTTTCATAACTCAGCTAACGTTCGAAGGATACGGATCGTCCTGTCCTCCTATCCCGTGTCTTTCTAGTGTGTACACCTGTGTGTGAAAGTGTGGCCGTCACTGAGAACGGCTGTATAGTCATTGAACTCGTAGCCGAAGTGTTGTGCAAGGTGCGCGTAAAACCTATAATAAATATTAATTAAACCCAAAAATAGGGTGTAACTTGAATAAAACGACAATGTGCCAAGTGCCCGTCTAAAACTCTCGTTGAAAACACATCGTTCGTCGCTCGTCCACAACAAATTTACAGTATTGTCGCGTACACGTGTGTGCTGACGTGTCTACCGCCGTGTATATACCGAACGGCCAATAAAAAAAAAAAAAGTGTATGCGTGTGAAAGCAGATGTTCTCTGCATGTTGCTTCACAAATTAAACAATTGAACTAAAGGTGGAAACAAATAATGGAAAAAAGAAAAACAATTCTAAAAGTAATTTCAAAGAGGAGGCCCAAAGCCCAGCCAAACCTCATTACCAAACGCCATAAAGCCAACCCAGACAACAAAGAAAAAACTCGCAGAGAAGGAATGACCACTCCTGATAAGCCACATTATTCCGGAGAAGGGAATAAATTTAAAGACCTGGCAACAGAAGACCACAAAACCAGCAAAACAGAAATGAGTGACATAGATGTCGAACGTGATCAATTCATTGCGGAGCTATATAAAAAGAAAGAGGAGCTCCCCAAAAAGAAGAACGATTCGGATCGACAAATCAAAGAAGCCTTATTGGAAAGCAACATTCAACAGCAAGAGGAAAAGCAACAACAGCAGCAGCAACAACTGCTGGAAAAACAACAAGCAGCAGCCAATAAGAAGGAGAAAGTGCCTCCCATCATAGTCAGTTTTATGGAAGCTAAAGACCTAATTAAATTGGGTAAGTAATATTTTTATGTGATAGTTTAGATGATTATCATAAAATTAAATCTGCTCTAAGGGAAGCAAGTAGTGAGTACTTCACGTACACACCTAAATCGGAGAAAACTATCTCCATGTTACTTAAAGTTGAGTTGATCCTTCTTTTTCCTCGGAAGAACTCCTCTCAGAACTACAAACTGTCGAAAATGACAGTTTGAAATTCATTGATGTGAAGCCATTCTCCACTTCTCTCTCCCGAAGTCGCAACCGCAAGTTGCCGTTCTTCATTGTCTCCCTAAGTCCCAACAGCAAAGTCGATGCACTTAGGAATATTAAAGCAATTTTCCACCAAACAATAATTTGGGAAAAAATACGGAAGGTTGACCGTGTGTTGCAGTGCATGCGGTGCCAACGATTCGGCCACGTTGCATCTAACTGCTGTATGGAATTTAGATATGTAAAGTGCCAAAACAATTATACAGTAGGAGAATGCCCCTTAGGTAAAGAACAGGTTCAGGACAGGAGCAAACTATCTCGCGTCCTGTGCAAAAATACAGGTCACCCGGCTAACTTTAGAGGTTGTCCGAAATTCCAACAACTAAAAGCCAAGTTGGAATTTAAAAAAAAACAACTTGAAGAAGAGAAACGAATGAAGGTTCGTTCTTATAATAACTTCGTTGCACCTAGTGTATCATTCGCTCAAATTGCCGGTAGTCCATTAAACTCAAACTTCGCGGCACAGGGAAGTAACATCACAAAACCTTCCGCACCTAGCATATCATTTTCTCAAATGGCTAGTAATGCAATTAATACAACGGCGGCGGAACTTTCACGCAATGTCATAAAAGCGCCCGCTCCAGAGGCAAATTCAGATATAAGAGCAATCCTGTTAGCCATACAAGGACAGATTGCTGGATTTGAAAAAAAACTGACTGAACAAGCGGCCCGAATAGATATTATTTATTCGTCCTTGTTCTCAGACAACCCAACATACCACAATGAACTATCCGACTAATTTAACACTACAAATTATTGCTGTGAATGTGAATTCACTAATCCACGTGGAAAGAAGGGATAATCTAGGTAACCTGCTTGAAGCCGAATGCCCCGATGTGCTTCTAGCTAGCGAAACCAAGCTAAACCAGAGGCACAAATTGGGCTACAAAAACTATAAAGTCATTAGACGAGATCGTCCACACGCCACACAAGGAGGTGGAGTTGATGTCTTAATTAAGGAAGGCCTTCACCACAAGGTCGTTTACAGCACAGCTGTACACAAATTTCAGCTGCTGGAAGCTTGCATTATAGATATACCTTTGAAAAGTCAAAGGCGTCTATACGTGGTATCCGTGTATGCACCTGAAGCTCCTCATTGTTCAATTTATCAGCGAACTGGATACCCTTTTTCGTAATCTCAAGTTAGACTCGGAAAACAATTATTTTGTTCTGGCGGGAGATTTTAACTCCAAACACAGTGCTTGGGGTGATATCACGCCGAACCCAAGAGGTAATGCACTATTCAACTGGTGGGAAGCAAATGCAACAGAATATAAACTAGAATTGTACGCTACAAGTACACCATCTTATCCAAGAGGAAACTCCTTTTTGGACTTAACAGGTCACTTCAAAAGTCCCCGGCCTGACACATAGATGGCGGCACTAGAATTAAATGCATATGATTTTTAGTTAGCCCTAACCTTCAAAAGACGCGTGTATAAATTTGACAGATGTCGGATCATTAGTTTGTGAATTATAGTATTTTGAGTGAAGCAACTTCTGTTATTGTGAAAAAAATGGATAAAAAGGAATTTCGCGTGTTGATAAAATATTGCTTTTTTAAGGGAAAAAATACAGTTGAAGCAAAAACTTGGCTTGATGACGAGTTTCCAGACGCCGCCCCAGGAAAATCAACCGTCAAGGATTGGTATGCTAAGTTTAGACGTGGTGAAATGAGCAGCGAAGACGATGAACGCAGTGGACGCCCAAAAGAGGTTGTTACCGACGAAAACATTAGTAAAAATCCACAAAATGATTTTGAATGACCGTAAATTGAAATTGAATGAAATAGCAGGCACTCTAAAGATATCAACTGAACGTGTATATCATATCATTCATGAATATTTGGGTATGAGAAAGCTCTGTGCAAAGTGGGTGCCGCGCGAGCTCACTTTTGACCACAAACAACGACGAGTTGATGATTCGGAGCAGTGTTTGGAGATGATCAAGCGTAATAAACCCGAGTTTTTTCGTCGATATGTGACAATGATTGAAACATGGCTCCATCAGTTCACTCCGAAGTCCAATCGACAGTCATCCGAGTGGACTGCACACGATGAACCCGCCCCAAAGCGTGGAAAAACGCAACAGTCGGCTGGCAAGGTTATGGCGTCTGTATTTTGGGATGCGCGCGGAATAATTTTCATTGACTACCTTGAAAAAGGAAGGACCATCAACAGCGACTATTACACAGCGTTATTGGGCCGTTTGAAGGACGAAATCGCCGAAAAACGACCGCATTTGAAGAAAAAGAAAGTGCTGCTTCACCAAGACAATGCACCGTGTCACAAGTCAGTGAAAACGATGGCAAAAATCCATGAATTGGGCTTCGAATCGCTTCCGCATCCACCGTATTCTCCAGATCTGGCCCCCAGCGACTATTTCCTGTTCTCAGATCTCAAAAGAATGCCCGCTGGGAGGAAATTTTCGTCGAATGAAGAGGTGATCGCCGAAACTGAGGCCTATTTTGAAGCAAAGGACAAATCGTACTACAAAAAAGGTATCGAAAAATTGGAGGGTCGCTATAATCAGTGTATCACTCTCGAAGGGAATTATGTTGAATAAAAACAACGAATTTTGCCAAAAAAATGTGTTTTACTATGGAAGGCCGGGGACTTTTCAATTGACCTGTTACTTATGATTGACGAGAGACTACAATTATTAGGCACGGACCTAAATACTTGAAATTGCCTTCGCACAATCGGGTATGATAGTGACCATTACGGCCTCGGCGCCGTTTTACATGTTCCAAACGAACATGCAATACTTGAGCAGTACGACCAGATACATTCGTTCGTTTTCCGAAAAGCACACTGGTCGCGCCTTGATCGCGTAATAAAAAGAGAACTATGCTCTAATGGCGTAGACCCTCCAACTAATAGAAACCTTCGAAATGAGGAAATAGATCATTATCTCTCAACGATGGACAACATTGTCATCAAAACAATGCACCGTTCCATTCCAAAAGCGGCGCACATGGAGGAGAATTTTAATAGATACAGAAACTCAACTATTGATGCCCTCTATAGACAGAAAAGCGCTCTGCTCTCCCAGCTCAAACTGCTCTACAGACAGTTCAGCGATCCTAATAGCCAAGAAATAAAGACAATTAAGTCATTGTTTAAAAACGTTCAAAAGCTGATCCGTGACAACTACAGATCAGCAATTAATGAAGAATGGAAATGTAAAATTCTCTCCATTAAAACCAGTATTAATATATTTCCACAAATAAATAAAGTGTAAAGGGCATACGGAATTCCGGAATTCCGCTGATCTATCATGTAAGTGGATCATCCGTAGACGGGCGATTGTGCTATGACCGGGAAGTAACGCGCACCGAAGAAGAGCTCCTGTGCTTCAGTAGGGCTATCTCCCACAGAGACCGGGACGATAGTATTAGACAGCGTCAACAGTTCTGGTGGTTGAATGGCATATAAAGACCTGGATACCAAAGTCGGTATAGAATCATAGTATCATCAGCTAGCTTACATAGACTTAGCTTTTCTAGCACTAGGGTAGTATAAGATTTAAGTTAAGTTAGGTTAAGTGCTTTTACATAATAAAAAAAAAAAATAAAAAAAATAAATTGGTAAGTTAAGTATGTTAAATTTTAAGAAAAAAAAAAACAAAAAAAAATTGACAAAGTTTTTCAAATTTTTCTTTGTATTTCTACTAATTATCAGTACTGCCACAAAGTTCTGTCGCCGAAAGGCAAATTATACAAATGTTAAGTAATGTTTAGCTTAGAGCGTCTGCGAAGGACCAGTAAGTTATTATATAAGATAATTAAGCTAGAATTTAAGCATTTTTTGTCTAGCCTTTAATTTAGAAATTAAAAATGAAATGAAAATGGGAATATGTTTCCGCAAATAAATAAAGTATTTAGAAGAAAAGATCATAACGACATTCCCTGCCTTCGAGTCCCGAGGACTCCCGAGAATTGTCAAATATTGCTGAACGCAGGACTCACCCCGGAACACATCAACTCCAACGAAGAACTAATAGTCGTCGAGGATCCGCAAGAGAAAGCGAACTCCATTGGCGCCTGTTTCGAGGCAGTACACAAAGTGAATGAATCTATTCATTCTAACCTCGATATCGAAAACAGAGCTATCCAAAACCATATTTCGCTGCACAATGAACGGCAAAGTTGGCATTCCGAAAACAAAAGTTTCACCATCTTCAGTGAAAACAATAGAGCGGATGTGCCGCTTAGAAATTTGCACACAAATATATTTGTGAATAAGAATGAACTCATGGACATCCTTAGATCCATTAAAAATAAGAAATCGTCTGGAACAGATGGAATTCCGAATGCTGTTCTTAAACATTTACACTACCTTGTTCAATAACGATCTAAATAATGCATAATTTCCAAGACGTTGGAAAATAGTAGAAGTCCATCCCATCCCCAAAAAGGGTAAGGACAGGAGCAATCCCGCTAACCTTCGCTCGATTAGTCTGCTTCCAAACATTAGCAAAATATTCGAGAAAATCATAAATAAGGCATTGATAAACTGGTGTGATGAAAACGACATCATTCCGAACAACCAGTTTGGCTTTAGAGCAAGGCACGACACAGCTCATGCAGCTACAAAACTTGTTTCCGATATACAGTGGAACAAGGCAAAACGACAATGCACAGGCGTATGTTTGGTTGACTTTGAAAAGGCCTTCGATATGGTTAGAAGGACTTGTATATAAGCTATCAAATCTAGGTTTGCCCGAATATCTGTTATACATCATTTACGATATGATAATGGATAAGCAATTTGTGGTAAAATGTGGGGACAAAATCTCCAATAAAACTTTCTATATTAAAAATGGCTTACAGTAGGGAGCCGTGAATTCTCCCATTCTCTTCAAAATGTATACTAGTGATCTAGTTGGGTCTCTTAATCGTGCTATTGCATATGCCGACGATATTGTAGTGTACAGATCAGAAAAAAATATCGATGCCATTAACAGACTTCTTCAAGAAGACTTCAATAAAATCAAACGCTTTTGTGACGAATGGAAATTAATAATTAACTTCCAAAAAACAGAAACCATCCTTTTCAGAACACCTCTTTCTACAGCTTCAAGAGATACCAGGCATAATTGGAAAAACTTTTCCATTGTAGGAAGCAATAATCTTCCGCTGCAAACGAAAACTGTTGTCAGGTACCTTGGTATCTGGATGGACCAATACCTATACTTTGATAAGCACATAGCAGCTGCCCTCTCCGCAGCTAAAAGTGCATATGCAATGACAACAAGTCTGTTTCGAAATAGTCTCCTAGATCACAAAGTTAAAATAATTTCCTACTCAGCATTTATTCGTCCAATATTAGTGTATGGTTGCCCGGTATGGTTCAACGTTTCCCCATCCTACATGGAAAAGTTTCGCATGTTCGAGAGGCAGTGCTTGCGTTCCTGCCTCGGGTTACATAGAACACCTGAGTCTCAATACAGGAAATTCTATCCTAATAAGACACTGTATGACAAATCAGGACTGAATAGGATAGACAATTTCATTATCAAAATTATTCATGGTCACACTGCAGGGGCAATGTGCAGCGAAAATAATCTTATCTCGGGAGCATACTACCCCAATGACATATACCTGGAGAATACACTCCAAAATGGGTTTATCCCACTAGAAGCGTTCCCTCTATTGGATAGAAAAGGTCTTATCCAAAACAAGCACGGAGTCCCTATTATTTACCACGTTTTTCGTGGTGCCAGGGACAAACGGATTCTTTATAACAGTGATATATCAAATGCTGCAGTTCACTTGCGATTTAGCATGGCAATAGGCGATCGAGATAAATCTATAAATGACCGATCCCATCCCAACTGGTGGTGGATTGACAATGAAGAAAGGATTTAATATCCCCAAATATAGTAAGAACTTCAGACGCTACGGCTTCCCTTCCCTTCCGATTCCTCATTTCCCTTTTCATATTTATTTATTCTTCCTTTTCATTTCCATTTTTCATTTAGATTCCTTTTCGTTTTAAAATTACTTTATGTTAACATTTTTTGTTTTTTTGTTATTAATTTTTTTTTGTAAACTTTTTTACCTTATATTATAAAAAAAAAAAAAAAAAAAAAAAAAACACGGAGAGAGAACTTCGTCTTCTAAAATATTCGGGTAATACAAAATATGAAAATATATAAAAATATAAAAATATTATTGTATACCGAAAGACGTTACACAAACCTATACCGTGTAATTTAGAGTGCTCGTGTAGAGCCAGTAAATTATTTTAAGAATAAGAAAAGATTGTAAAATAGGATTTAGCATTTTGGTCCTAAGACAAAATTTGTTAAATTATTGTACAATAAATGCGTTATTCAACAACAAAAAAAAATCACCTCACATTTTTAAATTTTCAGAAAAAAAATGGTGGTCTGGGCGCAAGGCGCTCGGACATTATATTCGTGACAACGTATCCTAAATATGTAACATTGAATATACAAGTTATTAAATCAAAATTAAAGTGTTTTTTTCCGAATGCCTCCAAGTGTAGGCATTAATTTTGGTTTGCTAAACGAAATTTTACAAGTAGTGCAAACTACTGTGTATTCGTCAGGACACAGTTGTCGATTTTCTTTTGCGTGCCAGTCCGAAATTACGTTCGTCTGTTGCACTGTGATCGGTTTTAAATCGCGTTCAAACCAAAGTCTATCGCAAACAGAGCAAGCATACCCAAAGTCATTGTCAAGAAACATCAATTTAAATCTTGATATCGATTTGTTCCATTTCATGTCCCATACCTCTTGCGCCGATATAACTGGTGGTATTGTAAAATACACGGGTTCTGCTGCTGAAGGCTGTTGTAGGTTTACTACCTGTAGTTCTTGAACGTTGTTTGAACTTGCCGCTGCGAAACCACTATGAACAGACAATTTTCTCTTAGCTATATCCGATTTATTTAATGCTGCAAGGCGCTGCCTGTATTCGCGTTGTCTCTGTGTATTTTTTGTCTTTACACTTTCAACCTGTACAGCTGTTCTCGACAGTGCAAGGCGCTGTCTGTATTCCCGTTGTCTCTCTGCATTTGACTTAGGAGCAATTAAGAGAGTCGCGCTCTCGCTCACTGCGGCTCGTGCGTTATCGGTTATCGTTATCGTAACGCTACAAACTTTTTTCCGAATGCCTTCTAAGGTATACCGATTTAGAAGACATTGCCACGTCAAAAAAAGCGAAAAAAGGAAAACATGTAGTAACAGTATGTCTTTCAGCAATGCAATTTTTGTCATTGCACCTGGTTACAAAACCAAAAAGGTTGGAACAAGTTATTAAATGTTGATATCGCAAATCATATCCAATTCATCATTAACTAGTTCAGCCGGCTAATAAAAGATGAGGTCCATAGAACCTCTGAAGGTTTTAGTATTTATTATATCAATTTGTGTATTTCAGGTTGAATACGTTAGAAGTTCATAAGGTCAAAGCTGAGTTACACAACTCCGTCGCCCACAAGTTATCTTTCCTTATCCATCTGCCCAGATGTTCGAAGGTCTCCCTTACCTTCTCCAATCTGCGTTTAGGACGTTCGCATGTCATGTCTCAAGGGGTTTATCGACCCACATACTCATTTCATTCTTCGCCTTATTATATGAAAATATTCCTTTACGAACACTTCAGGTAATTATATCCACATGCGAAAATCTTCTAGGGCACGATATCTTATTTTCAAAGTCGGCTGAGGGTCACCGACCAGACAACATTGAAAAAGAGAAACTACTTGTTGTGTTCTGCCATTGGAGTAGAAACTTTTTACAAAGCTTATTATGTGCTACCTAAGCTTGAAAGGATGTACATTTTATGTATTGAATACAATACAGATACGCCGGAATAATTCCTCCTATTCTCCACCTGCAATGCTTCGCATAGCATATTAAAATCTTCTATCCGTGATTTATATAAGGGAGCCTTTGATGTGAGTACCTTTCGGCATAAGTCGCGTCAGTACTAAATAAACGTAGACCAAGTGTTTCTTGGGTTATATCTTTATGTTGTTTGAAATTTTTCTCACATTCTCATCAGTGCGGTGCCACACACTTATGAGGGCGTTGAATTTCAATGAAGCAGATGCAAAACCGTTTAGCGTTCATGCCGAAAATTGAGTTTCAAAAAGTATCTGAGTGTCGATAATTAAATTTGGATTTGCCTAAAAATATTCAAACGCATCGCGACGATGTCTTTGGAATTTCGGTGTAGACAAGACCGTCATACGTGGGTAGATGACGTGGTGTAACGTCGTGTGTTTTTGACAATTCAAAGGCAAGATGAGTAATGTGTATTGAGGATGGGGTTTTATAGAGGTACAAATATTCATTTTGAATGTTAAATTTATATTGTGAGCATTTTCTCAGTTGAAATCGCTGGGGTGCTGAAATTGTACGTATGTAAAGTGAACTGAAAAAAAAGAAGATATTCTAAAGAAGAACACAACATCTACAAATTCTCTAAGAAATTCATTACCATCGAACATTCACTGTCTCGAAGTCAGTACCAAGGCCTGACGAATAGAAAATGCTACATCTGCCACTATTTTCCTTTACGTTGTGGAGACGTTTGAGCTTCCCACATTAAGCCCGTAAATTTTCAGCTTTAACTAGTGTCAAAAATTGAATAGTATGCGTCATTTAATGTAAAAGAATGTGTAATAAGGGGATCTCATCAAAATTATCTTATTTGTTTGGTCGAGAAAAAAAAGCATCTCATGGCACTGACTCAGCGCTATAGGTTTGCCCTTCCTGGCAGAAGTAAAATAAAATAAAATATACTTTATTTGAATTTGAAATTTTCTCACCACAATATAACGTTTTTCATGTTTTGGAAGAAATTAAATGTCGTCTCTAAAAATTATGCCTTAGCAATAAAATGGATCTCGTCCTATCATGTTAATATTGTACACAATAGTTCACTAGGAAAAATCAAACTATCGCTCGGGATCAGATTTGCCTTACTGCAGGTATTCAGTGGGGCGACTACTATCAAAACTAGTAACTCCTTTCGCACAGATATTGCAGACATCAGCATATATCTCAATTCGAAGCAGTATATGTCATTTGGACGAAATTGTTGCAGTGGTACAAGAGTTACGCATCGATACGTTTAACATTCAAGGTTTATGGTGCGGTTTTCCAGAATCTGCCCACATGCATACCACACGCCTACATTTCTCGTGCTGAGCGAAAACCAGGTACTAGTTGACTTCTATGTTTCGGAATTCAAGCTCCGAAAGATGGTTACGAATTTTTCCCCACAAATTCAAGGAGCCTGTAGCCAAACGGAGTGTTATTTCACCGGGCGGTTAAACATTGCGACAACATCCGGCAGTATTTTTTAACAATTTTCACACGTTACTTGTTCGTGAAATTCATTATGATAAGAATGTATACTTAGACTGACGTTTTGATATTGACAAATCCCGGAAAAGGTTTAATGGTGTGTTCGTATTAAAATATAAAATGGATTTGCTTCCGGCCCCCATGTGAAGCGGTCGATCATCGTGTGAACAAATGTGTGTCCTTTCGACAGCGTTACTGGTTCCACTATGGCAATGTGAACAAGCGCGAAGCGTGCCCGGGAAGCTTGTATTGCGCCGGTTGTGCCGACCTATTTTGCAGTGTTGGCATTGCATGTCGCTGTGGCATCATTGTGTCATATAAGGTTTTTGACAATGTGTGGCCACATCAACTTTCGGTGGACGGCTGCGGCAGTCGCGCATATGCTTGAGTGGGCTGGCTTAATGTACATTTTGAAAATGTCCCTTCGCAGTTTCTCCAGGATATACGAGCGGGTGATTCCTGCCCAAACATCGCTCCAAATTTCCTCTTTTAGGTCGTTGAAAAAGAGTTTTTGCAAATCTAAGGCTGTCTCTGCTTTCAATAGCGACTTTTGTATTTTCATAATATAAAAGTATGGTTTTCACAATGGTTTGAACTTATACAAAAGTTCGGTTCTCACAAAAATAAAATAAATCTACGTCTTCAGTAAGCAATCTCTGACCTTAAATCTCTCCAGGTTCTCACTCGAATCCCTTTGAAAAGTTGGTTGACCATTTCGTCTGTTTTTATATTGCGTTCCTGCCTTGGGGTCAACACCTCCCGTTGAGAGCAATGGCTACTGTTGACCCACTGAGCCATTTTCTACATCACGATTAAGATGAAAGGCTAGGACTTTGTTAATATCAATCGTTGAAAGAGAGTTTTTGCAAAACTAAGGTTCCTTTCGCTTTCAATAGTGACTCGAGGTGACGATCTTCTTGTTTGTGCCCTTGCCAATTCACCGTTATCGATGATGGAATGAAGTTGAATTGTGTCGATTCGTGAGAGGGTGTCTGCTGTTGCATTCTCTGCGCCTGGGACGTATTCGATTTGGATGCAGATTTGTCCGATGAAATTGAGATGTCGTTCCTGTCGGTGAGATGCATTTCCCGACTTCCTTCGGAAAGCAAAAATCACTGGTTTGTGGTCGGTCTTGATTGTGAGGTATCGTCCTTCGATCATATGGCGAAAATACTTTATTATGCTGTACGTAGGCAGTAGCTCCCAGTCGTGGGTGCTGTATCATCGCTGATTTGGACTAAGTTTTTTGGGAAAGAAATCTAGCGGTTCCCACTTACCGTTGCACTCGAGTACGGCCCTCATTACGGCGTCTGAAGTGTATAGACAATGGGGCTTATCCTAGAGGATGCCGCAGCAAGGTAGTCTTAGACAGCTTTAGATGTGCGAAAAGCGTTGTAAACTGACTCAGTCCAAACGATCGCTCACTTGACGCCCTTTTTAATCCCGACGGTACTCGTTGAGAGGTGCGTGGGCATGCGCTGCGTTCTGAAGTATTGGGCGGTAAAAGTTTTAACATGTCCAAGTAACGCCTGAATTGGCGCACGTTAGTGGGGAAACTGTATTAATACTTCTATCCAGTCCGGGAGCGGGCGGACACCTTGCCACTCGATGCAGTAGCCTATGTTTTTATTTTTTTTTTTCGCTGAGATGGCATTTGTCTATTGATTACTAGGTCGTCTTCTCGGAGGCGTTTGAATACTTGTTTCAAATGAGAGCGGGTGTTCGATAATTTCTTTGGATGCTATGAGTGTATGCATAGCAAGAATTAAGTCCATGGAAAGCCGAATCGATGTATCTTTGGAACGTCTGCGCTGCGTTTCTGAGACCGAAAGTCATAATCTTGAAGTCGAATAATCGAAAGGTCGTGTAACTGCAGTTTTGGGTGCGTCTTCTGGTGCTACCGGGATTTAGTAGTAAGCCCTCGTTAGGTCGAGTGTCGAGAAGTAACTTGTAGGCCCAGTCGTGCAGGTACGCGATGAGATAAATGATTCGGTGTAGTTACAGCGTTCAGCATCCTACAATCGTCACATGATCACCACTCCCGTTTCCTTTTTTTACGATGTAGAGACGGTTTACTCAACAGCTGTCATATTTCATGTTCGAGCATATAATCGAATTCGGCCTAGTTTCGCATAGGTTTTCCAAAGTTTTCTCGTCGTGCGAACAATTTGAACGTGCCCGACAACCTCTTTGCGCGTGCGAAGGATGTGGGAGGACGGACTTGTTAGCACCTTATTTGTGATTTGACAGTCGTTTGCATTTCATTAGGGGTCGGTGATCCTAGTTTGTTACCCGGACCGGACTTCCTCCAATCACTTTTCGGGGTACTGGCTAGATTCAAAGAGAAAGCACTCGCTATCGTCGTCGATGTAAAAGAGCTGTTTCTCCAAATTCAAATGCGAGTTATGGTTTTTTGGACATTTCCCCACATGAAAACATCCCCGAAAATGAAAAAACCAGTTTTGTAAATGTTTTTTTTTCCTTTTTTCGTTTTTTTTAAAGACGAGTTATTTTTTTAAATCTTTATTGTTTTATTATTATTATGTTATATATATATAAAAACTATGCATTTTACATTGAAAAATTGTTTGTTCTTACACTATGTGGTATATAGGAAATATTTCCTTCACAGATATGTTCGGTACACTGACTAATCTAAATCATTCAAGTGCATAGGCAAGCAAAGCTACTGCTTTCTTAATTTCCCGTCTTGCGATGTCAAAGTCAAGATACAATCTTTTTTACTTGGACAAAAATAATAAACACTAAGATTTGATGTCTCGAACTACCCTACCGGAACAATCCACAACGTCGTTTCTTCTTTTTTTTTCTTGGGACTTATTTTCTTTCGGATTTCTTAGTAACGAACAACCTTTGATCTGCGGTACCAAAAAACGGATTCTAATTATCGTCTCTCAAACACAGACTAATTCCCATTTTTCTTTTACCCCATTCTTGTTACCTTGGGGTCAACACCTCCCGATGACGACAATACAAATTCGCCCCCCATCGACCAACTTCCTGATTAGCAATTTAAATTTGCAATTGTGTTGAAATGCGACGTCACCCGATATACCTCCATCGGTTTGCTTCACAGTTCAACTTCCGCGAAAGCAAAGTGACCCAATATATTTTAATATGCAATTACACAATTTCCAGTTCAATGGTTGCCGCGAAATGTGGGGCGATTAATTGCATTATCGCTCCGGGGGTCATGTGGGTTCAAAATCGGTTGGCATTTTTTTGGTTTAAGTGCATCAATGACAATGTGGTCCATATCTTTATTTAGGTCGTCATTGATGTACTTAACACGTGCGAGGCAGATCGGGACGTCTTGAGGTTTCTTTAGAACAACACAGACCCAAAAGAGAAGCCGGAAAAATTCGTCTGGCCTCCGTCATATTTGGCGCCACGTCATCACCATCGACGGTGATTTACATAATAAATAGGAACGCCCAGGAATTCAAAGCCGACGCAAGCGGTGCGCGACAACCACTACATATATTACTATCTGCAAAGCTTCCACAATAATAGAATCCACGGATGGTGCAAAGCAGTGCAAAGGATCCACACCAAGGCCGGACTTTACTTAAAGGGATGGAGCAGCAATAAACTAGAAGCACTGGAAAGGATCCAAGAACAACTCAAACAGATGTCCTGGAAGTGACAAAGACTTTCAATGTAACGCTTCGGAGCACTCTCCCTGAAGTTCTCACCGGGAAAGGATCCCTACCAAGAATGAAGTGACTAGCGCGATAATGTCCAATTCCGATCCGCTAGAACTCACAACACCGGTGCTCATCCAAGGCAAGCAGCTAATACAAAAATCGGATGGGACTAACAGATCCAGGAAGAACCGAGGGGTGTCAAGTCAGGTATGTGAAGGAGTGTCCCTTCTCAAGGAATTGGGGGCCCAGCGATGCTTTTGCCCGAACCGAGACGACGGTCAACTGCACACGCTGAGTAATGCCAGCGAAGAAGCCAACCCAGTAGCAGTTTATTGGCGAAGAGTGAAACCAAATGGAACAATAAGCATGACATCTACAGTCAAAAAGGAAGTGCTTAAGATATCAAAGAAATGTTATTGGTGCTACAGAATTAAACCACCCCCGCAATTATTAAATTGATTCGCTTTTGTGTTGGCCTGAAAAGGCACCATTATTTGATCTCCCACATGAGATTTTCTATCGGAAATAAAAAATCGCATACCTTACTAATAGCAAAGCGTGGGTACATGGAGAAACGGCTTGGGTTATCGCGATTTCCTTTTGTGAATTCTCACGCCCTGATATTATCCCGAGCTCCAGCGGCGTCATTTGATCTCGCTAGGAACGGCTATTCGCTGGGGAACAAAAACCCAGAGTCAGGTGAAAAGTATGAGAAATATACTTTTCAACCCACCCCATTTCCCCTTCTCGGAGCGCATTTTTGGTTCTGCACTCTAAGAGCAATTCAAATATGAAACGGGTCATGCGGTCAACCAATTGGTTTCGCTTTAGTTACAAGCGAAACCAAATTAACCCCGAAATGGTCATGCTCTCCGTTGCAATTTTCCCATTCTCCCTTGGTTCATTGACTGTTGAGTAAATTCGCAAGAATTTATTCACCTTAATGGGCGGGAAAATGGGAAGATGAGAATGAGTGTGCGATCGAAAATGGGTGATCGTGGGAAAAGTACCTGTTGGTTGGGTCAGGAGTCAATCGAGAGTCAGTCGAGAGCAGGTCAAAAAAGTGCTAGTACATCTGGTGTCTAGTATCTTCTTTAAGACAGTAGTTTGAGTGTTCGGGGCAGTCGTGGCTTAAATAATTAAAATAAAAACTTAAAGTGTTTTGTATAAAAGTTTAAAGACTCGAAATGAAAACGTAAAGACGTAAAATATTCACATAAAGTGTTTTGATGTAGAAAGTTAAAGGGTCGAAACGCACTCTTAAATAATTGGGATAAAAAACTTAATGCGCTTTGAATAAAAACTTAAAGATTTGAAATAAAGAATTAAAGTGTTTCAATTAAATACAAAGTGGACCACCATATAGAAGAACAACAGGGAACTCCGCACAACAGCCACCATTGCGGAACCTAAGTTTACAAACCAGGTAGGTTACTATCAAAATAAGTGTGTAACAAATAAATGTTACATTGCTCATTCAGTACGGTTGTACAGTGTTTAAAATCAGATCGGTGGAAGTTCAATTCGTGGCCAATCGACTGCCGGAACTCTAACAACTTATAATTGCATAATAATGGCGATGGGTGCTGATGGTGGAGTACCCAGAGGATGATGGCACAAGAGGTACGCCTAACAAGTTCTATTGGGCAATGAACTGGGTCAGAGATCTTACCTTCATGTACGCAGATGAAGACAAATGGCCAAACCAGCATTTTAACACAAGTACGACCACTGGATAGGAAAGAAACTCTCAAGTAGTGGGTGCAAAAAGGTGATCGAGCCGTTCATATCGAATCCAGAGCGATTCTCCAGTTGGCTGTGTTTACAAAATATCTACGGCAAGCGTACTCCAGTTCGTATAAATGTGAGAGCTGCAAGTAAAATGCGGAAGCAAGTCGACATCGTCGGGAAGGAGAAGAAGTGTGAGGCTTCCAACACCCTCATCTGGAAAGAAGGAAGGAGAAGTTTTACACCCATCGAGGAAGAATATTTAAATAGCACCGAAGAAAAGTTGATTAGATTGAGTCAACAAGAAACCTTACCATTGACTTATCCTGCCTCCAGGATGGAAAGCCACTGGAAAACTCGAGTCGGGTGTGAAAAAAAGATGTCTACTTGAACGAAAAGGGGACCATCAAAGTAAGGATTCCAACAAGAAAGGCACACGTCGACAGCTGGAAGATGAATCCCTTCATTCTGAATGGAAAACGTTGGCTGAGTGCTTCATAATAGTTCACTGACACGAGAAGTTTGTAATGAATAACATCAACAAGAAATATTGAATCTTAGGCCAAAGAACCGCAACAAAAGGATTATAATACCGATGTTAATGGTGCAAGGTTAAAAAGAGCAGACCACAAGTGCCACCTACAGGTCTGGCCAAACCATCAACATCCCTTCACCAGTGCTGCAGAAGAATCGAAAAACAATGAGGAGTTTTGTCGTCTTTCACCAAGTGCACACAGAGCTGCCCAACTCTTAGTACTTGTTCCATGATTATGATCTTGAGAAGGATGGCAGCTAGCAAAGGGGTCCCGAGTACAATATGGAGCAACACGGGAACCAATTTCGTTTAAGTCAACAGAGAACCGTAAACGGCAGCGAACGACAACAACATAAAATGAAAATTCATCCCACACGGGTGCCCCAACACACATAGTCATAGTGCATCAAATTCCTAGAGATGCAATGAAAAGCAGCGCACTCGACGGAAGACGCCTCCAGACAGTATCGAATTATTTAATTCTTGGGAAGACGCTTTGTACACAGTAGCTACACACACGGCACTGGTGCCAGGGAGTAGAAATGGCGGTTGATATAAATTTGTCATATTCTCCATTCTTGTCACAAGTACAGATATTTTCAGCAGGCCAATCTCTGAATCGATGGAATCGAAGAATGCAGTGGATTCCACCATATCTCCAATCTTAACACCACACAACTTCTCCAGCACCACACGACACTATAGTTTCCAAAAAAGAATACTGACAATTTTTCTCTCGGCCGGGGAGCACGTTGCCACTACAACTAGAGGTAACAAATATATATTTGTTATAAATACATTCTATGCAACATTACTTATTTTGTGTTACAATCCTAGATCTAACGACATTTTAGTTCTCCCGCGTTTTTTTTTTAAATTCATTTATTTATCTATTTATTTATTTATTTATTTATTTATTTATTTTTATTTTTTTTTTTATTTATTTATTTATTTTTTTTTTTTTGTGACACAAGAAAGTGGAGGCAGATCAAGAGACCATTACTAAATTACTGAACTTGATCTGCGATAAGAGGAGGTAAGGACCAATAACAGCAGCGACAATATAAAAGATATTTACAATATTGTACAAAGGAAATTAACAATGAGTATTTTCAACACGACACAAATCAGCGATATCGAAAGGAAGCACAATAACTGGAGTTAACGAGATAAAAGTAACGGCACAAGGAAAATAGAGAAGATAAGTGGAAAATAAAACTCAACACTACACAAAAGGATAAGTACAATTAAATGACACTGAATAAACATAAACTGAATTAAAGAACAGTAAATCTTAATTTTTTTTGTATGTGTTGGTACTGATAGTGGACATCAACAGAGCTCAACACACGAAAAGCAATAGACAATATCACACACTTGCACAACTAAGCTTTTAGAATATATTCCGCCTTTTTAAATATATTTTTGGGGTAATGCTCAATCAGTAAGTGCGCTTCATTTCACTCGAAAGCCAACTTCAGATGTACGGATAAACACAGACAAACCTTCTTCAGCCGAACTGCACATATGAGCAACGCTCTGTTTGATCATGTACTGTCTCATCATTGCAATGTTCAGGCAGTTAAAGCACTGTACAGTGTACCTCGATACTTCTTTTCTTTATTTTCCCTCTTCTCGAAAGTTCGCACTATGCTTTGCCAACACCTCAAAGATCCTTTTTTTCTAAGTGCTTTGTGTAAAATAAAAGGAGCGTGCTGGTATACGTATGTAAATTCAACTGATGACTTTGTGGTTTTATGACGGTTACAGAATAAATGTGATGCTGATGTAGGGAAGTTACAGGACCTGAAATTAATTTTGGGTGGGACTATGATTATAGTTTAACCAAGGCGAAATATGGTATATTTGAAGTCATTGGTTTATAATGAGTTAGGTGCTAAAATCACGAGCATCCCACAGGAGTTTATAAACGCCGTGTTGTATTTTTTCGTTATCTCTCCCTATATAAGCCCCTTGACAACTTAAAGATGACTCTATTTGTAATGCCACCCACCAATATTTACATGGGGCAAACGTTCGTATCTGCAATTTGAGAATAAAACAGCATAACAAACCCATCCCTGGATCAATTCCATCTAAACATTTTCTGACGGACAAACCTCATCCTTTTCCCTATTACCATCTCTCAAACGGCATAGTCCTAAGTCACCAACTCAAAGTCAAGTCTGACAAGCCAAAGCTTCCAACTGACTGGATATCCTCATCTCATTCTCCTAATCTCTATATTTTCTTCAAATCCCCAATTCTAAAGCTATTGTGACGCAATTTTCTCCGTCTATCTCAACTAGATTATCTGATCTGAGGACATTGAGTTTTGGGGATAAAATTTATGGTCTTCTCCAGTCCTCAAGGAATTCATAACTCACAATTTAGACAGCGAATCTCGTAAATCGTTTTCATTTGTTGCTCCGTCAATCCACAAGGGCAACATCAACTGACCACCAGCTTTAACGAAATGTAAACAACTGCGACCGAATACTGTTTCTCCATTGCATACCACAAGGACTCTGGAAGTGTCACTACGGAATCGATATGCAATTAATCATCATTTCCGGCATCATAACCATCACCAGTGTGTTTCGTCCTTTGTTGTTAGTTCCTGACGGTGGACGACTTTTTGTGGGTAGTTAAGGAACACTCTGGAAGGATAACATTTTAAGGGTCATCAGGATAATTGGAACTACCCCTTATCAATGTAACCCAACTTGTCTGAGGTCAGTCTAGAAATGTGCAAAAGAGAACTAAAGGTACGTTGTTGTTCCTGGAATATCTAACTACTCGAGGACTCATATCGAATATTGGCTCATCTTTGAGTGATTTGCCATATGTTACTTCACTGTCAGGGGCATCGTTGGCAAGAGAATCCTCTTGGAGATGATTGTGAAGGAAGAGTAACACAATTCTGAGAGAAACAAACTCATCAGATATGAGATGGAAATGATGATACAGCTGAATCTGTAAGGGGAATTTAAAAAGCTTTGAGTGAAGCAACACCCTTTTCCGGAATGATTTTTGTCGAGAGTCAAAGGGAGAATTGGCAAAGTTCACTTAAAGGATATTTTGAGTGGTGTTTCTTGGCGATGACTTTGGTTCAAATGGACTTGTTTTGAAATACACCAAAGGATGCTAACGTGATATTTGGCGATGTTCATATCTGTGTTGGCATTTAAGCTAAACAAAACATATGCATTTGGGAATTATTACAGCAGCCGGTTTGATTGTTTATTCGGTAAGAGTAGTTACAGGTTTCCCGAATCTTCTTTCAATTCACACGATTCCTTCCACCTTTGAAATAGTGTATACCATCGAGAAAACATAGTAATATTGTTAAATGCAGCATGCAATTCTTTATAAGTAATGGTAGATGTTAACTCACACAAAACCAGTATTCTATCCCATCAATAAATGATAGAAGTTAAATTTTACACGTGTCTTTTATTCCGAGTTTCACTTGAAACTGTTCGTGTTATTATCGCCAAATTGAGTATGTTCTCAGTAAATTCTTCTCCCTTCAGGAATATATCACCATATCGCGCTAATGGTACATATTCATCTACTACTTTAGCAGTATCAGACTTTATTGAACACTCGTCGTACGCTCACCCCAGTAGCATATCAGATCTTCAACTCAGCAGAGCTAACCATGACTAGTTTCTGTGCCACTCGCTCTATCTATCCTCGTAACCTATTGTAATCACCTTCTTGCCCTGCCATCTTGATCAGAATGTAGGAGGTCATTGCTGGAGGACTCAATCAGCTTCCTGCTTTACCCTTCAATGTTTACGCTTTAACAGAAACAAATCTGATCCCCAGTGTTGCGCCCCGCTACATAAACCTCACAACTCGTTAACTAATTAACGCACAAATACAATTACTCACAATCAATGTAATTATTTCCATTGAATGTCCCATTGCCACGGGATCGGATTGCAGGCACTGCACTGACGTGAGACACTTCTACCTTCCAAGCTGCACGCTTTCACATTATCGGCACATATTTTTGCTTCACACCCAAGACCAAGTGCCACACCCGGACGAGGCACCGCCGGCGTCTTCAAAGGTAATAGACACACTGTCTAACAGAATTTCTGTCAAAGGGTTAACCACTTGGACGTAACGACAAAGTGCCGACAGACGTCACGTCAAAGCACAAATCGATTGTAAACTGCGAATGGCTTGGGCGAGGGCTATCGTATTTCAGTTGATTTGATCAACTGCAAATATCAAGCAAGTGATATACACCATTGCACCTTGCACATGCAAATTAAGTTGCAAATGAGAATTAAGCAATATAGCTGACTCGGGCTAGGCAAATACTCAAAGTCCAAGTGAGGATGCATCGTTTGCGTTTTTGCAGCCAAAGTGTATGCGTGTAGTTGCAAAGTGAATAATTAAAAGTAACCTAGCACAGTAAAGGGTTGCAGCCCCACATAAGTACAGTGGTCAATTGCTCTGAATAAAATAAGAGAACAAACACAAATTGGGTATAAATGAAAATGAAATGAATGAACTCTGAATAAAATAATAAGAATTAAGTAGACAAGCAAAGTGTTGCGGCCTCGCGTAAGTATAGCGGGCCCGTTGCTTTTAGGATAAGTTAATAAATAAAATGATTAAATTAATAAAAGTTGAACCAAACGAAACAAAGAAGGTATTTAACCCTCCACTTGGGATTTAGAGCGGCCAGGATGGGCCGTCCACTCAACCAGGTAATATTTAATCAATTAACAGTACAAATTGCGAAGTTGTGAACCTAAACATTTTTTGTTAATGTCGAGATACGTTACTATTATTATTATTATTATTATTATTATTATTATTATTATTATTATTATTATTATTATTATTATTATTATTATTATTATTATTATTATTATTATTATTATTATTATTATTATTATTATTATTATTATTATTATTATTATTATTATTATTATTATTATTATTATTATTATTATTATTATTATTATTATTGTTATTATTATTATTATTATTATTATTATTATTATTATTATTATTATTATTATTATTATTATTATTATTATTATTATTATTATTATTATTATTATTATTATTATTATTATTATTATTATTATTATTATTATTATTATTATTATTATTATTATTATTATTATTATTATTATTATTATTATTATTATTATTATTATTATTATTATTATTATTATTATTATTATTATTATTATTGTTATTATTATTACTGTTATTATTATTATTATTATTATTATTATTATTATTATTATTATTATTATTATTATTATTATTATTATTATTATTATTATTATTATTATTATTATTATTATTATTATTATTATTATTATTATTATTATTATTATTATTATTATTATTATTATTATTATTATTATTATTATTATTATTATTATTATTATTATTATTATTATTATTATTATTATTATTATTATTATTATTATTATTATTATTATTATTTATAGGCCTATAAGACTCCGGACGTTCATGACCTCACCGACTCGGCTGCGCTATCGTTCCCTGTCATGTGCACTCTCCTCCCACGCTTGACTATATGATTCGATTTCCTTAAGGTCAGACCTAACATTGTCCTCCCACATCCGTCGCGGCCGTCATATGTATCACAGGTTACTCTCAGTCACATTGTAACCTTCGTCATCGTCGGACGTACCTTAAAGAAGTCACTATTGAACCGCGTTAAAATATTAAGTAAAATATTGAAGAGTTTGAATCGCGATTGATCTCGTAGCCAGAGACAGATGTGTTGTGCAGTGTGTGCGATAATTAAGATTAATCAAACTTAAAGAGAGAGGGTGTGACTGAATGAAATGACAATGTGCCAAGTGCCTGTTTAATACTCCTATTGACATCATTTGCCGCTCGTTCACAAATAATTTATAGTATTGTCACGTACACGTGTGTATGAGTGTCTTCCTCAAGGAAGAAACAAAAGTGGGTGCTGACGTGTCTACCGCCGTGTATATGCCGGACGTACAATAAAATCGGTGTTTTGTTTTTGTGGTTTCGGTAGGAAGGTGGAAATCTTAAAAAGATACCTCTAGACCGATCCAGAGGCATCCCGGGTTTCTACCGACTAAAACCACCACCCGCCAGGCTCATATTCCCGCTGATCCCCGCGGAACTTTCTTTTAGATTTTCCATCGCGGGGCGGGATGGAGTTTACCTGTTACTCCGCTCGTCACGTCGCAACTGGTGCATTATTTCACCATTTGTTACGGACCATGCCTGTTCTGAACTCAGCATGTATTCTATTACTCCAGTCGGAGTAACTGTCCGTCTCATATGCCTCTCCAAAATCCTTCGTGCGGTCTCGAATCTCATGCACTCTGTGAGTACGTGTTCCGCATTTTCTATTTTTCCTTCGCAATGCAAGCAGTATGGGTGATTCACATGCTTATAATTGTGCAAGTATTGCCGAAACCATCCATGTCCTAATATTAGCTGATTCAAGTAGTAATACAGATCGCCATGTTTTCTTTTCACCCATGTTTCTATATCAGGTATCATGGTGTGGGTTTATCATCCTTTGGTGGAAGAATCCCATCTTCTTGCCATTCTCTTAGGCTTGAGAGCTCTAACTGTGGCCACATTCTCCGACGATTCTCTTGGGAGACCTTATGCAATGCACCGTTTTCTTTAGCTGCAATGTCAAGTGGTGTCCTCCCGGCCAAAATATTTATGGCATCGTCGGATACCATCCGAAATGCACAGCATACTCTTAGTGATGCCAGTCTATGCGCTGAGTTAACTCCCCTCATGTACGACTTATACTGTGCGGCTCCTGCCCATATGTGAGCTGCATACATTATAGTGGAGGTTGTTATTTAATTCCTTAGGGAGCAGAACGCGTCATATTTACTTTTTCGGATCACATTCCTCAACTCTTTCTGTTTGCTGACGAATTCCGCATGCAACTGTGGGTAGGTGTTACGGTTTCTTGCTCTTTGTTGCCAGCGTCTTAACCTGTTGCATTCCGATCGCACATGGGCGATTTCTGAGTTCCACCAATACACTGCTTTGATAGCCCCTGCTGGTTGTCTTTTTCGTGGCATAGAAGCATCGCATGCGGTAGTTAGCCACTTCATGACTTTTCCAGCCTGCCTGTTCGCATCGGCCTCTGCGTCAAACTGTGCGATTTGGTCTTCCAGTATACAATCGAGCAGTTCCGCATCGAGATCCTTCTCTTTCCACCGATTTTTTCGGGCTTTCTTCGCCAATTTGCCAGTGATGAATCCCCTGTGCGGTAATATTTCGTACATCACGGCTTAGTGGTCACTATGGGTGTAGCTGTCCAAAACTCGCCACTCCATACTTCTTGCCAACATGGAGCTGGCAAAGGTGATGTCGATTTTGGACCGGCCTCTCTCGTTTATGAAGGTGTCATCGATACCATCATTAAGTAACACCACATCTACTACTGCGAAGGCTTCAAGTAGTGTGAGTGTTAATGTGTATGTGTGTGAAAGCAGATGTCCCTGCATGTGGCTTGACAAATAAAACAGTAGAACTAACGGCGGCAATTAATTGCTAATAATGGAAAAAAGAAAGGCAGTGTTAAAAGTGATGTCAAGGAGGAGGCCCAAAGCCCAGCCAAACCTCCTTCCTAAACGGCGTAAAGCCAACCCTAAGGAAAAACCTCGCAGAGAAGGATGGACCACTTCTGATAAGGCACATTATTCCGGAGAAGGGAATAAATTCAAAGAACTGGCAAGAGAAGACAACAAAAACAGCAATACAGAAATGAGTGACATAGATGTCGAACGTGCTCAATTTACTACGGAATTATATAAAAAGAAAGATGAGCTCCCCAAAAAGAAGAACGATTTGGAGCGACAAATTAAAGAAGGCCTATCGGCAAGCCACAATCAACAGCAAGAGCAGAAACAACAACAGTAGCAGCAACAGCAGCTGAAAAAAAAAAACAAGCAGCAGCCAATAAGAAGGAGAGAGTGCCTCCCATCATAGTTAGCTGTATGAAAGCTAAAGACCTAATTAAATTGGCTAAGTTAACATGCAGAAATTTTAAAACGAAAAATTTAAATAATAATAAAATAAGTTTCTTATGTGATAGTTTAGATGACTATCATAAACTTGAATCTGCTCTAAGGGAAGCAAGTAGTGAGTACTTCACGCACACACCTAAATCGGAGAAAACTATCTCCATGTTACTTAAAGCAGTTGATCCTTCTTTTTCCTCCGAAGAACTCCTCTCAGAACTACAAACTGTCGAAAATGGCAGTTTAAAATTCATTGATGTGAAGCCATTCTCTACTTCTCTCTCCCGAAGTCGCAACCGCAAGTAGCCGTTCTTCATTGTCTCCCTAAGTCCCAACAGCAAAGTCTATGCACTTAGGAATATTAAAGCAATTTTCCACCAAACAATAATTTGGGAAAAAACACGGAAGGTTGACCGTGTGTTGCAGTGCATGCGGTGCCTACGATTCGGCCACGTTGCATCTAACTGCTGTATGGAATTTAGATATGTAAAGTGCCAAAACAATTATACAGTAGGAGAATGCCCCTTAGGTAAAGAACAGGTTCAGGACAGGAGCAAACTATCTTGCGTCCTGTGCAAAAATACAGGTCACCCGGCTAACTTTAGAGGTTGTCCGAAATTCCAACAACAACAAAGCCAAGTTGGAATTTAAAAAAAAAACAACAACTCGAAGAAGAGAAACGAATGAAGTTTCGTTCTTATAATAACTTCGTTGCACCTAGTGTATCATTCACTCAAATTGCCGGTAGTCCATTAAACTCAAACTTCGCGATACAGGGAAGTATTATTATTACTATTTATTGGCCTGTAGGAACCCGGAAGTTGATGACCTCACCGACTCGACTCCGCCATCGTTCCCTGTCATGTGCACGGGAAAGTAATGTCACAAATTCTTCCGCACCTAGCATACCATTTTCTCAAAAGGCTAGTAATGCAATCAATACAACGGCGGCGGAACTTTCACGCAACGTCATAAAAACGCCCGCACCAGAGGGAAATTCAGATATAAAAGTAATCATGTTAGCCATACAAGGACAGATTGCTGGATTTAGAAAAAAACTGACTTAACAAGCAGCCCGAATAGATATTATTTATTCGTCCTTGTTCTCAGACAACCCAACATACCACAAATGATGAACTATCCAACTAATTTAACCCTACAAATTATTGCTTTGAATGTGAATTCATTAATCCACGTGAAAAGGAGGGATAATCTCGATAACCTGCTTGAACCCGAACGCCCCGATGTGCTTCTAGCTAGCGAAACCAAGCTAAACCACAGGCACAAATTGGGTTACAAAAATTATAAAGTCATTAGACGAGATCTTCCACACGCCACACAAGGAGGTGGAGTTGATGTCTTAATTAAGAAAAGCCTTCATCACAAGGTCGTTAACAGCACAGATGTACACAAATTTCAGAGGCTGGAAGCTTGCATTATAAATATACCTTTCAAAAGTCAAAGGGGTCTACGTGGTATCCGTGTATGCACCTGAAGCTCCTCAGTTTACGCAATTTATCAGCGAACTCGATACCCTTTTTCGTAATCTCAAGTTAGACTCGGAAAACAATTATTTTGTTTTGGCGGGAAGTTTTAACTCCAAACACAGTGCTTGGGGTGATATCACACCGAACATAAGAGGTAATGCACTATTCAACAGTTTGTTTTTTTTTTTACACAAATGCGCGCTCAAAAGGGGCTTTTGGAGCACCCTTAAGTGTCAGAGCACAGTGTGAGCGGAAGGAGAGGAAGTATCGATGTACATTGGTCTTAAATGACTGGACATTACAAATTGGTGGCAAGCAAATGCAACAGGATATAAATTAGAAGTGTACGCTACAAGTACATCATCTTATCCAAGAGGAAACTCCTTTTTGGACTTACTTATGATTGACGAGAGACTACAATTATTAGGCACGGACCTAAATACTCGAAATTGCCTTCGCACAATCGGGTATGATAGTGACCATTACGGCCTCGGCGCCGTTTTACGTGTTCCAAACGAACATGCAATACTTGAGCAGTACGACCAGATACATTCGTTCGTTTTCCGAAAAGCACACTGGTCGCGCCTTGATCGCGTAATAAAAAGGGAACTATGCTCTAATGGCGTAGACCCTCCAACTAATAGAAAACTTCGAAATGAGGAAATAGATCATTATTTCTCAACGATGGACAACATTGTCATCAAAACCATGCACCGTTCCATTCCAAAAGCGGCGCACATGGAGGAGAATTTTAATAGATACAGAAACTCAACTATTGATGCCCTCTATAGACAGAAAAGCGCTCTGCTCTCCCAGCTCAAACTGCTCTACAGACACTTCAGCGATCCTTATAGCCAGGAAATAAAGACAATTAAGTCATGGTTTAAAAACGTTCAAAAGCTGATCCGTGACAACTACAGATCAGTAATTAATGAAGAATGGAAACACAAAATTCTCTCCATTAAAACCAGTATTAATATATTTCCACAAATAAATAAAGTATTTAGAAGAAAAGATCATAATGACATTCCCTGCCTTCGAGTCCCGAGGACTCCCGAGAATTGTCAAATACTGCTGGACGCAGGACTTACCCCGGAACACATCAACGAAGAATTAATAGTAGTCGAGGATCCACAAGAGAAATCGAACTCAATTGGCGCCTGTTTTGACGCAGTGCACAGAGTGAATGAATCCATTCATTCTAACCTCGACATCGAAAACAGAGCTATCCAAAACCATATTTCGCTGCACAATGAACGGCAAAGTTGGTATTCCGAAAACAAAAGTTTCACCATCTTCAGTGAAAACAATAGAGCGGATGTGCTGCTTAGAAATTTGGACACAAATATATTTGTGAACAAGAATGAACTCATGGACATCCTTACATCCATTCATCATCATCATCATCATCGGCACTACAACCGGGATCCGGTCTTGGCCTTATTTAGCAAGTCCCGAGGCTTGTTAAATTTTCCATAATAATTTGTTTCTTCGGGCAAGGTTATTAGCCTTGCGCCAACTTAGATCCATTAAAAACAAGAAATCGTCTGGAACAGATGGAATTCCGAATGCTGTTCTTAAACATTTACACTACCTTGTTCAATAACGATCTAAATAATGCATAATTTCCAAGACGTTGGAAAATAGTAGAAGTCCACGCCATCCCCAAAAAGGGCAAGGACAGGAGCAATCCCGCCAATCTTCGCTCGATTAGTCTGCTTCCAAACATTAGCAAAATATTCGAGAAAATCATAAATAAGGCATTGATAAATTAGTGTGATGAAAATGACATCATTCCGAACAACCTCTTGAAGTTCGCTTAATTATCATAATATCTGCATGATGTTCCTCCTGACATAGTCCCCTCGGAGATTCGAATGAGGAACTAGTTTAGCTCCGGAATTCTTTATATCAGAAGGTACTTTGGCGGATTTTAACAGCTGTGCTCCGTCGAACACTGTCCACGAATAAAACAACGAACTTTTAATTTGTTTTCCGTAGTTTATTTATTTTTGTTCTTACTTTTACACTGGATTTATATATTTTCTTTATTACTTTCTCACTCGATTAATTAGTCCTTATTTTATGATAACTCGCGCCGACACACTCTGGACCACTTTCTTCGTTTTGACACTATAATTGCCGATCCGTACACCGCGAATTTTACCTCTGTCCTCTCTAACGGATTTTCTTAAACTGATTAAAATCTTCCTTAGGGGATTTCACGACTCACTCGATTGTTCTCTTTTTTGACGATTCTCCCTTAATCGAGAATCTCTCTTTATCAAAAATGTCTCCCCTAGCGGAGAACGCACTCTCTATCTGTTTCCTGCGATTTCCTGTTTGGTCGCGGGTCAGATGTGTGGTCGCACCCCCACACACAGACGGGAATGCTGCTGCCTGTGTGGCCGGAGATCTTCCTAAGATCGCCAGAATTTTCACACCTTCTGCGGCATCGCTTTTATATATATTTCGGTGTGTGGTTTATTATCCTTGGCGATCTCTGGGATCGTGGTAATTATCGTCGGTTACGATAATTGTATTTATTTTGCCCGTGAACAGCGTTAGCTAGTTTACTGCTGTTCCTCCGCAATTGCCTTTGTTTAGGCGAAGTGCATTGCGGTAGGGTCAAAGGTTTAGCCAATGGATTGTTTTACGGCGATTTGCTTATCGCCGGGGATTTGATGTTTGTCGACATCTCGCGCAGCTCTGCCAACCACGTGTGTTTATCTAGCTAATAGATCGATACGCAATTTCTATATTGGGTCGTGTCCTTCGATCGCCCTGCAGGCGTTATGAAATGTTCGAGACTTGGGGCCCACGTATCTGCGGACACGTGGGGTTGCTGACACCAGTAAGAATGTCACCTTTGGCTAGGCGCTGCAGGAGTCCAACAGGATAGTAAATCCTGAACAAAGCAGAACGAAAAGAACAAAGAAGACCTGTATGGTTTAGAAATAAAACGGAGTTTTACTCACGACTGGTGAGTAGAGCTGTGGCTCTCGCTCCTTTCGTTTTTCTTCACAGATTGTCGCTGATTCTGAAGATCACTTTCCCCACGGAAGCCAGCAGAAGCCGCTGGTGGTTGCCCTCAGAAACTTGCGGCACTAGAATAGACAACGATTGGTCGCTACTTTTCCCTCAGGTTTGAGGGGGCACAGCGGGAACCGAAACGGGTCCCCTCAGGAGCGGTCAATAGAGATCCCTCATCCTATTCAGGACCAAGAGACACGCTACCTGGGAGCGAGGCCAATAACTAATACCAACAGCGTGACGGGGTGGTGTCTCATCTTGGGACTGACTACCACCTAAACCGACCTGTGGGGGTTCTCTATACCACATGGAGAACCAACCCACAATTCCAACCAATTTCTTCCGCTTACAGCCCGTCACCTTAACCCAACTCCCCATCCAAAACATGCAAAGAATACATTTCCCAATCTGCAACAGCATCCATTCCCAAATCTGCGATAGCATACATTCCCAAACTTGCAAGGAATTCATTTCCCAATCTGCAATAGAATGCATTTTTAAAACCTACAACAGAATACACCCCAAATCCTGCAACAGAATACATTTTAAATCATCTCCCTCATCTAAGACAAACCGCATTTAGTTTGCCCCGAAAACCATTCCGGCCCACTTCTTACTTAAACCATTGTTCTCCTCGCAACCAAGCAGCATTTTGTTTTTCCCGAAAACCATTCCGGCTCACTTCCTACTTAAACCGTTTTCCTCGCTTGTAACCAAGCAGCATTTAGTTTCCGCGAAAACCATTTCGGCTCCCATCTCACCTAAACCATTTGAAATAATACCAATTCACCTTACTGGTAAGTCACCAGCACGATGCGTTGCACTTCCACGAAACAACCATCGCAACGACCAAGACCCATGTTCCTTTGTCTAACCGACAACCCATGCCCATACTTGGTTATGCCCCGGAAACCGATTCCGCAGTATACACAGCAACGGAGGAATCTAATTCAGCCTGTACGGCAGAGATTCCCTGAAACAAATTCTCTGTGTACGCATAGCAACCCTTCTTCACATTCCTAGTAACTGGCAGTGAGTTTGCTTAGCGACGACTCCACTGACACGATATCCTGAATTGATTCTTGCCTCCATTTAGTCAGTCGAGATTCAGTCACGATGGGTTGCGGATGTAGAGTAAATCATTCAGTGGTCGCGATCGCAGTGTTGTTCATTAAATACTTTATTGTAAATCTAACAGCTACGAGTAAATTAATCAGTGGTCACGATCGCATCGTTGTCCACTAAATACCTTATTGTAAATCTAACAGCTACGAGTATACCAATCGCTTGGCACGACAGGAGTGATGATATGATCCATCGTTAAATAGCGAAATAAGGTAAAAGTGGCGGCAACCGAACAAGGCGAACTAGCACTCTCCATGTAAATTACGTGTCAGCTACAGCCATATTGCTAAACAATAAATGACAATTAACTATAAACAGTGCTCTGGTGTTTTATTTGGTTTACTGGAATAGTTGTATTCAGCAGTCGGGTAACGGAGGACATCTGTAAGGGTAGTGACAAGACCTGTGGGGAGGAAGTAATGTGCCTAACACGGACATTAGGTTCACTTCCTTCTCTATCATAAATTGTTCGCGCGAACACTGCTCACAACGCAAGGGGGAAGAAAACGATGTTTGACCTTCGCGACCGAGCGGATACAACACAGAAACAAAAACACTCCGGCGATGCTATTTATGCTTAAACTTTTTTTTATTATGAATGATCCCTACTTATACTTATTATTAGTGAATTTAATAAATTCTTAAACATGTGTGGAATACACGAACTGCGGCACAAACGTTTTAACCCACCGTACCGGCGCCGGTACGGTGGATGACGAGCAACCCGACCGCTCTGAAGATTGAATTATAACTCAACGATATCTTGCTCGTTCAGAGCTCATTCGCTCATCGTGATCATGGTGGTATGTGTGCCTAAAACAAAGAAAGACATAAAGTGCATTCCTAGGATACGATTTCGGTAAAGCAAATAAAACCGAAATCGTCGGATGCATGTGCGTAGCAGCTAAACAAAGAGACCACGATGCAATGCGGGAATGTGCTAATTAGTTTTAGCTAGGTTACTGGGAAATGGTGTTTATGGCATCGCTAGCAAGGGTAGGTATTGAATACTCATTTGCATTGTTTATGCTTGGATTTCAATTGATGCCAAGGGACGCGGAATGCGTATTTGCTTTGGGTTGCACATTGTGCGAGTTAGGGAATTTTATTGCTGGGAGAAAAACGTCGCCAGCCAATGTATACATAAAGAAATTTATCGTATACATGAATGAAGGTGGGAATATGCGACGCCATGATAATTATCTCTGCCTGGAATGGTTACATGATATGTGAACCGGGGTTTTTCTTTTCAGGATAATTTATGATAAGGAAAGTAAGAACTCTTACAGGGGATTTGTAAGCGAAGGAATGCTTGAAAAGGTAAGAATTCTTTTGCAGGTACTTTTGGGTTATAATAATTGGATCTATTTGATGCGTGAAGCATTTAAGATGCTAATGCGAATTGCATTAGCGAAAGCTTATGCAGACTGGGTTGTGGTTATGGGGGTTTTTTTAGGAAGGCGAGCCGTGGGATCTGGTGGAATCGCCACAGACCCGCTATACGAAAGCATATGTGTTATAATTGATTGAGTTTCAGTGTGAAGGGGTATACAGGACTTAAAAGGACTAAAAGAACACAAAGTACAAACGAGCTTGCCATTACCAGCGCCATTGCTGGCAACTATTCGTCGGCCCCGGGATTTCCGTCGGTGGGTGGTAGTGAACCCGTGCCGTACGTCGCCACCTTCGACCTCCACTCCCACAAACTTTTTCTCGAACCGGTCCATCAGCCAAGCTCCGAAAGATGGCCAGGGATTTCTCCCGACCATTTCACGGAGCCCAATTTTTTTATTTTTTTTATTTGACTTCTCTCGGGAGAGGCGAACCTATAGCGCCGAGTGGGCGCCCCGAGATGCCAACAAATAACTGTTGCAGTTCTTTTTGAGCAGTTGCAGGTTGTAACGCTCCGCGAACACTCGCGTGGGAAGGGAGTTCCACAGCTTTCCCGCTCTGTAACGGAACGAGTTCTGCTGCAGGGATGCTCGCGCCGTCGGGAGATGTACCACAAACGAGTGCGATCCATCGGATTGTCTTGTGGAGCGCATATAAGTCGAACCGCGTGGAACAATACCACGAATCTCCGAAGAACAGTACCCGTGATAATATCTGTAAAACAGACAGAGATCAGCTACGCGCCTTCGATGTGATAGCGACTGTAGTCCCGACGCCAGCGCCGAGTCCCCGATCAGGCGGATCGCTTGTCTCTGTATGCTCTCAAATAGGTCGAGGTTATGTTTAGGAGCCGAGCCCCAAACATGAGAGCAATATTCGGGCGCGGGTCTAATTTGGGATTTATATAGGAGAAGAAGTTGGGCCGGAGTAAAATATTTCTTGGCTCTAAAAAGATAGCTCAGTTTTCCTGAGGCTGACCTGGCGATGCTCGAAACGTGTCTATGCCATGATACATTCCCACAGACCGTGACGCCGAGCAATTTCAAGCTTTCACCAGCTTCGAGGGCCTGGCCATTTATTATCAGCTGTGGAACCGATGATCCACTTTTCTTTGTGAATGTTGTATATCGTGTCTTCGCTGCATTGAAGTCGACGAGATTGCCCCTTCCCCACTGCAGGACACTATCTAGATCTTGATTCAGAGAGTCAATCTGTCTACATCTCAGCTGATGCAACACAGAAACACCAATCGGCCGAACACTCGAAAAGGAAGAAACAAGCGTACTATCATCCGCAAAACTGAACACTTTGTTATCCGTTGTCTCCAACAAATCATTTATGTGAACAAAAACACACGTTTTTGATTCTAACAAAATTCGTTCTGTTAACATCGACGGGATTGAAGCGCCATCGCTTAAAAGCTCTACTTTTTGCCGCTGTAATCTGCTCGCATTGTTTATCAAAACAAGGTTTATCAGACGAACTTCGTTTAATGGAATGTGGAATATACATCTCCATCCCCAGAAGAATAATCTCTGATACCGACTCCGCGCAAGCGTTAACATCGGAGTCTCTGTAGCACACTTCCGACCATGGAAAGGATGCGAAGAAATCTCGCAAATCGTCCCAGTTAGCAGCCGCATACTTCCATACATGGCGAAGCTGCCTAGGTCGGTTATTCGCTTGACATGCAAGCGGTTGCCCGACAGATACCAAGCAGTGGTCTGAGTTTCCTAGTGGCGCAGAAACCTCTACAGTATAAAAGCCGCCTTCGGATGTCAAAAACAGATCCGGGGTGTTCGCACAATCGCCTCGGGCATCCGCCACTCGCGTCGGCTCCTCCACGAGTAACAACCAGCCGGAATTGTGTACATTAAAATCGCCAAGGACAACAATTTCAGAAGCTGGGTGGTTGATCTGTATCCAGTCGACGGTATGTGAAAGATGTTCGAAAAATGTCGCCGGTCGAACGTTGTTCGGGGAACGGTAAAGACAACAAAGAAACTTAACAGAATTCCTCAGCACGACCCTCAACCATATGATATCCATATCATTGGGTTCCAACGCCTCCATCCTCTGGCAAGCCAGACTGAACCGCGTGAAGACGCAGACTCCGCCCTTAAAACGGAATCTCGAATGTAAGTCGTATCCTGAGCAACGAAAATATGTCGAGTCAGTTGACTAATCGACCTGGGTTTCAACAAGGGCAAGGATATCAGGTTTAGTTGTTTGCAAATATTGGTGGACGGCGTTTACATTTGCCCCTGATGTTACAAAACGCCGTCACCTGTCGAGCGTGGGCAGAGCCTCGAGAGCGAGCCCGATTATGCGATGACGAACCCCTTAAAGTTCCGTTATTTATCATGATATCTGCATGATGTTCCCCCTGACATAGTCCTGTGGGGCTTTTCAGGGCCCAAAGAGCCACGCATCGCTTGATCCCCACCATTACCAGCAATACAACTTACCTTAAAGTTGAAGTTTCGGCAAGATTGTACAATCTTGCTAGGGCATTAACCGCCACCCAATTAGCTGGAATCAATTCGGTTATCCCTACGGATAACCGACATAAATACATTTTAGGCAGCTTACCTTTTTTGGGGGCTGTTCCAAGCCTCTTCTCCACGGTCATTCCTGAAAGCATAATTCATGGCAAGATTATCATCTGTACCCATCTTTGTACCCATCCATCGACCTAGCATAATTTCGGGTTGCTTGCACATCTGCAAGCCGGATTTTCAACGGCATGTCTATGATCTATCTTTCCTACCAGTAGAGAAGATCAAATTAAACATTGGCCTTTCAGGCGCGCATATTTGCTTGTATCTTAGCATGACCGATTTTATGATCCGTTGCCGTTTCTCGGAACGATCACCAGCATCGGTCATGACCACCAATTTTAGTTTACACAAAGTAAACACTCAAGCGGATACTTTCGCCTTACAGTCCCTTTAACGGGATTAACATATCCCTAAGACAACATACATCACCGAAATATGTTTATTTTAAATGATCTGGCAACGGCCATACGCAATGCTTGATTCATTATTCCAAGATAGATTCCTGCCTTCGGCAAGGGTTTAATGACTCACGTCAATCAAGAATCTATCCCTTGCAGCTGGCGGCAGTTCATCTTTCCCAAACATGTAGCAGCAGATTTGACCTGCTACATGAGTTTTCCGGTTTCCCTTTTTTTCTTTTTGACTTTCTCTATTGGCTGGCCTTTGGCGGCGATTCCCTTAGGTTCGTTTTTGTTGGATGTCTGTAAAGAGACATCCAATAGGGAGTCAGAGTTCATTCGCCCAAGGAGTCAGATGTCAGTCTTTATAGAGGACAGTCGAGCCCTTTTAACGTGAGTTTTTATCACGAGTCTGCTGCAATACCGTGTAGAGAGAAAGTCGCCGCGAGCTAACATTAATTCAAAAATACACATAATTGGTACGCGTGATTTTATTTTTCTTTAAATGTCAATTTCTTGTCCGCGTACTAATAACTGTTAAGCTATTGTATTCCAACCTAGCAGCTAGGAAAAGAAGTAGTGTAAAATCTACATCAAATAATTTAACTGATATGCGCTAACTAATCAAGCATCAGTGACTAGTGAACTAACCAACCATTTCATCAGTGATCAATAAAGATTTAACAAAAAAACAATCCAACAATTTTATTTCACGGCGCCGATGTTTGTGATTGGTCTTTTCGTCGGTGGAGTTTTTATTAACTCGCATCCTTGCAGATGCCCCCCCCCCCCCCCCGCGGAGATCCGAATGGGAGACTAGTTTACCTCCGGAATTCTTTATATCAGAAGGCACCATTATGACTTATCTCCGTGTCAGTCCGGGCCATCAGCCACACATCCGAAACACCGTGAAAGATTTCTCTCGGCGATATCGCGAATTGTACAGCGTGACGGGGCGGTATCTCACCTTGGGACCGACTACCACCTAACCAAGCTTTTCTCGAACCGGTCCATCAGCCAAGCTAGAAAGATGGCCAGGAATTTCTCCCGACCATTTCACGGAGCTTATGGCTTGATGGGCTGGTATTCCACGGACGACAGGGCGTTGGGACCCCACATACCATTCGGCCTTTAGTCGCCTCTTACGACAAGTCGACCTAACCGTGAGTATATTCTAATGCCCTACTCACAGGGCCTAAAGTAGTATTATAGTATAATATAAATAAACAAATAGCTTGTTATTTACGAGATTACATATGATCCTCACGCTTTACGTGTACTGTACTTGTAAACTGACTATGAGACTAGAAACATAATTATTTTTATATATTTAAGCTTTAAGAATCTAATGTGAATCATTTAATTGTTCGAGATTACCTACCACCCTCACCCTTTGGTTTTCATAAATGAGAAGTAGAACTTGAAATAAGTTTACTGTAATATATTTAATCTTTTTTAATTTAATGTGAATAAGTAAATAGTTTGTTAACCACGAGATTACTTATGATCCTCACACTTGGCGCCCGATTGTATTGTAAGCAGAAATGAAATTAAGTTTATTTTAACATATTTAAGCTTTTATAATTTATTATGAATAAATAAATAGTTTGAGATTACTTATGATCCTCACCCCTTCGGACACTATGTACCGATCGCAGCCTTATTGGGAGTGTCCTAAAAAAGCTGCCAATTAAAAAAGCCCTGAAATATTATGATGTTAGGGCAATTAATTTTCTTTTCAGTGTACTTATTGTGTTGGGTGACCTTTGGAATTTGCTTTGTTAATATATTTCGCCACGAAGCCGATTGGCCACAAGTAGTTTAGCCTCCGATAGTTACAAAGTGAACGTCAATAAATATTGTGAAATAATTAATAAAATCATCTAAAATCGATCCCTGAGATTCAACAGAGCAGAATGACCAATTAAACACTCCGTGACTCCACCTGGCGAAGCTCTATATTGAATTTGTCTTTTGCTTTTCGACAAATCCTGGAAACGCAGTGAGTAAAATTTTCTTTGTAGCAACATCTTTCTCATCCACATTCCTCTCAGATGAAAATGTATCCAGAGTGTTTCGCAGCATCAGCAAATGTTGCCTGGCCACCCACCCAGTGCGGAGCAAGTCTCCCGCCTAAATGTAAGAGAAAATTTCCCATTGATTCAAAAAGCCCTCCAAAATGCCAAGAAGAATGTTCCCTTGGTACAATATCCCACCAAATGCACTCAGAATTGTCGTTTGTTTTTGGTCCATGGCACGAGGTGTGGATGACTGGGAAGTTCAGTCATTGGGTGAAGTTTGTAAAATCCGGTTTGTCGTAAACGGAGCGGTATATTTGTAATCCTGGCGAGTTACGTTTACGTCGTGTCGGTGTTTATCCTTTGGTGCGGTCAAAGTGTACAATTCTCGACGTGTTACGCGAGTGTGTTACCGGAAGTGTGTTTGGGTGGTGCGTGACGATCTTCCAAATTTTATTACAATTCGTTTTTTTTTTTTAGTGCAATTTGTGTTTTAATTATTAGATTCAGGAGTGTGTTCTTCCATTAATTCAATTCGTCAACAAGGACTTCAACTGTTTATTGTTGGTTGATCCATCGCCTCGATTGGGAGATATAAATTAACCGCCAGACCACATGCTGTTTGTTGCCACTTTGAGGAGCCACGCGAATCTCAAGTAAGTGAAGTTGTGACATGTTGTGGGAGATTTTCCAGATTGTGGTATCCTGTTTACATTGAGTGTCCTTTCCATTCACACTATCATCGTTTATAATTTGTGGGGTCGGCGCTTCCAGCCATATTGGCACTTTCGGTCTATTTGTGAGAGTTCCCTTTTGCCACCCTCTGGTAGTTGGTATTCTTAAGGGCTCCAATAAAAAGGATTACATAATAACGACAACGACATGCTGTTTATATACAGCATTAGCAAGGATATGAATGGGACGTATCACATACGGAGATTGTACACTCTGGCATCGTCATTGTCGCGTGATGTTTGTTTATCTGTTTGGTTTGTTTGTTTTTGGAATTCTCTAAGGATATGAATCACTTTGCGAAAGACGTCTTTCTATTGTATATTCGTGATCGTTTCGTTTGTTGTTATTCATATGGCAGCGAGATGTGTAATGAATTTGAAACGAACAACTCCTTCCTTCCTTTGTTTCTGTTTGTTATCTTTGCTTTTGTGTGTCCTGGTTACCAATGAAACGAGAGTGGAAGATCGACAAAGGACACGAATTCCGAAATATATCATTATCTTCATTGCCTAGTGTGAAATTGAAAACGGGGTGCGGCAGAACTTTCCAAAAACGCAAATTGAAAATTAAGTAATGCGCTGAGGGAACTACGTGAGTCCTTTTTCAAGGGAATTCTCGGTCGAAAACAGAAAGCAACCAAAAGATGAAAAAAAAGGCGTCGCGAGAAAGGCCGGTCGACGGAGGTGGCGGATAACGCAAAATATAAATGATGGAGGCAGTTGGGTAATTAATAAGGAATGTGATTCCCATTTACCTCCAATGGAAACCATTCTCCTGTTTTAGAATTTCAGCTTCGCGGGAAGGCGCCAGGACGAGTCTGAGATAGGTCTATGGTGTGTATTATTATTTTTTGCCCCAACCTCGCTATGTCCTATTTTTTGGTCGCCTTATGCGGCACTAGCAGAGTTGGAATGCTATTTTTGGATTCTTGGTCCTTTTTTGCCTTTGATAGTCATCATTCATATTTGCATTTGCAAGGGCAAAAAAGGAGCAGAATCGTAAAGAAAGATAACAAGGATCTTAAGCATCTCGTGGCACATATACATTGTGGTTAGCGGATAGTTGGTATCAATATAAATGTTTGTTTTTTTTATCAGAGCTTATTAATCTGCCTATGAGATCCTTGGGTTTTTGGTTTACGACTCTTGTTCGTTGGAGAATCCCATAACATAATATTTACTTAATTAATTGAAGTGGAACAGGATAATTTGCCTGGATTATATTATTATGCCTTTTTGCTTCCCTGTGCCTCGGGCACTTTGTGTTCCGGGAGATGGCGGCTTATGCAGGATTTTTGTGTAGACATGATACTTGATCCTTGAAGCCATACGTTAAGTATATGGCGGATAGAACTTTCATTCGTAGTGATTAGTCGATAAGATGAATAGGTGGAGCTTCAATGTTTGTTGTGATTAAGGATGTAAGGCGATTAATATTATTTATTCAATTGGAGTTTTATGCCTGGGGATAGAGAATTGGATTCAGGATGTGGATTAAATTACTGCTGACAGAGTACGTTGTATCCCGAGAGAACGAAATGCCCGCCTCCTTCTTGTTTTTATTCAGAGAAATACATCTTTTGTTAAGGGACGGACGGAGATGTAGAGATTAACTGGCGATCACTCACAATTTTCAACACCACATCAAAGACAGAGTGAATTATATATCTTGAACTAAGGATATCTTGTTGAGAATATCAGAGAAAGAATGATTCTGAACCTTGTGGGCGGACGGCGCCTTTTTATGTGGTGGTCTTTTTTCCTTATTCCAAAGCCAGTCAAGTTGGAAATGCTTGCTGTTTTTTTTTTGGTGTATTGACAAATGGACTACAACACCGACCTTTGATTTACACAACGTATTTTTTATGTTCCAGGTAGATGCTTTTTTTACAATAACATTTAAATGGAGCACAATTTTACAACTTGGGTTTCACTGATCGAATAAATGGTCTTTAATATTATGAATGGAAAATGTGTTTGTCTAGTAGTCGCCGGATTCTTATAACCACAATTTTCATAAAACTTCGCAGACTTCTGGTTTCATTTCAGCAAATTCGTTTTGAATATTGCTTATGTTAATCAGTGGACTTCTCCGCTGATTCTCCTAAAGGGTGATATTGAACTATCTTTGCCTCAAGCAGAGGATTCGCTGACCCGAGGCCCCTACCCGTTTAGCCGGCGGTTTCCGGTTCAGTTTACCGCAGTATTTCTACCAATCCACCTAGGTTTTAAATTTTTATGAACCGTTCCTTACCACTGGTGGGAGATCCATTGATTCGCAATGCCTGGAAAGTAAAGACAGAATAATAACCTCGTTCGAGATGCTCTCTATCGCGGGCGGGGGAAGCAACTCATCATCATCATCGGCACTACAACCGGGATCCGGTCTTGGTTTTATTTAACAAATCTCTCCACCGGTCTTGATTTCGAGCCGATGTCATCCAGTTTGGCACTCCCAGGATCTGGGCGTCCTGCTCTACTCGATCGCAGACAAGGTCTGCCCCGCTGTCTCCTACTGTACATCCTGCCACAAAGGACTTTCCGGGCAGGCTCCTCTTTGCTCATTCGAGCTAGGTGTCCCACCCACCGGAGTCTACCGAGCTTGATTTTTCTTACAACATTAGCTTCAAGGTAGATTGCCTACAACTCATGGTTGTAGCGTATCTGGAATCGTCTTCACTCACATACGGGACCAACAATTCTCCTTAAGACCTTCCTCTCGAACGCGGCTAAGAGTTCAGAGTGCCTTTTATTGAGCACCCAGGTTTCGGATCCATACATGAGTACTGGTAAGACCATGGTCTTGTACAGTAGTAGCTTGAATGTTCTGGATAAATTTCGGGATTTAAATAGCCTTCATTGACCATAGTAGGGTTTGTTGGATTTGATCAGTCGTTCGCGTATTTCTTCTTCCATATTGTTATCGTCTGACACTATTGACCCAACGTTTGCACTACTTCAAATTCGTGCCCCACTACCCTGATAGTTTGACCAACGTTAGGTCTTCTCTTCGCAGAAGTTGCCACCATGTACTTAGTATTCCCTCATTAATGTGCAGTCCCAGTTTTTGTGTCGCCTGCTCGATCTGGGTGAAATCCCCATATTTTTACCTGACTAGTCGTATCAATTTGTTTGGAATGCCGAACTCGCTCATGGCATTATATAGTTCTACCCTGTCTATGCTGTCGTAGGCGACCTTAAAGTCTATAAATAGATGATATAATGGAATGTTAAATTTCAGACATTTTTCCATCGCCTGCTTAAGGGTGAATATCTTATCAATCGCTGATTTGCCTGGGATGAAGCCAGACTGATATTGAACAATGATGGCTTTAACGTATGGGGCTATCCGATTTGTAGGATAGTGGAGAGTATCTTATAAGCTGTACTCAGCAATGCTATACCCCAATAGTCGCTGCACAGTGTGATATCTCCCTTCTTATGTATGGGGCAAATTATACCACGACGACAATCTTCCGGCATCTCCTCGTGCTCGCAAACGGGGAAGCAATTCAGTGTACTTGAAGACAGCTGGAAATAACAAGAAAGTGACTTGGGCAATGTTCCTTAGCGAGTGCATTTTATTCTTCCTTACTAACGCTGACGTCCTTCATTTCTTCCAAGTTTCATTTCTTGCATGACCTTCAAATACCACTTTTATTGTATTGCATAAAAACAAATGTTTTCAATGATATAAAATTATGAACAAAATTTCTCCAATATATCATATATACTATTACCATTTATTGGCCTGTAGGAACCCAGAAGTTCATGACCTCACTGACTGGATTCCGCCATCGTTCCCTGTCCTGTGCACTCTTCTTCCACGCTTGACCAGCCGATTCGATCTCCTCAAGGTCAAACCTAACATTGTCCCCCATCTTCGTCGCGGCCGTCTTCTTGGTCTCTTTCCCGTTGATCTACCTTCGAGAATTCTACGCACGGTCCTATCGTTGCCCACTCGTGCCACATGTCCGGCCCATCTTAATCTTCGCGACCTGATTACACTCACTATTCTAAGTTTGCGGTATAGCTCTTCCAATTCGTGGTTGTGGAGTTTCCTCCATTGCCCTGCCTCCTCGTCATATTTACCTCCAAAGATACCTCTTAAAACTTTATTCTCAAATACGCGGAATTTGTGTTCTTCCCATTTTGTGAGAGCCCATGTTTCGTATCCGTATAGAACAATCGGCATGATTATGGTTCTATAGACACGGAGCTTTATGTTACGCTTTATGCTGACTGCGTGCCAACTAGCGTTGCCGGAATGGAATATATCATACATCAAAATATTTGTTTAGAAAGTAGAGTGGAATTGTGTGGCTTTTATTTGTCCAGAAGGACATCGAGTGCAAACCACAATACTGTGAGAGATGCCTCAGAAATAAGGAGGTGAGAAGATAATTAAAGCTGTTACAAGAATTACCAGGCAGAACGTCAACGCGATCCATGTTAACCGCCTGGCCAGCTTTAACTATAATTGGCTGAAATTGTAATACATTTTTCTTCCCCACGTCATTCCAGTCCGTGTTGCATTGGTTAACTTCCAATTTGGACACGATATGTCGGGCGAAAGCCAATTGAAGTCGGCGATATCCTTGTTGCTCTATGCGGAAGTCGTGATCGTGTCGTGAAGTTCTGTTTACTATGGAAAAGTGTGTGCTGTGTATACAGATCACGACGGCAGGCCACCAATTATAGCGTGACAGTTAGAATCACCAAAAATTGAACCAATGCTTAACACATCGGGCTACTGGCTGATTGTACGAATTAGATTTCTGAACTCAAATACACTCGAATGATGTGGATTTGTTATCTTATCACTATGGTATACGGCTCTGTTGCATTTTCTTATTCGATTTTCGTTCAATGTTCTTCACTATTTGCTTGTGTATTGTGTGTGTATCTGTTAGAAACGCCACACACTTACAACGTATAATTTAATTCCTCGTTTACCTAGTGTGGTGAATGCAAAAAGTACGAATTATGCCGGCAATTTATTATTTTACACTCAAACCTTCATACAAGGGACAATTTCAAATTAATGTAAATAAAACTTTATGAAATACAATCTATAAGCTTCACCACAGTTACCCTCAATCACACGACTAACATGGGCAACGTTTTTTTTTTTTTTAGTTTTGAGTTTAAAGATGACCGTCTTCGTTGACGGTTTTAGTTCGACTCTTCTCTTTCTACAACCATTGTAGACGAAAGTTCTATTATATAATCGTCTCGGATCGACTCTTTGTTTTATAATTTACATACCTAACCATTTTTGTTGGTTTGACACTGACTTCCTAAAAAAGTCATCGCCTTCGTCGAGGGTTTTGCTTCCAGTCTTATCGTTTTACGTTCACTGAAGACGACAGTTAAATCTCAACTCTGGTTTGCATGACTGCTTCAGCTGAATATTTAGTTAGCGGTTTGGCACGAACCTTCCAACAATATGATCGCCTTCGTCGAGGACTTTACTTTGATTCTTATTTTTCTATCCGTTATAAACAACTATTAAATCTCGACTCTGTTATTGTATGACCAATTCAGTTCACGTTTTCGGATCCACTTCTTGTCTAATAATTCAAATAAGCGACGGTCTTTATTGAGAACTTGAAGCGGACTTTCAAAATATATGACCGCTTTCATTGGAAAATTTTAGGCGACCTTCTTTTCATCATCATCATTGGCACTACAACCGGGATCCGGTCTTGGCCTTATTTAGCAAGTCTCGAGGATTGTTAAATTTTCCATAATAATTCTTCTTCCTTTTTTTCAGCGACTTAAAAATTCTCTGGTTTTCAATTGTGATCAATGTCATAAATATTTGACTCGAATAATTTTTTTTTTCGATCGGCTTTCAAGATAAGGATTTGGAAAACACGTAGGCACAACATAATCACTGTTATGGACGGCACCACATTTTCCGTAAAAAATGTTAATCTCTAACAGGGATTTTTTAGGACATGGTGTCATGGAGAACTACTGGACTGTATAATCATTTCAATCAAGTTTTATCTATAATTCTTATCTGTGTAAGTGTAGGGGGTTCAGAAATTGAATAATTGATTGTGTTAGTAGAATTGGTCAGTACAAGAGAATTCACATTGAGTGACTCTGCGTATGCTGGGGAGGTATAAATTTGACGGATTTGACATGTAACACTAGGAGAAGAAATCGAATTAGCTGGCAAAATTGTGAAAGGAAAGCGCACAGAACAGGGAACAGTGGCGTAACCGGCTTAGTGAGGTTATAACCTTTCGGGTTCCTACAGACCAATAAATAGAATACTAGGTGATTGACTTGATTCCAGTCAATGGTGTGTGAAAGAAGTTCGGAAGTGCCGCTGGTCGATAACCATTTGCGGGGCAGTACCGGTGTCACAGAACTATGACGGAGTTTAGAAAAAAACTGTTTTTAGCCAAGTGGTATCCTGTAGTGCTCTGAAAAGCCCTACCATCTCCTCCCCCAGACATATATCCGAATCCCTACACCCAACCTTATATTCACAAAATCCATTATCCCGATCCAACCAAATTCGCGATAAACGAATCAAATATTCATTTCTCACCCTTACATCCAATTTCTTATAATTATCAGACAAAATCAAACGCATGCAAATTGAACCAGATGTTAAATTACCATCCGTAAACAAAACCCGAATCCCAGTGCATATCTTCATATGCACTGCATTTCTGAGAATTCGAATTCTTATATAAAAAACAAACACTTGGCTCAAGCCACAATATCTAAATCGAGATTTTACTTTCAAATCGATCTCTTCGATATACAAAATCTCGATTTGATTTCTTTTATAAGGGTGATGAATTTCAGATTCGACGATCAGTCTCAATTGGCATCCGATGTGGAAGTAAAAGTATTTGACCCTTTAATTGAGCCTGGCCGATTCTCAGGACCCAATTCAACAATCAGTCGTCACTCTTCCCACAGGTCTGAGGAAGCACGGTGGCGACTGGACCGAACCTTCTCAGAAGCGGTCTTGAGACATCCTCCGTCCTTTTAAGGAGTGAAGCGCAACGAAGATACGTGAGAGCCGGTTAAATAGCCAATTCGAGTCTCGGTTGGGCCAAAAGTGCCGGCTTTCGCTGTTGGTGAATTGCCTGTACATCCGTATCCGCGCCCCCTAATATTGCGAGATGTCTTTGCCAGTTTAACGTGGATTGTGGCTCGGAGACTAGATGTTCACTGTTTGATTTTGTGCGGAATTTTTCACACCCTGTTTCCTCTGAAATAGTCCACGGAAATTCCAGTGTACCCTTGGAACTTGTTACCTCATAGGACACGAAGAAGTGAAGAAGAACTTTCGGTTGTAATACACGGCACTAGCGATCACTTATTGTTCTATCACGGTTATTTTTTGTCTTTTCGTTTGACTCTTAATATTATTCCGACCGATCGACGTTTTCTTGTTGGTGTTCCTTTTTTTTTGTCTGCAGTTGCCACCTGTCTTTGTTCTCGACCCACGTTATATTGCACCTCTTCTCTCCAGGGCTGCTTTGATGTTTACGATCAAGAGCAGTACTGTTATGCTGATCTTCTGAATTCGCTCCATTATTTATGGTGTCATGGCTCAACGTAATCGAAACTGCGCTAATCGGTTGTGACACAAGCTAACACCTCGAGTATAGAGGGGTGAGAGTTGTAGAAAATCCTCATCATTACTGGTTGCAAGGTGGAACAACACTCAAATTCCAATACGTCCGTCGATATTGGTTGATGGCTGATTGACACTGGGGTATGTTCGTTGCTGTGCCAGCACGGCTACGGGTTCACTAACATTCCATAGAGTTCCGCTTAAAACCGTTCACAGATTGGGAAAAGAAACGCTGGGGTATTGTTTTGCAATTTTGCTTTTTATTGTTTTCCTTTATTTTTATGGTACATTCATTGAATTGGTTACACAGAACTACGGTAGAACACTAAAGCACTGATTACTATTTTCAGGTTCATACTACATCACATTTGTATACTAGGAGAATTCAATAAAAGTCGCGTGCTGTTTAGTCATCAATAAAACTTGATTTACCACAATATAGTTAATTGCACGTAGGGAATTACACAAGTTGGAAATAATTTAAGTTGGGAAAATAGTATTACTGTCCGGAATTAATCTTCGAAAGTTATCCTTGATGGCCCGTTCGCCTGCGCGATTACTAGTCGACCTCTTGAGCGCACTCTCTTGTCGCCTCCCAATCAACGACTTACTTGACTCGCGGCTATTACTCGATTCTGGCTTCGTGCGCACTCCGCTTAGGTTAAAACTCGTGGTGGTGCGTTTCGCAGGGATTACTCGACTGTTTGACCCGTGCACAGTCGACTCTCGGCTGGGGTGAGTTCTTTTCTTTGAGAGAAAGCGATGTTTCTCTTTTTGGTGACCATGGTGAGAGGATCTCTCTGAGTAGGTACTGGCGAGATTACCTTGTTTACCCATGCGGCGAGGTCATGGGTAAACGAAACCGAGAAAAGGAAATGGAACAAAGGGCATCATAGGCGATGTGCATGCAGCTGTGTAAATATGTTGCATGCCATTAGGGAAACTGGTGCTAAAGGAATTTAGATACTTGCTAAAGGAATTTTGATACGTGATTGTGCACGGTATCTATGCCGGCGGGAAGGATCGAATTCTTTTGTGTGTATAATTACACATTGGTGAATTCGGTTAGGCGCGAGATGCGAAAACTGCTTTTGTCGGTTAGACAAAAGGCTGCCGTGAATATGGATAAGCCGGGAAAATCTGCTGCGCACGTGTGTGGCAGGGTACACTGTCTGGCAGGGACGCCGACAAGGATTTTTGATTTATGACGGTTACTTTGTATGTTAACCGAATTATTTTCAGAAAAATTGGTGTGATGCATGTGCATGAAACAATTCCCTTGTGGAGGAAATGTTTGCTGGTGACTGCGGGCTGGTGACGGGAGTTGGGGCTGGAATTGTGGGTGGTTCTTCACGTATTTTGAAAGAACCCCCACAACACGATAATGCATTGGGCGATATATGGCATGACTGATTGGATGGCTTATGAAATGATTGCTTGGTTGTTGAATGGGTCGGCGGTCACTTGTACTTTTGCCTCTCAGTTCCTATCTCTTCTTCCACTCGCAGTGCGCTCTGACATTTTGAATACATTAAGTACTTTGTGCGCGAGTTTGTGTAAAAGAAGTTTGAATGAATTAGGACGGAATGAAAGTTAGTGGAGGTGTGCATCATAGACTGATCAATGTTGACCGTTTGTTGACAATGAGTGAAAAGTCTAATTTGATCGACATCTGACCGACCACTGATTTTCTTTTACTGATTGACTTTTTCTAGAAGTAGTGTTCCGTTTCAATTTTTTGCGCTTGCTTTTTATAGTGACGTTTCTAATTACTCTGATAATCTGTAGGTTGTATTGAGTTTTCCCTTTCACCCACTGAAAAGGGATTATTAGCACCACCAATTGGGTCGGAAAGAAATTGTTACTGTCGTCTGTGTGTTCTGTTGTATTAGTGTATGTACTATCCTTCTCTGAGCACGGCAGTTCTTATATCACAAATAGCAATCTAAACTCGAATGTCCTACCTGCTCAAATAGCATACACCTTAAGCCTCAGTAATAAATCAATTAGCATTCACCATAAAGGAAAATTCCCACAAAATTAAAAAGCGTCCGACCATGTAATAAATTAGTATAACTGCTGGAACCATTTTATCAATTAAGTTTATAATAAGAAACAGGTTGTCCGAGTCCCAAAGCATTTTGGAAATTAGCCAAAAGGAATTTTTAAAAAATAAAGAAACGTGACAAACCTACCATTTGCGCAATCTGTGTCCTGTTTCGAAGCAAAAATTAATTTTCCGTACCCTCGTCATGCCACAAAAAAGAGAACGACCAACCTTGAAACAGTTCGCCGTAAAAAACTCTTCCAAAAGACCAGAAGAAAAAGAAATACTTCAACTCAAACTCTGAACACTGCAACTCGCCAAATAGAATCCACTGCCTCGGTTCCATACCGTCCGAACATGGAAGCCGCATACTAAAATTATTCTTATTAAGGGTGCGATACGAAAAAGCAAAACCGTACAATGGAGTTGCAAGTAAACAGACTGCAGTGAAAACGAAACTAGAAATACAAGTAGCGTTCGTGAAGTACTGAACGAGTTCTGACAACCGATAGAGAGCTGACGTCAACCAAGGACGCGGGCGTTATGGGGCTGATGTCCTGTGGCACGGTACGAAGCGACGTCCCTATCTCATCTCATCTTAGGTAAGTGCCTTAGCATTTTTCTGCTCCAGTGAACTCATAATGGTTGAAAATTAAAAGCGAATTTCGCCACCACCCCACCACCCGCCAGGCGGTACAGGAGGACAGTGTGTCTTGTAGAGAGGCAACAGATGGACAGGCGGGTAAGAACTTAACGGTAATGATGTCAGTGCACTTGAAAGTGTTCTTAAACTTGTCCGCGGCAAATTCACACAGAGATAGCAGAGAATAAATAGAATTCACCCAGCTGGGTCGGCAATGCAGTGTTGACTGGCCTGCAAAACACACTGTATCAATTTAATGAGGTCCAACTTGGTTGGCAGGAATATGCACGCATCGCTGCCTCGCGAAATGAATTCTTGTAAATTATCTAAATTCGTCCAGTGGGCAGAGTTGATGTGCGAGTGCAGCCACCCCCACTGATGTCCTGGAGCGCATCGCTCTGCATGCGAATGTGTATAAATGAGAAATTGTCTGGCGTGATCATTTTTTAAACATGTCATTTTAATTATGTTACTAATTTTACACTCGACGTGGGGCTACGTGTGCAAGGAGTTGGCACAAGGTACGGAGTTCTAAAAGAGGTGGCTACGATATTACTCGACGGAATTACCTCACAAAGGTCTCCAAGTGGAGGTGCAGCACAAGGGATGTGAAAAAAGCTACGTGATGATGTGTTAAATAGGGAGCGGTTTTAAAGTTCATTGCATTGGAAGGTAGTATAGGAATTGACGTGTTATAAGGAGCAAGTGTTTAACTAGTAAATCGTTGCAAATAGTTGGGAGACTTATAAATACTGCAGCGTTTCTCCGTTCTCTAGTAATGTGTTTGTTGCTGTTGAATCAACGCTCGATGGTTTACTAAGGGCTTATTTTCGTATTTAATTCTTTCATTCTAACGAATTCTATATTAAGCTTATTTGTTAAGAATTTCAATTCTGGGGTGCCCCAGGGTTCTATTCTCTTACCAGGTATATACATTTTCAACCTTGCTGTTATAATACTTTTTAATTTCTTAGTCACATTTAAATGATCGCATTTTAGTTCTGCTTTAAATCGGAGTCTTTACGACAAATAGCAAACTACGCAAAAAATGCAGCGGGTTATTCAATTTTGCTTAAACTCATTTGAGCCATCGTTATGCCGGAAAGAGAGAGAGTGTGCAATAAATTCATTATTGATTTCAATCTACTTCACTTCGGTACAAATGAAAAATGTAAGGCCAGTCAGTTATTATTTGGGTGAATCAAAGGTGAATGGAAGAAAGGAGTGTGCATTGGCGCATGTTTTCAATTCTGGGTGTCTCAAGGTTCTGTTCTTTTACCAATTGTATACATTTACTCTCTTCCAATGCGTTGCAGCAGTTTTTAAATCTGTTAATCGATTGTAAATGGTTTTATTCCAGTCTTGTTTGAAATGTGAGTCTTAAGGACTGATAAGAAGTTGCGTTTTCAGCTATGTGTAATGTTCTGTCATTCCTAAGCTCCTTTTGCCACTACGACTTAAAGTGAAAGCGTGCAACAATCTATTATTGATTTTAATGTAATTTACATATAATGTAAAGGAAACATGTTGGCAGAAAGTATCGACGTACATTCGGTGTAAGCGCCTGAAGACTACAACCATGAGAAAACATATAATCAGTCGGGGCATTTCACATCCTTCTGATCCAGTGATTGCGTTTATCCGTACTTCCGACGTTCACCTTCCGTCGTGGACTAAGGCTTGTTTTCTGATTGACGTATATCGCGGGGAAATGTTTGTCGAGCCATTTTCCAACTTCCTGAAATCGCTGAAGTGCTGCTCTGCGAACGCGGGCCCAATTGATGCGAAGAGGTGATAGTCAGATGGCGGCATATTCGGGGAGAACGGCGGGTGCAGAAGGATGTCCCATCCAAGCGATTTCAAGTTGTCTTTCAGTAGTCTTGCGGTGTGCTGCATACCTTTCGCTGGCGCGTCTTTCCCATTGGTCGTAAACGTCTGCTGGTTGTTTCTTGTGACACATGTAATGCTTCTGCTAATTGCCGTTGAGCTTGACTTGGGTCATCATCCAATAGCTTCTGCAATTGCTTGTCTTCACATTTATGTTATCTACCAGAAGGCTCACCGTCTTTCACATTGAAATCACCACTTTTAAATTATCGCAACCATGTCTCAGATGTTCTAATTGATGAAACGTATTCACCATATACCTCACTACCAGCAAATGATGACTTATAACAGCCTTTTTCTGCTGATTAAAGAAGAAAAGCAATGCGTGCCGCAAATGTTCTTTTTCAGGCACCAAACTCGACATGATCATTGAACGATAAAACAAAGACGCTAGCCTTTGTCGAACTCAACTTGTGTGTGTTTGTAATTAAATCTCAGACGAACAAAATGACGCATGTGTCAAATTAATACGCTGCGTACTTTTCGCTGGCGCCACTTCTTAGTTAAATCTTAGTTAAAACTTATGCATACACCTGGTATATCAATGCACTAAAAACGGTTATTCAGTTCGCTTTCGAAACTTTCGAACACTTCACTTGAAAATTGTGGATAATTTGGATAGGGTGGATTATTTCAAGCATTTCTTACGATGTTCCACAGATCTGGCTTTACTTTTCGCAACGCCAAGCGTGAGGTCGTTCCACATAGCAGTTAGTTAACCCTGAATTCTCCGTTGACACTAAGAGGTATTGATTTTTATGCAGTTGATTGTGCCTGAGAGGAGACGGTGGATGAAAAGGATATCGGCATGAATTCTGCGCTCCTCAAGAGTGTTGAGGTTAATCAGATGGAACCGGCTTGTGCATGGGGGGAGAATCCGAGGATTCTCCCAGTTCAGTCCGCGGAGGGCAAAACGTAGAAAACGACGTTGCACGCTTTCGATTCTGCGGATATGGGACGAGTAATGAGGAGACTAGACCTAACTGGCGTATTCTAGAAGGGGACGGACGAAAGCTATGTAGGGAGAACGGGAAACGTAAGGACTAGAGAATTCTTTAGACCAGCGTTTTACAAACCCAAGGGCAGAGTTGGCCTTAAGAATAATATCATCAATATGCGGGATGAAGTTAAGGTCCCTGTCAAATAAGATCGTTTTGTAGAGTTTGTTGTCGTTCGGATAGGGGGAGATGGATGAGTATTTGATAATGGAGTCAACGTCATTGATGGTAAGGATATGTAGGAGGGGACCTAGGTGACTGCCTTGCAGAACCTCTGACGGGGGAAGAGAAGATAACCACTTAATCAATAGAGGTTCAACACCCAGGGAGGACAGTTTAAAAAGAATGAGACTATGGGAGATTTTGTCAAAGGCCTTGCTGAAATCTGTTGTGATTGCATCGACTTCGTTGCCATTCTCTAAGACACGGAGAGTATGGGATGAGAACTCGACCAGATTGGTTGTGGTCGACCTATCCGAAAGGAAACCATGCTGGTTGGGTGAGATGATGGATTCACAACAGAAAGATAACGATGTAAAGAATCCCGTCGAACAGTTTAGGGATATGAGACAGTTTGGCGATGGGACGGTAGTTGCTTCTATCGTTTATAGGTCCGTTTTTATGTATGGGGGTGACATAGAAGAATTTCCAAAAACTAGAGAAGATACCTTTTGTAAGGGGTAGATAGAAGATTTTTGATAGCTTTAATATGGGTGGATGAGGAGAGGGGTTTAGAATGAAGGTGGCCGTCGCGATCGAGGCAAGGCAGAGGAGTTGGATTATGGTTTGACTTTTGATATTTTGTGGCTCGGGTCAACTTTTTATTGGGTTCGGGTGGGCAGGATATTCGGGGAAAGGGGCGGGTACGCGTTGGCTGGGGGCGAGTTGTAATTTGGCGGCGCGGGGGGGGGGGGGGCAAGGCGAGTTTGTGTTGGCGACAGATTTAGGAAGGGGCGGGTAATACTATTTAGTAAGAGTTTAGGAGAGGGCACACGGAGTTTTGTTGATTGGTTGGGGTTGCTGTTGCTTATTGACAGTCTGCCAATCCTGCAGTAACTGGTTTTATTCGGGTGGAAAATCCAGTCGTACCTGGCGCGGGGAACTACGTGGAAACTGGACCCATTTTCAAAGGGAGGAAGCACGCGGCAATCTGTTACGGGAATCGTGTAATTTTTCCGAAAGAATTCCGAAACCCGTTTGGAGCTTGCGGATTTGGGGGCGCTCTAAAGCAGATAAGAGGTAATTGGATTAGTGAAACAGTTAAGTTTGTTAATACGGGCCAGCCATTCTACGTGGGTCCAAGAAGTACCAAAATGGAAGATTGGTGGGTTGTCATCCGGGACCGTCGCAGGAGAGGGAGGGGGTGGGGTGTGGGGGAGGTGAATGTGGTGAAGTAGGAAGGGGGGATGCACCCGCGTTGTGTAGTTTGCCGTACAAAGACAACTCACATCGCGGAGAGGGGTGGGGGTTGGTAAATTTTAATTGTAAGGATAGGATGATGCCGACAAGCTGGCCTAGGAGGGATCGTTAAGCCGCGAGCTCGCCTAGGGCAGTGTCGAGTTTTTGTAGGAGAACCTTGAGTAAGAGGTCTCGTTCGGACGGGGCGGGGTGGTTTAGAGATGAGAAGCGCAGCAAGGCTAGTCCATCAGAAAGGCTGTTCAGTCTGAAGAGAATATTCTCAAAAAGGGGGTTGGTATGTGCGAACGGGCGACCGTTTGGATGTCGACTGCAGACGTTTGTCGTTGATTAGATCCCGTGTGAGTGAGTTAAGGGAGTTATTAATTGTATGGGTCACCTGGTTCACGACCATTTTTTTTCCTGTCTCCAATGAGGGACTTGATGTCGGATAGAGACGTTTGGTGGAGAGAACCGAGGTCATCGATGCATTTGAGACTACTTTCAAGATGTAAAATTGTATTGGTGATTCATTTAAGGTTGGAGTTGTGAGAACTATCGTTAGCGTCGCTCAGGCATTTTATAGCCAGGAGGACGTGAGAGAGGGATATGTTGAGACATTCATTGCAAAAGAATAGGAGATTGTCAGGGAATTCCTTTCCGAAGGGGGTGTTTCGAGTAATTTCATAACCTCCGATAAAACACTGTATTGTTAAAAAAGTCACCGTTTTTTTAATGAGTTTCAAACGTGTTTATTTAATATACGTAACGAATAGTCGTTTTGGAATAGGCCGTTTTGTTCGATAACCTTCTGCCATGTCTCGGGCATCTTCATAATTCCGCCTTCATTTTTTGTTATATTGACGCGCGCACAAATATAAGAGCACAGTGCGAGCGTAAGAAGAGGTAGGGGATAAGAGGATAAGGAAAGAAAGTATCGATATACATTGGTCTTCATAAAACTTCTTGTCTTTTTCGAAAATCTTGTCAATGTGCTTCTTGATGCATATATAGCATTTGCGACGATAGTAAAGAACGTGTGATTCGAACCGACGCGAATACGGTTACAAACATTAAAAGATTGAACCAATGTTCAACACAACAGGCCACCGTCGCGTATACGAATTCAATCGCTATTTTCAAGTATATACATTCAACTGATGTGGAATTGCTATGTTATTGCTACGTATACGGATGGTGCTATTGCTTATGCGACTTTATTTCTCTGTTGTTCTTCACTATTTACTTATGTATTGTGTGGGCATCTGTTAGAAATGCCACAAGGTGTCCCGAAGCAAACGATTTACCATTCAAAGAGTTTTGTAAGGAGCGAAATAAATGGAGTCTAATGCCTCAAGGTCTAGACTATTCGGTGGATGTGGCAACAGATCGCATCCGTTTGTGGGTCATCTCTCGATGGCGCGAACATCCCTGCATCAGAACTCGTTCCGTTACAGAGCGGGGAAGCTGTGGAACTCCCTTCCCACGCGAGTGTCCTCGGCGCGTTACAACCTGCAACTGTTCAAAAAGAACTGGAACTGTTCTTTTATGGCATCTGGACGCCTCTCCCGAGAGAAGTTAATAAAAAAAAAATAATAAAAAACCAAGCTGCAAGATTTTTTGTCGAGTGACAAAACTTGTGTGTGGAATTGCATTTTCGTAGCGCAATACCGCGTCCTTGCTATTAATCAGCTGGGGAAGTTCCATACTACTCATTTTATTCCTTGGAAAGAGCACATAGAAGACTGGTGCTTTCCAATCCACCAGTTTAACAGGATAACCTCCTTTGGTGGATTCCCACTTTTACCGCTCTTAGGGTGCTTCATCTTGTCTGCTTCAACTTCTGACATGACTATATCCGGTTCTACCACATGAAATATCCGATTTTATAGTAAAAATTTGAAAGTCAATATTATTTTTCCGTAAATTTTTATTCAATCAAAATAGGATCCGTTGGCATCTATGACATTCTTCCAACATGATACAAAGTCAAATATTTCTTTTTCGTAGAAGTGCTGATGTGGCATCTCTAACAGACACACACAATTCACAAGCAAGAATAGTGAAGGACACCGAACGAAAATCGAATAAGAAAATACATCAGAACCGTATACCTAGCGATAACAAAAATAATTCACATCAGTGGAGTATAGCCGAGTTTAAAAATCAAATTCAAAAACGGTCAGTAGCCTGATGGGTAACGCTTAGGTTCAATTTTTTTCGTGATTCAAACTGTCACAGCGTCAGTTCGAATCACACGATCTTCTTCACTATAATTTCAAACGCTATACTGACGTTTTGAGGCTATGAAATCTTCAGGCTTTTATGACCTCTGCTCGGTTCCGGAAGACTTCCTGCCGGCAAAATTAATCCAGATTGCGGAAAAGATGGTAGTCCGTTGGAGAAATGTCAGGAGGATACGGTGGATGCGGAAGAACTTCAAATCCCAACTGCCGTTATTTGTGAGATATGGGGTCTATCATTGTCATGCCAAAGGATCGGGCCGTGACTATTGACCAACGCAGGTTTCTTTTTAGCCAATTCGGCATGCATTATATCCATTTCCTCACAATATTTGATATCGATTATGGTTTGTGCTGGTTGAAGTCATTGGTCATTTCGATGTCCACCAAATTGTCCCCATAACATTTTTTGGGGGAAAATCGGGCTTGGGGTGTCTTTTGGTTTTTCACCTACATCCAACCATTGCCCAGGTGTTTTACGGTTATCATACTGAATCCACTTTTCATTAGAGGTGCCTATCCGGTGTAAAACCGGTTCAGTTTAGTTTCTTAACCTAAGCGATGCGCAGATTTCCAGGCGCCGTAGTTTTGGGACTCGTTCAGTTCATGGGGTACCACTTATCGAGTTTCTTTACCTGTTCTATGAGAGAAAGGTGTCGACTAATTGCCATTGGGGATAGTCCCATGCTTTGTGCAACCCCCCGCACCGATTTCGTTGGGTCCGCATCCGCCGTTGCTCTTAAAACATCGTCGTCAACTAACGTTTCAGGGCTCCCCACGTGGTTCATTTTCGAAGCTGAAATCTCCCGAATAGAACTTTCCAAACCAACGTCGTATAGTGCGTTCCGTTTTCCGCTACATCCTTAAATGCGTCATTCATCACCATCATCATCATCGCCACTACAGCCGGGATCCGGTCTTGGCCTTATTTAGTAAGTCTCTCCACCGGTATCCGGTCCTTATCCGAGACTTGTTAAATTGTCCATAATAATTTTTTTTTCCGGGCAAGGTTATTAGCCTAGCGCCAAGCTTTCTCAGGATGTCGCTGCATGCATTGGTTCACTACTTGGCGGGTGCCACAGTAGCTATCCAGGGGTGTCACGTGGAGACTGCATGTCAACTTGGATTTAACAGGGACAAGGATCGAGGAAACTTAAAATCAATATCATGAAATATGAAGCTATCTTGTTCAGAACCCCTTTAAATGGGGCTACTAGGGATACGAGGCGAAACTGGAGAAATCTAGTTGTCGTGGGACCGAATGGACAACCAATAGAGACTAAAAACCTAGTCAAATACCTCGGCATTTGGCTAGATCACTACTTATACTTCAATAAGCACGTAGATGCTGCACTAGCCAAAGCAAAAAGAACTTTTGCCATTACAAGAAGGCTATTTCACAACAGCCAGCTAGATAAAAGAGTAAAAGTTATTTGCTACATGGCCCTCATTGGGCCAATGATCATCTATGGATGCCCAGTCTGGTTCAACGTATGGAAAAGATTCGGGTCTTCGAGAGACAATGCCTTAGAGCCTGTCTTGGTTTGTATCGAACACCCGAATCTGACTACAGAAAGTACTATCCCAATGAAGCTCTGTACAATGGAGCCAATATAAACAGAGTAGATAACTTCATGATCAAATTGATCCGAGGACACGCCGCCAGATCAATGAAACGATCTTATTTTCGGGGCTTATTGCCCAAATACTATGTATTCGGAGAGAGTGCGTAGCAATGGCTTTATCCCACCAGCGGCTTTCATCGGTTTGGATATGGACAGCATCATACAGGACGAATCTGGCGTTCCGTTGATTTTCCACGTTCACCGTTCGGTCGCAGATAAACGTTTAAGCTACAATCGGAATGTCACACAGGTAAATCCAGAGTGCCTGCGGCACAGTAGGGTAATGTCTTGGGGGGACGAGAAAGATTTCAAAAAACAACGCGAGCGGTTCTGGTGGTTGAATGGCAGCTAAACACCTGTATTGTAAAGATCCAATGCAAATCAAATGCAAAAGTGACCAGCGGCTAGTTTGCAAAGAATTTCTTATTCATAGGTTAGTTTAGAATTAAGATATTTTAGTTTAGAATTAAGTTAGATAAGTAGTTAAACAGTAGATAAAATTAGATTAGATTAAGGAAAAATTAAAAAAGAGACAACGTTTTTTGTGCTAATCAAAATTTTTCTTTGTGCTACTGTCCGATAGTTTCTCAAATATCTAATCATGCCATGCCGAAAGGCTATTTTTCTAAAGAACCAAAAAACAGATTAACTTAGAGAGTCTGCTTGGGACCAGTAAGTTAGATCTAATATATTACCATTAAGCTAGTATTTAAACATTTTTGTCTAGTCACTAAGAAATAATTTTTAAGGATAAAATAAAAATGTTTATAAAAATAAAAAAAAATAAAAAAAAGTAAGGGACAAGGATCGACCTGGCCTTCGCCGGGTTAAAAGCAGAGACTTTGTCTTGTATGTACGCTGGTCGGTCTCTGCGGTTTGTGGGTTAAAAGACTGATTTCCTGTTTTTGATCTGTCTTTGCGAAATCCTGTAGATAATCTTGTTTTGCCGCGTACTTTTATGATGTGAACTGGGCATATTTATAATACAAAAAGTTCGATGTATTACGAGTAAAGGTAAAGAAACTGAAAGTATTTGATCTTTAACGTTCGAATGCCTACAAGTAAATGCCCCAAAATTTAAAAATTCAAATTCACGTTTCCAAATATATTAATATAAACGTATTGCAAGGCCACACATTTTAAGCAATACAATAGAGTGATGAAAGTATGTCTTATTACACCGAATGGCAGCTACGCGTGATTCATAGTTCCAAGTAGCGCGCTTTAAATACCTACAACTTTGTATCTAATGCTTAGATTCAAATAATACGCAATTAAAAATTCGATTTTTCTGACCAACACAACTAGTACTTCCCCCTAAATTTAATTTCGATAATTTTTCATGTTTTTTGAATATGATAGACGATGGGTGGTTGAATGTTCGGCATTTGTAGCTTCGTGTGGGGTGTTCATTATCGTTGTGGCTTTCCCATATCGCCATGCATTGCAATTGTTATCCTTTTGCTTTGCGGGTGTGATTACCCTTTGTATCTTACAACTAAGGCGTTCAACACTGTTAATTCAATCAAAAATGAACTCTATACGCAGACAAAAAATCGATTTATTCAATAATCCCATTTCCTTCAACTCAGATGCCCGGACAAATATTCCGGAATTCATTTTTGCACTTAAATATCGGTAAACAAAATAAAAAAAAAACAGTTGTACGTTTGAATACATCAATCAATCATCGGCTAATTGCCAGATGCATAGCACCTTCGGGGCCCTTTTTGCGATTTATGTTGTAATTAAGAGAATAAGCTAACGAATCAGATTCTGGTCCTGAACTTAAATTAATTAAATCCTTGAGGGGGAAATCGATATCAGACAAAAATAATAAAGGACACTAGGGCAATTCATCAAAAGCCTGCGTCCCAAAATGGAAATATTCAACCAGATATCTCAATTATTTATCCAGTCCGTGGTTTTGTTAAATGTCCTGGTGATAATTTTTAACCATCCCTCTTTTTATTTATCTTCTTGTTCCGTTGTTGTTGTTCAGCTAGTATTTTTTATATGTTTCCCTACCGAGGATACAAATCACATAAATTAATCACTTCCCCGATGTGCTTTCAAACCATTCCAAACCGGTGAATTATCAGTTGTAACACGATAAATAATTTCTCATTGTTTGGAGTGGCAATGATCTCGCCGAGAAACAACAAATTGAAAATTTAATTTTTATTGTTTGCATTACTCTCGGCCGAATCCTAACCACAGTGACCTCAGCTAATGAACTGTAATGGAACTGATTTTGTCCTTATGCATACTAGTGAAAATCTGTTTTATATACACACATCTAATGTTAGCCACACAATGAGATAAAGTCCTTATCGTTGCGTTACACTCGAATTCGTGGACAATGTTTATCACAATTGTGGTTAATGTCAGGATACAATATGCTTACTCATGAATTCACGGGTCGGATGTCACACTAATTGTAGACAATATACAAATACAAATTTACGAAACTGAAACTCTAAATTCGATGTTCAATACTGGAGATTTGACGTAAGTTCTGCCAATTCTGCTGTCAGGATTCCCTCGGTCTCCTCGTGAACGGTTATGCCGATTCGATGTGAGGGCATTCAGAAACAGATACAGGACATAAAGGAAATTTAAATTTAATGCATTACAAAGGGTTAATCAAATTTCATTGTAAACCAAATTACCAATAAGGATCACGAAACGGTATCGGAGTTTCATTTACAAATATAATTACAAAATAAAATTAGACGGTTGTTGGTACTGAAGCAATCGTCAGAGGAATTGGATGCTGGGGCCTAAACAGAAAAAAGCAACAACAAGAGACGAAGGGAACAGAGTATTCTGATGGGCAGGGACAATATGGAATTTAATTTGTCGATTTCGTTAGATCGAAATTTGTCGAACGTCGTAAATAGAGATAGACGAGAGTCTAGCGCAGCACCTAATTAGTATTCAGTGGTTCTAATTTTGATTGGATGAGAAAGAATTTCTAGTACTGCGGAAATTGATTTCCACCAAAATTTGGCTTGTTAATCAATTTAGTGTAGATCCACAGCGGTATCGCATAAATATTATAATATAATCCTAATCCTCATCAGCATCCGAACTGATTAAAACATGCTTTCAAGAGCTGATCAGGATAACAAACGATTAGATAGATTAGTTTGATAAAATGAAGAAGAAAAAACTTCCACAAAATAATTTATGGCTTCAGTACTTTTCACAACTTTACAAGAACAGCTGCATGTACTACGGTGTGCAAATATGTCCCGGAATTGGCGGTTGCGTAGGTATATCGAATTTCAATTTATAGTTTTTGACTTGGTAGGGGTGTTAAGTTTCATGTCATGTTATCTTCATTTTTCAAAAGGTTATGCTTGTACTTTATGAGTAACTTTTTTTTTAACATCCTGCGTTTATTTGACCAATAATCAATTTGTACATTAAGCACTACAGCTAACTTATAATTCTAGTGATGCAATTGGCTTACGTGTATACATAACACATTTTTCAAACATAACTGAATGTGTGAATAACTATTTGAGTATTATAGGTTTCAATAGTGACAGTTTAACTGGAAAACGTCAGAAAACCAGGATTTTTATATTTAATCTATCTAATACTTAACTTAACGTAATCTAACTTAATCCAACTTAATCAAGCTTAACCTAATTAATATTGTAGCGAACTTAGGGTTCGCTGGATTAATTATTTTAAAATAAATAAGAGCCGTTAAATCGATTTTGAATTAATGTGACACTTTATTAGTCCGTTAATAACAACCGTTATTTTTAACCGTACACATAACTATTTCTTCGCTTATCGCTTCCATAATTATCGCGTATTTTACTTCTTCACTGCTTACTCATTACCTATTACTTCCGCACTTATGGCTTGCCTCACTTTCTGCTTCTTACTCATCACTATGCTCTGCGTGCGACGTATTTATACTGTTTCAGCGTTTCGTTTCCGTCCGTTCCATTCCCTTGAATGTTCTACTGTTCCTAGTCTCCAGTTTTCCATTACTTTATAGAATATTCTAGTACTCTGTTTCGGACTCTCTAGAATATTCTAGTACTGATTGACATATGCGTCACACTACCCTCCACCTAGATTAGTTCGTCCCGAACTAAGTTCACTGGTCTCCCGGGCCAACAAAAGCCGCCAGCCGGTCGCGATGCACCACTTTCATCTTGGCGTTCGGCGGTGGAAGTTCTTGACCTTCTTCAAAATTTTCTACTGCTCTCCATTTCGCGTCAGCTCTAGCCTGCCGCCATTTTTCCTTTTCCTGACGACGGAATTCCTCTTGCATTTTAGGGATCTCATGCGAATAGTATAAGAGAAAATGCATGTGCACACCCTTAAGCTCTTCTGGAGTTTGCACATCACGTAAGCGGTCTAGATCTTCATCTTTACTTACACGCGTATCATCTGGTATTGTAGCATCTGTCGATTTCATAACCGTATCCAACTGGTAGTTCCGCATCTGTTCAAATAACTGGAGCAGTTTGTTCTTTGGAGCTGACAGTAAACACCAACGTGCGTCGTAGTAATAGACTTTCCATAGATCGTCGCACGTTAATCCTGGTTTCACGTGTTCTTCTCCGTAGAAGAACGGCACCTCTAGATGTTGATTACGCCTACAATCTAGGGCTTGCTTGATCTTTCCCCCGTATGTAGTGGCTTATAATGGCGGTCTCGACCTCCAACATCCGTTGATCTCTCTTGTTCGAAAACAGTTGATTTACAAAACGCATGTTTGTAAATCCATTCAGCTTCATCTTGTAGTTCATTGGGTCCCTCTGTAACAGGCGTAACCGTAACTTCGCGCAATTGCATTCGCTCAGGAATATCTGTTTTACGGATTTCATTGTCCAAATCAGTAAAGTGACCCCTTTCCAATTCATCATTGAAATGTTTTGCCGCCTCAGTTTCCCTGTGACTGCGTTCAGAGCGGCGTTCAACATCGTCTTCGTCGTCGAATAGCTGTTCGTCTATAGCCTCACGTGCTGAACCTTCATCGATGTGCTGTTCCTCTCCATCACTTTCTTCATCCTGTGTACGACGCAGACGCTTGGAATGCTTTTTGCCTTCGACTTTCAAACCAAGATTCTCTTCAATAAGGTCACAGTCGTCGTCTTCCTCTCCATCACTTTCTTCGTCCTGTGTACGACGCAGACGATTGGAACGCTTTCTGCCTTCGACTTTCAAACCAAGATTCTCTTCAATAAGGTCACAGTCGTCGTCTTCCAGTGGGTCGTCCAACTCGTCATCATCATTGTAAAACCGTTTCAGGGAACGGCCTGAAGCATCAGTGTCTTCATCATCACTGCCGTCCTCTTCAATCGGGTTATCATCGATGAAATCCTTCAGTTTTTCACATAACACATCATCGTCATTTTCCTCCTCTTCCTCACTGCTGTCGGCCATAGCTTTGCTCTTCCTGAGTTTCTTCATTTCCTGTGGCTCCAATTCCTCCTCATCTTCAGCTTCTTCCGCTTCCGAGTCCCAGAATTCTTTCATACACTGCCTCTGGGCATCCAATTTTGCATTAACCTCTGCAGTTCGCGCATCCAATTTTGCCTTAAACTCTGCAGCTCGCGCGTCTAATTTTACAGCTCGCGCATCCAATTTTGCAGCTTGCGCATCCAATTTTGCATTAACGTCTGCAGCCCACGTATCCAATTTTGCAGTTCGCGCATCTAATTTTGTCTTAAACTCTGCAGCTCGCGCGTCCAATTTTGAGTTAATATCGATAGCTTGCGCGTCCAATTTTGCCACCATAATCCTGAACATCTCCGAAATGTCCAACGGTTGCGAACTCTTCTCCGAATATCGATCTGCCATCGTCACAATACACTTCCACAGACTTATTTATTTCACCAATAATTAATCCCACTTCTGACACCAATTGTGGCGAGCTTAGGGTTCGCTGGATTAATTATTTTAAAATAAATAAGAGCCGTTAAATCGATTTTGAATTAATGTGACACTTTATTAGTCCGTTAATAACAACCGTTATTTTTTACCGTACACAACGATTTCTTCGCTTATCGCTTCCGTAATTATCGCGTATTTTACTTCTTCACTGCTTACTCATTACCTATTACTTCCGCACTTATGGCTTGCCTCACTTTCTGCTTCTTACTCATCACTATGCTCTGCGTGCGACGTATTTATACTGTTTCAGCGTTTCGTTTCCGTCCGTTCCATTCCCTTGAATGTTCTACTGTTCCTAGTCTCCAGTTTTCCATTACTTTATAGAATATTCTAGTACTCTGTTTCGGACTCTCTAGAATATTCTAGTACTGATTGACATATGCGTCACAATATTTTAATAAGTTAAATATGTAATGTGAATTGGAGAATATAGGGATTGACGGTTAAGGAGGTACGTTGGTGTGGGATATGGTCAGTTAGTGGTCTCCGATGGGGTAACACTTTCCCGTTGTTCGTTAAAACGCAGAATGTTGGAAAATGGTTGTATGTTACAGTATTTGAACTGATTGGGTGCAAGCTCGGTGTTATGGTGCACTACCTCGTTGGAGTCATTTACCAATCTTCCAGAGTTGAAGAAAGTTCTGGTGTGGAGACAATTCAGATAGCAAGCCTTGTTATCTAGAGGAGTTGGTAGTAGTGAAGTTATTATGGGGTTGGGATTATTTGGGAGATTTTCAATAAATTCGATAGACAGCTCTAGAAAGCATCTATCGAGAGGGTCAATATTAGCGGCATTGTATAGCAAGCTGTTATTGTAATATTTGTAAGAGTTGGGTTGTCGGTTGAGGTGTTAACGATAATTTTAACAATTATTTATTTTGTTTATAGCACAAAACTTACACCGTTCTGTGCTGAGTGTTGAAGGAAAAACCGCTGGTGTGTCTCCGTATTATTATCCAGTTCGGATACGAGAACAAATTTATCTGTGCACTGGATCGAGGACAACTACTGTAGGGGTTTTCAGGGCCCGAAGACTCTCGCATCATTTTTAACCCCATAAAAACCCTATAAACCCCATATCTACCCTTAAGTCGAATCACTGGCAAGATCACACAACCTTGCCATAGTATTCACCACTGTCTTAAAATGGCTGAAAACAATTCGGTTATCCTCTTGGATAACCGTCATAAATATTCCATCATAGCCGAGGAGCTTTTTCTCCACATTCGGCATTGTATACTTACCTCGTAGCTACAGACCCATCGACCGATCGTTCTATCGACGATATGCAGAGTAGCCACCATTGACTACCTGCAACCGACTGTATGTCCTTCAAAAATACCACACACCCGATGGAATGTTACCTTGAGCAGAATAAAAGATTACACATCCACCAGTCTCCATGCCCATTAGCGTCCAAAAATACATGCCGGGCTATTTGCTGGCTTGCACATCTGCAAGCCAGATTTCTAATAGCCCTGCAATAGGACATAATGAGCGGGATAACCCAAAGATCAATTAGCCTTTTTTCTAGTTGCTATGGCAGCGATCTTCTATGTTACATCACAGAAGACCTAATTGCCGCCGCCAGCATTGTTCGCTTATGCTACACGAAACACTTCTGTCTATCCGATGTAGACAAAAGAAAACGTTTTCGTCCAGGCGGCAATTTCCTACATAAACAATGTAATCAAAAGATTCATGCTCTCAGGCAGCCTTGGGTTTTTGCCGATATTTTATCACCATCATGGGAAAACCATTCTCATGATTTATGACTGCATTTTCTGCAAGCCTAAATTTCCGTCCCTCTAATTGACCAGATGTGTATTGGAATTTCCCTGGTACGTCAGAGGTATCCGATACTACAAGGAATGTTGAGGACGATTTCTCCCGGAGCCTGTTAATAACCATTGCGGTACGCGCACCTTCCTTACGCAGCCAGATATTAATCGTGAAAACGAACGCTACTGGGAGTCAGATTTTATCTTCCAAGGCGCACGAAGTCCCAAGTAAATTTTCGCGTGGAGTACACATAAGTTGTCGGTTAACTACCCCAGTCCTTTTTTTGGTACGCAGCCGCTAGTGAGTCGTGAGGGTCACTTCTTAAGAAGATTTTTTTTACCATATTCGAACGTTCGTAGCCAGTGACATTTGTTACCAGGAAAAATAATAGTATTTTAATCTTCAAGTGTAATTATTGTTAAATAAAAGTCCACCATCGGACAACTCTCAGATCTAACACTGAAAGGAACATTAAAAATAATCATTGTGAACTTTATTTGTTAACACCCTAAACAAAAGTAACAGCCATCACAACGGCAACATACGAGTGTTTATTGTTTTGCTTCTGTGACAGTATCTACGCTCTGGAATCCTTTTGAGCATCGTCGGACACCGGTAGAATGAATTTTGCGAGGCGACAAGTGCATTAGTGAAACATCGTTGGAGTTTAGGTGAATCAGCGCCGTACGTCGGTGCACCATACCTTTCAAACCACCACACTACTCCCTTAGAAACACATAACAAAACGAGATTCTTCTATTTTAACTTTGGAACAATATTTATTATTTTTAATTCACTTATTTGTAGTTTTTAATAGGTAATTTAGTACTGATTATTTATTTCATTTTTTTTTCTGATTATAAAAACAAAACAAAACGATATTCTTCTATTTTAAATTTTTATTAACAACCGACCGGACGCGCACACACTCGTTGACGACATAATTCATCAGAGCCAATTTAAATATTGGTTGAGCGACAACCACCTTTGCTCACCGCGTACGTAACAAGAATCAAATCTAATTTTATTTTATTTCTCCAATGTGACCATACGACCACATTAGCTGACGATTCAAATCACAAGAAGGAATCTCGTGTCTTTCGCCACATATCCTTTTTCGTTCCGCTTCCACGATAGTTATTTCTAGGAAGCGGCGGAATTGACAAATAGGGGGCGACTATGGCTAATAACAAGACTATTTCTATTGCAATGTGAGTGAGGTTTTAAAATGTGTGTTTTACTTTTATTTAAATGATCTACTATTGTATTTGGGGATATTCTATTGTAAAGGGAAATTAGTGATTTGGAGGGACGGGAAGGATATGTATGAGAAGACACGAGATGTTAATTATTTAAAGGGGGAGGGATAATTCAATGAACTTAATTATATAACAGAGGGCAGTCACCAACGTGAAGCATTTTCTTTCGAAATTCCGTATCTTCTCCATTTGGGCGGGTGTTATATTATACCACAGTGGACACGCATACGTGAGTGTGAGTGTGATTATTTGTTTATAGATAAGCATTTTGACTTTGTGGGAGAGACGGTTAGGTATCCTGTGGGGTTCAGAAGTGTGTCTAACACGACACGGGCACGTTCTTCACTAAGGCTTTCACTGTGTTAATCCGTACGTGCGTGCCATAATATAAGAATACGGTTGATATGAAGCAGCAGAATGTAAGGCACACCAACACACTAAGTGAGTACGCCACGGTGGCATTTCCACGAGTTATAACTGTGTGCATTATAAAATCGAACAATAAAAACTTGCTGACCGAACGGAATTGGAATGGATCTAATTTAAAATCAAACTCGTTCTAACTCTTTAATGGGAATGGTTGTTGATACTCAATTTGCCGACAGATACGCCTTTACTTTTGCTTGGAGCTCGAGCGTGTGCAACAGCGTGCACACACTGTGGTATTTGTATAGCGACTGACTTGAATTAGGGATGAAGATGGGTCATCTCTGCTTTCGCACAACGATCAACCAGTAAACGTGCTCTCTTGTGCATCCTTCAATTCCCCACGCTCATCGAGGTGGATAAGTACTTGTGTATTCGTTCCACGTTGATGGGCGTAGAAAGGATGAAGAAATCAAAACGGAATACACAATAACACGGGGTTGACCTGGCTTAGTGTGCGTGTATTAATGCAGTCTCCGAGGTGTTCCACTGACCCAGTGCGATGTCTGTGGTGATCTCGGAGTGCATTGAACTGTAGGAAGACAGAGCTGTGAAGGGGAGGAAAATTTAGCTGGTGCTATTCACCCGCGAAAAGAGATCATTGATCCCCAGCGGATAGACACTGAATTGGCTAGGGAAATCTGATCATGGGAACTAAATTAAATGCATTGAAAATTTCCCCAGCGGTTGTATGATTATGCAACCGCGTCGTTTGATCGGGCTATGCCGTTGCTAACCCACATGATGCGATTTCCGGTGGAAATCTCATGGGTTAGCGAAAGGGGGTTGCTGTATGGCGAAAAGATAGCTAAACTCAATTATGCATTATCTGCATAGGATAATGAGTTTAGCTATGCGTCCGTTTAACATGATTTACAGGTGGAATAGCTTATAAGGGGAATAAGGGTAGAAATGAGGCGCTGAAGGCGATCGAAATAAGGTATGAGATTGTGGGTTGGTTCTCCATGTGGTATAGAGAACCCCCACAGTCCACATCACTATTCTACAGAGATTCAGTTGTATTGTGGCTTTACGTAAAGTATTTTTATTGTTGATGGAGAATGAAAATGATTATTCCCAGATATTTTAGAGTTTTGGAAGGTTTTATCTGGGTGTTATTTAGTTTGAGTCTAATTTTGTTGTGGGTGCGCCTTCTGTCGTTTGTGAGGTGCTCATTTTTACCCTTAAACACTATAAGTTGGGTTTTATCAGGATTTAGGCGAATTTTCCATTTATTGAAGTATGTTGATAGGTTTGGAAGGAAGTTATGAATGCGGTTTTTTGCCTCTTTTACAAACTTGCTGCAGAAGTAGGCTGTGGTGTTGTAGCGATTCTAACAGATGCACACAATTCACAAGCAAAAATAGTGAAGAACACCGAACGAAAAAATCGAATAAGAAAAATACATCAGAACCGTATACCAAGCGATAAATAAAAATAATTCACACCAGTGGAATATACTCGAGTTTAAAAATCAAATTCAAAACACGGTCAGTAGCCTGGTGTGTAACGCTTAGGTAAAATTTTTTTCGTGATTCGAGCTGTCATAGCGTCAGTTCGAATCACACGATCTTCTTCACTATTATTTCAAACGCTATAGTGTCATCAGCGTAAGTGAATATTACGATATTGGGTGATTGAAGCTGCGGTATGTCTAAAGTATAGATGAGGTATAATAGTGGCCCAAGAAATGAGCTTTGCGGAACCCCTGTGGTCATATTATACGATTGAGAGAGAGAAGAATTTATTTTGACCATGAATTTCCTACCAGAGAGGAAGGAAGCGAGAAATTTAGTGATGTCGGTGTTTAATCCAAATATGTATTGCAGCTTGTAAAGCAGTACTGAGATCCAAACACAGTCGAATGCTTTAGATATGTCGAGAGAGATACAAACCGTCGGGCTTTGGTTTTGAAGATTAGTTGTGACATCGTGCGTTAGTTTTAACAGAGCATGACAGGTGGAGTGTTGTGAGCGAAAGCCAAACTGGGAATTTGGGATAATAGCGTTGTCATTAACAAATGAAAGGAAATTTCGATATATCTTACATTCCAGTATCTTACTTAATGTGTTTAATAACGATATCGGACGATAGTTGCTGGGGTTGTTGGTAGGACTGGACTTATTGATGGGGATTATAACCATGTTTTTAGGGTCTGAGAAATATGATGTGTTAATTATGTGGTTATGTAGAGCAAAAATAGGGACTAGATTTGACGGGAGAAGTCTTTTTGTTGCGTGATGTTATAAATTCAAATAATTTACCTGCTGTTAAGAATGTCGCATTATCCAAAGGACGAGACGCTTCGTTTGTTTCGTTAAATTCCGCGATGAAAGGGGTGAAGAATGAGATCATTGTGCGTGAGATGTAGTCGTTTACGGTAACTTGGAATTAGGAGACTGAGAGGGAGTCGCTTTGTTGATGGATTTTATAAAAGTGATTAGCTAGACAGTCTGCTATGTCAATATCTGAGTGGACTGGGTGATTGTTAGTAAGGTTAATAATATAATACATTCGGCGTTTGTACTTTCAACCTATTAGTCGGTTGTTGTTTTTGAATAAATCACGATTGGGTTTGTACTATTAAGTATAAACGTGTAAGTCTGGTCAGAAAATTGTTTTAGTTGTCCATTTATCGAGTTAGTTAAGAGTTCGATTTAATTTTTAATAAAATGGAAACAATTGTTACGCAGTTTTCGTCTAAGCTGTTACTTTAATGGTTAATGGAGAGCATGGGGTCCTAATATGGTAGCTGCTTTTTACCACCGATGATTTTGGACTTCTTCGTTCTGGTCTTGAAGTATTGGGTTTTTTTGCAGACTGGCATTGAATTCGCGACAGCCATTTCAGCTTTTGCTGACATGATCCTAGATTGTGGCCGTGTTGGTCACAAAAGTCGCAAATCTGCCTTATGTGCATAATCCTTGTTCTTTCCTTCTATCGCGACTGTGTTATGGATGGGATGTGTGGCATAATTTCTATATTTGGGGTGTGGGGCATTGTATGTGCTAAAGTTTGTCCCAACTCGGTACCTAAAATTGGTTTATAGGCCTCTGGACGTGCTATTGGTGTATAGGGGAGAGGAGAGTTAAATGAAACCTGCAAAGAGGTTACTGGGGGCTGAGGTTGTTGGATTCATTCCAACTACGATGTCCTTTGGAACCTCACCCACCAACAATAAAAATTGTTGATTCTATGGATTTATCAATCCTTGTTTATAAATGTACGTTCCTGGCAAGTTCGTCTAGTTGTGCCTTTACGGCCTCAGAAAATTCGAGGCCCTATTTTTGTTCTGCAGCTCTCTTACATTCCATTAGCGACTTTTTCAACTGAAACAGGATGATTGCCTCATCAGGATTTTGTCGAGTAGTTAATAGCTTATTTACCAGGTCCTGGTAGTCTTCCACTGGCAAATAAATCTTCCTTAGCAAATCCTCGGCTTACTGAAAGGATGCGAATGGAGTAGACGCGAATAACGCAGAAGCCTCTCCACGCAGTCTGATAGGGAATATTCGCAAGAAAGCCAAGCCGCGTGTTCTCCGGTCTTGAGGCAGTTTAAAACTCTCCTGCAGCAATCCAAAAAGGTTTCCAATATGGGGTTTTCGTTTCCCGGAGAAGATGGGGATTAGCTGTGCTGACAGCTTCGCAACCTTTGTGCGAGATCCTTTTGATGCTGAGGAGCTGTATTTCCCCCCAAGGGGGCGGGGTCGGTGAGGGGGGGGGGGGCTAGGGCTGAGAGTCTTGATTAATGTATTTCATTGCCTTATGGTTCCGCTACGGAGTCTTTTTGGGGGAAGGGCGTGCTAGATCAAGAGAGGTACTACGATTTGGGGTGGTTCCTTGTTCCATAGACAGACAGTGGAATGCTTAGATGTTTGTATGATGGTAAAGGGTGCTGATAAAAGGGAAAATGGTAATAATAATAGTGTAAAGGGGGAGTTTGTTAATGTTTAAGACATTTGCTATCCCGTAAGTGTTTTTGTGTGAATTTTATTATTATCGTTATTTATTGATTTAGGGGTAGACATTCTTCCCTAGGGCTGGTAGTTTCAGAATATGGACAGAGTTTTAGAGATAGATTTTGTACGGTTCTGTCGATGCCCATTCAACTAAACATATACGATCTCTTTCCTTTGAGATTCATATCCGGGGACAGGAAATGATCTGCCTCGAGGAACTGAGCCGACAAAGAAACGGTCGAGAAACAAAGTATCCTGTGTATCCGTTAGAATCGCCAACCCTCTTCTCAGTAACTTTGTTATGCTTAACTTTATGTTTAAAACGACAGAGAGGGTAAAGCGAATGAGCGGTGTAGGCAAACCTTAGAACAGTCTAAGCGAAAGTCAGAGCAGAATGAGGCGGCGCTCAGTTAGTATCAAAGTCGTGTTTTATTATGGGTACGTGTGTGCTGTACAAATCATGTCGGGTTAGGCAATTATAGCGTCGAGAAAGCAAACCCATAAAGGAACGGTCGAGAAGCGAAGTATCGTGTATATTCGTTGGAAATGCTTCGGCGTCGAAATTCGGGAGATCAACACGATAATTTCATGGTGAGGAGCGTTATTACCCAATTACCTACGTTCGTTGGTGGTAGCACCGTCAGTGGGGGTACGACTTCTTCGAATGACAAAAAATTGGTAATACGGCATTCAAGTACTTTACAAATTTTCTCGTTTTTTATAGATGCTGTCAGTGATGTCGTGTGTGTATTGTTGTTGCGTGTGCTTCTTATAATTGGTACACTTTGCCTTGCCGAATTTTTCAATATATTGGCGCGTTGTATCTGCTGTTGAATTTGGCGCGTCGCTTCTTTTTGCGCATTTTTAAAATTGGCGCATCGATGCGAAGCATTCCTGATAACCAAATGTCCCGTTGTCAACAATAGGTTATCTATTGGGTTGCACCACATGAAATGTCCAATTTTCGCTGAGTCGGAAATAAGAAGTTCTCGAGTGAACATCTGTGCCAGAACGTTAATTTTTCTTTTTTTTATAAAGTAAAGTGGTACGTGTGCTCGACGTGTGAGCATTTTAGGGTTCGTTACAAGTACAGTTTTTTTTTCTAGGAATTGTTTACCATCCTGTCGGTAGTTCAAATTCGAACCCTCTTCGTTTATGAATTTAGAATGGGACATAATGCGTCATTGGCAATGAAAAACATTAATGACGCGTTTGAGGATGTAGCGGTAGACGGAACGCACTATACGACGTTGGTTTGGAAAGTTCCGTTCTAGGGATTCCAACTTCGAAAATAAACCGCATGGGAAGCTGGAAACGTTGGTTGACGACGGTGTTTTAAGAGTTTTAAGTGGATGCAGACCCAACGGGAAATTGACCAAGCATGGGACTATCCCCAATGACAACAAGGCGATACCTTTCTTTTATAGGAAGGATAAAGAGACTCGATAAGTGGGTACCCCATGAACTGAACGAGTCCCAAAAACGACGGCGCTGGAAATCTGCGCGTCGCTTAGATTAAGAAACCACACTGAACCGTTTTTGCAACGGGTAGTCACCTCTGATGAAAAGTGGATTGTGTATGATAACCGTAAAAGACCTGGGCAGTGGTTGGATGCATGTGAAACCCCATACCTCACAAGTAACGGTATAAAAACGGTTGAAGTTGGGATTTGGAATTCTTCAGCATCCACCATACTCTCCTGACATTTTCCCAACGGACTACCATTTTTGCGCAATCTGGATTCATTTTGCCGGCAGAAGCTCTTCCGGAACCGAGCAGAGGTTATAAAAGCCTTTGAAGTTATTTTTTTTTTTTTTACACAAACGTGCGCACAAAAGGTTCTTTTGAAGTACCCTTAAGTGTCAGAGCACAGTGCGAGCAAAAGAAGAGGAAGTGGGCAAGGAAAGGAGGTATCAATGTACATTGGTCTTAAATGTCTGGATATTACAATGACAAGGAAACACGAGATCAGCTAGAGTATTCCACATTCGTGTGGTTCGGCTAAAGAATGACTCTCTATGTTTGTTTGTGCGCGTGAAGTTGACTTGCAGCGTGAGCTGATGAGCATTCTCAGATTGACGGGTATCGCGGGAAAATGTCTGAGGAGGGGGAACACATTCAGTAAGTTCTGTTGAGAAACGACGAAAAAGGAATATTTGACTTTGTATGACGTTGGAGGAATGCCATAGATTGCAACGGATCCTATTTTGATTAAATAAAAATTTACGGAAAAATAATATTGGCTTTCAAATTTTTACTATAAAATCGGACATTGCATGTCGTACAACCCAATCATCAGTTTTCTACACTTAGCTTAGTACGAGAATTGTTAGTATGTGATTAGATTTGTGGGCAAATATGGAAGGTAAAGTGCACCTTAAGTCGAGGCTGTTGTATTGGCTGACGCGAAACTCTTGTGTCGTTAATTCAGTTCGGAAAATATAACTACCTGACTAGCTGGGAATGGAATGTATATTGAGGTTTTCAATTCCCGAACGAAGGCAATCGATATAGATTCTATGCTCTGAATCCTTGCAGAAACTTAACTTACAATTGATCCATATCGAATCTTATAATAGCCGCACACCACAGTCCGATTCGTGGTTAAAGGTATTTGCTGAGGAGAGATGTTTGCGGAATACATCAGAGTTCTGAGAAAATGGAGCCTGGGATGTCTTGTCTTATTTGTCCGCCAGGTGAGTCCTTGGTTGTGGCTTAACATTTAAATTTATTTATGGAAAAGAAAGCGTCAACATGTGCATACAATTTATTCAACACACGAGTTACGTCGCCTTAAAAACACACTACAAAAATACGCCTGTACTCCTTAGTTATACCTTTGTCCGTCGACGCATGTGAAAGAACAAGTGAGGATGGAATAAATATGTCATCCCGTAAAAATTGCAATCCACGTGTCCCTCGAAATAAAGCATTCATATTTCTGGAACTACAACCGTAGAGTGAAGCTTACTGATACATCCACTGTGTTGGCATTTATGTTCAAAGTTTTATTTCATGATAACCAAACCATTCAAAAGGAGAGGAACGAATTAAGTTAGAATAACAAAAATGACGTAATATGCAGTTACTCGCCAGGTTCAACACTTAAATACTATCATCAGTTGGCCTCTGCAAGTCGGCCTTCGTATTCTTGGAATCACAATCGCAACCTGCAGTACACACATCCGCTATTGACTTCCAGTCGTCGTTTGAAAATCTGAGTTTTATTTTAAAAGTTGGGTTGTTGGTCTGACAGGATTGTTGCCGTTCAGGAGAACGGAGACGAAAAACGGACAAAAAAAAAAACAGTAACCGTCTGCCAGGATCAACACACAACATCCAGCGCCCTTGCAAGCAAAGTATTCGTATTCCTGGGGGCCCAGTCGCAACTGTGCAACTCTTGAATACCACTTGTTGGTATTTGTGGGCTCAGTTTTATGGCTGGAGTACGGTTGTCAACCAGACAGGATCGTTGTCGTTTAAGAAGAGAGGAGTTAAAAGAAACAACGAAAATACAGGGGCAGATCCTTCCGTTTACTTGAGATCGTACATTTATGGCATGAAGTCCAACTGGGAATCGTCTGCTTGCTTCGAAAAATTGCAGTAAAGGAACTGAAATGTTTATTTGAAGACGCAGGAGCGCACGTGTTGCATTGTTTGCAGGATGGGCGACACCGTCTGGTTCTTTCAGACAGTGACCATTGTATAGACCTCATACGAATGCTTTACACCAATCAATAAAATGCCACGTGCTGCCAAATGCACCAGAAAATCGTCGACGTCAAAGTTCAATGGATATAATACTCTCGATATTTTCTGAAGTCTAAACAAAGGTGAAATTCCTCTCCCTGGGAAACAAGGAGTCAGTTCCTTAAAAAATAAATGGATTTTACACAAATCTTATGAAACTCTTTTCCTCTTACTCCTTTCCATTTTATGATCCGCACACCAATCTCAGATATTTGAGCTTTAATAGTCTCTTGGAAAAAGCCGTCATGGAATCCTTGTCATAAATTAATACGCATTGCCTTTTTGAACTTCTGTCATAATTCGAGCCAGATCTGCTTTGTTTGTTATTTGATACTGAATTAATGCGACTTGCAAATGGTGTGCTTCCTCAAAAGCATAAACCAAGCTGGTGCCATCGGAGTAGTTTTCCCAATCGGAATATTATCTCTTCATAGTTATTCCTTTACACCACTCCAGTTAATTACAAGAGCAAATCGTACGTAATAACAGAAACCGTCCAAGGGAAATTTGAACATCCCAAAAACTTGGCCATTCTTTTACCCTCTCTGTCCTGAGTATGTCATCAAATCTAATTTGTGACGTTCTGCGTCTGAGCGTTGTAAAAAGTGAGGAACTCTTTCAATTAATATCTCAGAAAGTTTCCGAAAACATAAGCAACTCACACCCGCCTGCGGCTCATCAGAAACAGTAGTGATACAAATAACACAGCATTACCAAATTTTCATATAATACCGATGTGTATATGTGTGTATTGAGATCAGACTAGCTCTACTCACAGGATGTTCGCAACAATCTAATTCCATTGTATGTAATTCCAAAAAATTTACGCTTCACAGATACTGTGGTAGATACTAAAGATGAGTCGCAAATATCTCAATGCATTGGAGAAAATGAGTTGATATTATCGTCCTTTGGCTTCTGTCATATCATGCTGACATAGATACTCGGAATACGGCCACTGAGTTCCTTAATCCTTATGCGGTATCGTTGCTGTCACATCGATGTCGGCAGCATCATCATCGCTTTTAAAAATCACCAATTACTTTGTAAAAAGGAAAATTCGATTTCCGAGGACAAGCAACATACTGGCACCCAGGAAGCACGGATAAAAGCACAGAAGGTCCTTGGGTGAAAATTTTCGGAAATTCAAATGTGTCTTAACTTCAAGGGATATACGTGAATATCTTCTTAAGGAGGATCATTACAAAATCATTTTCCTCTCACCGAGGCCCAGATATCGGTCTCACTATCAGGTTTGCCTTTATGTACCTCCCTCCCACACAAGAACAATGTTTGATTCTTCAACCGATTATCTCATCCTCTTGTAAGAATACAGGGTAAAGGATTGGATAGAACAACAGGAGTTGCTTTCACTTTTTAGTTAAGTTGTGTATGCGACAACAAGTGCATCCAGATGTGGATCGATGAATTTTCTGGTGCTACGTACACATGAGTTGGATGCCAAAAAGCAGCACAAGGATCCTTGGTTCGCCGGAAGAGAGATGCCAAACTAGTACGCGCACGTTTAGCCTGAAATGTATTTAGGAAAGTTTTGTTTTTTTTCCTTTTTTTTAGGGAAACTATGGCCTCCTTGCTTAGGTCCTTGGTGCTCCAAGAGCGTTTCTCAGTGGTGATGCTGTGTTGGTGGTGTTTTCGTTGAATGAGTTTCCTTTTAACTGCCTGCCAGGAAAACTTCGACGTCTAGATGAAATATCCTTGGTGTGTTTTTCGATGCTTTGTTCCCTCCCCCAGCCTTTTTTTTTCTATTTTCTTTTGCTTCACTGGGTTTTCTCGCTTTTCCTGCTTTGGTCGCTTTGATGGTTAAGGTAGCAAATCTGACAGGGGTGTCAAGAGCATTAAATGTATGTAGAGCTGCTGATATATTCTTAAACACAGTCGTCTTGAAGACATTCGCTTTGATCTAACGTAGCCCGGCGTCTCACGTATATTGTATTGTCTAAGGCTTTTGATGTTGGTTTTTTTGATATATCATATACTCCAGTAAGATGTATATTTGAGAAAGTTTTAGGTGCGTTATTGAGGTTCTAAAGCGTTATTAGTAAGGCGGTTACAGTTTTGAATTGTGTCAAAACTCCTTAAAGTTTACTTGTAGTTCTATTGTGAGGTCTAGTAGTTTGACTTGAGCCTCCTGTAGGAAAACGAATAGTTTTGTATTATATTGTAAAAGAAATAACTTACTCGTTTTAAAAAATCTTAGGGCCAGGAAGGTTATTACGAGTAATATTAAAAAAAAGCCATGAATGTGAAGAGTTATTCTTTGAATTAAAAAACTTCTTCAAAGTGAAAACAAAATGTGGGGAAATAAATACTCCATTAGAGGGCTGTTGTTATATTTGCAGTTGAAGACCTAGCTACCTTACTCATTTAAAAAAAGAAATTAGAAAGGCTTGTATACTCCAATCAGGTAAAAAGTTGAATACATTTATTTCACCGGTTTTCGGATTCTTCACGTATAATGGATCCTTTCTAGGTCAATAATTCCAGACCCGAATCCTTTTTAAAAAGCCGTCACATCTATTTCTGAATTTTAAAATTTTTTTTTTGACAATTTGTAAGCAAACGGACAAGGACTACTTATGGAGTTACAGCCTTCGCAATTTATTAAAAGAAAGAAAACCACCAACAAGTTCTTTCCTACAATCCCAATAAAGAGAGCTCTGCTGTTTCATATATCCCTTAGATATATATATATATATATATATATATATATATATATATATATATATATATATATATATATATATATATATATATATCAATATTTGTATGAGTGAATTATGAAACTTGTAAATAATCGAGTGATTGATTGGGAGTATAAATACCCCACCATTTTGCAGAATAAATTAATCTCCAAAACCAATCGTGTGTTTGATTCAATAACTGCGGCGCTTTACGCCATCCAATTTCATATATATATATATATATATATATATATATATACATATATATATATATTTTTTTTTTTTTTGTTTTTTTTTTTTTTATTAGATTTCTCTCGGGAGAGGCGAACCTATAGCGCCGAGTGGGCGCCCCGAGATGCCATCAAATAACTGTTACAGTTCTTTTTGAACAGTTGCAGGTTGTAACGCTCCGCGAACACTCGCGTGGGAAGAGAGTCCCACAGCTTTCCCGCTCTGTAACGGAACGAGTTCTGATGCAGGGATGTTCGCGCCATCGGGAGATGAACCACAAACGCGTACGATCCGTCGGATTGTCTTGTGGAGCACATATAAGCCGAATTGCGTGGAACAATACCAAGAATCTCCGAAGAACAGTACCCGTGATAATATCTGTAAAACAGAGGTCGGCTACGCGCCTTCGATGTGATAGCGACTGTAGTCCCGACGTCACCACCGAGTCCCCACTCAGGCGGATCGCTTGTCTCTGTATGCTCTCAAGTAGGTCGAGGGTATGTTTAGGAGCCGAGCTCCAAACATGTGAGCAATATTCGAGCGCGGGTCTAATTTGAGATTTATATAGGAGAAGAAGTTGGGCCGGAGTAAAATATTTGTTGGCTCTAAAAAGATAGTTCAGTTTTCCTGAGGCTGACCTCGCGATACTCGACACGTGTTTATGCCATGATACATTCCCACAAACCGTGACGACGAGCAATTTCAAACTTTCCCCAGCCTCAAGGGCCAGGCCATTTATTATCAGCTGTGGAACCGATGATCCACTTTTCTTTGTGAATGTTGTATATTGTGTCTTCCCTGCATTGAATTCGACGAGATTGGCCCTTCCCCACTGCAGGACCCTATCTAGATCCTCATTCAGAGAGTCAATCTGTCTACATCTCAGCTGATGCGACGCAGATGCACCAATCGGCCGAATACTCGAAAAGGAGGAAACAAGCGTACCATCATCCGCAAAACTGAACACTCTGTCATCCGTTGTCTCCAACAAATCATTGATGTGAAGCAAGAACAAGGTTGGAGCACCCCGGAATTAAAAGGATACAGATCCGAAAACTCGCCGTCCACAACAACCCGGATCGATCGATTCTCGAGGAAGCTCCTCGTTCAGTCGCAAAGCTGTTGGGAAAGTCCATACGAACGAAGTTTGCTCAGCAATGCCCCGTGCCAGACGCGGTCAAAAGCCTTGGAGATAGCCAATGCGGCCGCCCTTGACTCACCATGCCGTTCAATAGCAGATGTCCATACATCAGTTATAAGTGTCAAAAGGTCTCCCGTGGGCCACCTGCCATTGAATCCGTATTGACGATCATTCAGAAGTCCGTTGCACTCCAAATACTTAACTAACTCTGTATTGATGACTTTTTCCATTACCTTAGATAAAATAGACAGTAATGCTATCGGACGGTAATTTTGTGGGAGACATTTTTTCCCGTCTTTGGGATTGGCTGAACTCGAGCGATTTTCCAGCAGGTAGGAAAGGTCCTCCGTGCATAAGATAAGCGGAATAGTCTGCCAAGAATCGGCGATAGTTCTGGAGCACAGTTCTTCCGCCCGGGCCGGTTGCCTTCCTACATTCCAGTTCACGTAGAATGCGTTGAATAGTGCACGGGCGAAATCTAAGGAGCTTTATCCTTAGAATTCGTGACGCTTTATCCTTAGAATTCGTGACTAACGTACCGCTGTCTGTCACCAACGGAGGGAAAGAGGAGGAAGCAAAGTTACCGCTGACAGCTTTTGCCATTGAGCAGAAGGAGCGCGAACCAATTGGGCACCGAAGGAGCTTATTGATCACCCTGTCGTTGTGAGCCTTCTTCGCGGTATCAATCGCCTGGTTGCACGCATTTCTGATTCTAATAAAATTCGTTCTATTAAAATCGGTGGGATTGGAGCGCCATTGCTTATAAGCTCTATTTTTTGCGGCTGTAATCAGCTCACATTTTTTATCAAACCAAGGTTTATCAGACGAACTTCGTTTGATGGAATGTGGAATATACATATCCATCTCCAGAAGAATAATCTCTGATACCGACTCTGCGCAAGCGTTAACATCGGAGTTTCCGAAGCACACCTCGGACCATGGAAAGGATGCGAAGAAATCTCGCAAATCGTCCCAGTGGCCCCATATTTCCATACATGGGGAAGCTGCCTAGGCCGGTTATTCGCTTGATATGCAAGTGCTTGCGAGACAGATACCAAGCAGTAATCTGAGTTTCCCAGTGGCGCAGAAACCTCTACGGTATAAATACCCGGTTCGGATGTCAAAAACAGATTCCGGGTGTTCGCATAATCGCCTCGGGCATCCGGCACTTGCGTTGGCTCCCTCACGAGTTGAGTCAAGTTGTGGCTTACAGCAAACATCTCCGCCAGCCTTCCAGCCTCGTCGGTTCTGTTAGAATGTAACAACCAGCCGGAATTGTGCACATTAAAATTGCCAAGGACAACAATTTCAGAAGCTGGGTGGGCGATTTGTATACAGTCGACGGTATGTGAAAGATGTTCGAAAGATGTCGCCGGTCGATCGTCGGTCGGGGAGCGGTAAAGGCAACAAAAAAATTTAACAGTATTCCTCAGCACGACCCTCAACCATATGATGTCCATACTATTGGGTCCCAACGCCTCCATCCTCTGGCAAGCCAGATCGGGCCGCGCGAAGACGCAGACTCGACCCTTAAAACGGAATCTCGAATGTAAGTCGTATCCTGAGCAACGAAGATATGTCGAATCAGTTGACGAATCGACCTGGGTCTCAATTAGGGCAAGGATATCAGGTTTCGTTGTTTGCAAATATTGGTGGACGGCGTTTACATTGGTATTGGTGAAACCGATGCCCCTGATGTTACAAAATGCCGTCACCAGTCGAGCGTGGGCAGAGCCTCGAGAGCGGGCCCGGTTATGCGATGACGAACCTCTCAAAGTTCCCTTATTTATCACGGATTCTGCATGATGCTCCCCCTGACATAGTCCCCCGCGGAGATCCGAATGGGAGACTAATTTACCCCCGGAATTCTTTATATCAGAAGGCACCATCATGATTCATCTCCGTGTCAGTCCGGGCCATCAGCCATACATCCGAAACACCGTCGAAGATTTCTCTCGGCGATATCGCGGAATGTACAGCGTGACGGGGTGGTATCTCACCTTGGGACCGACTACCACCTAACCAACCTTTTTTCAAACCGGTCCATCAGCCAAGCTCCGAAAGATGGCCAAGGATTTCTCCCGACCATTTCACGGAGCCTATAACTTGATGGGGTGGTACCTCACCGGGCGTACAGGGCGTATATATATATATATATATATATATATATATATATATATATATATATTCATATCATGAAATGTTTCAATCACTTATTGCGACCTAAAAGTGACTAAAAGTAACTACAACTACATTAGAGCACTTTCTGAAATCTGATTGATTGCCTCTTTTTTAAAACTTTGTTTATTGGATATCTTGAAAAAGTCTTGTGGGGGTTCTCTATATTACATGGAGAACCAACCCACAATTTCAGAATCTTCTTTCATTTGTATACTTCGGAAGTGCGGCCACTTCTTTAATCCGGTCATACCTAGCCAGCAGTTAGTGCTCTGGATTATATATGCGGAATCTCTTTGCAAGTATTAGGCTACCGCCACCATCGCCAAATCATCTCCAAACCCAGTGATTCTCCCCCCTGCTGGAACATTGAATCTTAGTACGCCATTATATGCTATATTCCATAATATTGGTCTCAATACCGGTCTCTGAGGCACTCCTGTCGTTATTTCATCTTTTTGTAGATGCACATCGGTATCGTATAGCAAAGTTATATCGGAGATAAAGCTTGTATTACACTCATTCCATAGTATGACAATTGTAAGAGTGAAACTTGTTGGGTGCCCAACGGTTTTAGAATATGATAACGCTTTTGACATTTCACGTCACCACTAGGCAGTATGTTCTGGGTTTTCCCATCTGCCGTATGATGCGAGTTATTTGTAAACAACGGTGTTGTTAGAAAAATATAAAAATATAGTTTTTATTTTTTCGGATCGAGGATCCTTCATTCACTATTCATTATTTACTACTTTTGTTGGTTACAGTGACTTCTTATAATACTAATGCGGGCGATATGGTCCGTTTCGAACTTAGTAACTAGAATGAAGTGGATGTCATAGTTTCCCTCAAGTATTTATAGTGAGGTGCCTCAGGATTATTTCCTAATCTCTTGATAAGGAAGTGATAACGATGATGTTATCCAGTAATTTCCCATGTCAGCTGAATGTTGATATGGGTTTGGTAATCGTGGGTGTATCTGGTGTTTGGTGATGATTTAATTTTTGTTGAGTGTAACCGGTTTAATTTCTTAACTCGCACTACAATGAAGTCGCATACAACATGGATTGACCAGTTGATACATTTTGATTTTTCCTGAACCTATTTTGTCAGTTTGAAAGTTCCGTTGCGTGGTTCGTGAACTGTTCCTGGTGCGTGACATTCTAATATTAGTAGTAGTAAAAAGAAATCCACTATTTTTGCAGGAAATTGATTGCTTTATTTAGCGTAGTGAGAATGATCGAATTTAGGTCAAATATGCGCCGTTTCCTTCGATAATTTGTTGTCATTTCAAAGTAATTTCATTATGTCTCTCTCATAGAAACCCTCTCTCCTATTGGTAAAAAACTGGGACATTCGATTTTCACAAACTTCTCTTGAGGCGAAGTTTTCACCGGCAAAATCATTCGCACTAGATAGGAACAGTTGGTAATCACTTGGTGCCAGGGCCAGACTATAAGATGGTTGCATAAGAACCTCCCAAGCAGGCTAGGTTTCTAGCGAGTCACTATCGATGTGTGTGGCCTGGCGGTGTCCTGAAACACAATTCCTTTCACATTGGCCAAAGCTGGCCACTTCTGGGCGATTGCCTCCTTCAGACGTCCCAATTGTTGACAGTACAGAGCTTGACCGTAGGGCACCAGGTTATAGCAGATGATCCTTTGGCGGTTTTTATCTGTAATTCTTCATCCAATAAACGCAAAACGACACACGGAGTGTAGACAGTGACGATTAAACACCAAGCCTTTCTTTTTTTTCGCAGCGCTCCTTTTATTTTATTTTATTGCTCTTACACAAATTGTTACAATATCTTTTTCTTTATTTATGGAATATAACAGTTGAATTAAACGAATACACAGGAAATGACTGGGGAAGAACACGACAAACATGAAAATCGAATCAACACTATATTACTTCACCGTCCACATATTAATCTCGTCTTTTAATTAATCCGCGTTGGTGAACTGGCCTACCTTTTGAAGTTTACTGTGGGCAGACGGTTTCTTTCGATAATCGGCGCGGCGCGGACTGACGTCTTCCTCAGGGTTCTCTAACTGTCTGCTGCTTGATATAGACTATTTCTATCTCAATCAAAAAAAAACCCTGATACAGATCGTATCTATATCTGCACAGAGAAATTTCCTATTCGCTCTGCTAACAGAATTTTTGAATCTCTGTTAGCAGCATGTTATTAAGTCCCAGGGGTAATTTTAGGTTCCTAAAAGAGATGCGTCGATTGGCATACATCCTTATCACCATCCGTGGTGGTGATCGAACTCATCTCCCAGGCCTTGTGTTTGCACGGCACATCTGGCGCCCAGAACTGACATGATTGTTAGGACTTACAGTCCGTGGGTCTTGTTTGCCTTTTGTCAATACACCCGAAATCTATTAGATCTTTCTAATGGTGTGAAATTCAAAAGGGACCGTGGGATCGGAACAGTTCCTTTTGTAGGTTTTAACCTCATACATTTTCCGAATTATCTTGTTGAGATAATTACGGTTGCCTACAATTTGGCAGCGGATAGGCGATATGCTTTATTGCATGCGGTTGCCGTTTCTTTTGTTTGCCGATGGATTTGATGGTTCTTGTGGCAGACCACCCGCACGTGCATCCGTTGGTCGGCTAATTTGCTGGTGCTAGCAATTCTTTGCATTGATACTCGGAATTGCCGATTATGCAGAGCTGGAATGCGATGTATTTCAATCTTTGGCAATTGCTCTTGGGAACCGGATGAATGTATGGTTTTACCTTTGTTTCAGGTATGCTACAATCGACTTGTTAAACTTGATATTGAAAGCTTTGGGTTCTTTGTTTTTTCATGTCGGGTTGAACGTTGGCCAAATCTTTCAGGGCCCTAACGTTTTCAGGGTAGGTATGTTCCTTGAAGGGTAGGAACCTTACCTGGGTGGAAATGTGCGTTCGTAGAACGCTACAATCCCCTATGCATCCAGCCAAACACACAGCAAAACCTTCCTGGCCGTCAATCGTGGCTTGGCCACCATTTGCACCGACTCACCGTAATCTATCCACTTCCTCTTCTTTCTCTCGCCCTGAGCTCTGATATTTAAGAGTACTTCAAAATCCCCTTTTGTGCGCGCGTTAGTGTAAAAAAAAAATTCGGCCACGACCGTTTTCACTTGGTGCTGTCGTAAGTGCCCGCTTTTTATCACCAGTCAATATCCGCTTCAGAAATGGGTTGATTTTGTTGCGATTCAGCAGCGATTCACAGATGGAAACTAGCTCCATTAGGCTTTCTGTGTTAAGTCGTATGGCACCCATACAAATAGCTTCTTATTGTATCCAGCCTTATTCAAGTGGGTCAAAACGGTTTTTTGTGCAACGTTTAGCTCCTGGGCAATCGAAACACTGCTTACATGAAGGTTGGACTCGACGATTTCCATGTTTTTATCTACATTTACGACAATTGGCCCTCCATAGCGTGATGCATCAACATTACTGGAACAGGATCGTCGAAATCAGTTAACATCTATTCAGCGACGAGGATATGGTGGTCTGAAACCCTGTGGATAGTAAAATTTTTTCTCTTGCCTTAAAAACTCCTTTCGTAAACTTTGCATCAAACAATTCTGGTCGTGTACTTTAAGGTCGATGCCACCTTCACACGTACACCCCGGTTAAAATGAATTAAGTACGCCCAGCACCCAATACATATTTGCAACTAAATGACATATAGTGACTTTCAGGTTTCCCAAAATAGCGTAATTTCCATGCCAACAATAGCGTGGCATACAATCAATTAGCCGGGGATCATCTCGAATATTGCCGAGTTGCATTATTGAAGAATTTGGAAAAACCAAATAAAGATACACGGACGCAATGGCGAACAATACCGTCTGGCATTTCACATATTTATTACGTACGAGACGAAAATTACAACTGAACCAAAATTGGATCTATTGTGTAATGCATTTTGAGGATTTCCGTCCGGCTAAGACTCTTCTCTCTAGGCTGAACGCATAAGGTAGATTTTCCAGTTCATTTTTTCTAACAGGGTGGATGGCATTGATGGATTATAGAAAACAAAGGATAAGACATTTATTTCTAAGCTATAATTAATATTGGCGCAAGGTCAATAACTTTGCCCGGATAAACAAATTATTATGGGCAATTTAACAAGTCTCGGATATGAACTGTATACCGGTGGAGAGACTTGCTAAATAAGGCCACGACCGGATCCCGGTTGTAGTGCCGATAATGATGATAATTAATATTAATGAATCAAACCCTCTGCAATAAAGAATCGCTCTTTATACATCGTCAGAAACCAAAATTGCGCATGATCGGCTGTTACAGTATCAGACCATAAACACTATTCACATTTCCAGTCGCCTGATTTGCGTTTTCGCCTTTATTGCAGAAAAACTATAAAATATGACGTGTTTTCTCTGTTGTTGTCAATATTTGACGCGGGCTCAAACAAATTTGAGTTATACAATCACAAAACTGTCTAAAAATATTTTTTAGTTCGAAATATTATCTTCCTAACGCCATCGAGCGTAACGTCATCGCACGTATAGTGTAGTGCTCTGAAAAGCCCTACCATCTCCTTCCCCCACGCAGGCATCCAAATCCTTAAATCCATTATCCAATTTCACAAATCTATTCTCCCGATAAAAAAAAATTCGTTTATGGCCTATACACCAAATTCCTACAATCCTTAGACTTAGACTCAAATCCATCATCCAAATTTACAAATCCATTCTCCCGATCAAACAAAATTCCTCATAAATGAATCAAATGTTCGCTTATCGCCCATACACCAAATTTCCGATAATCCCCAAACTAAAACAAACGCATGGTAAGTTGAACCATACCCATATCCCAAATTTCCAGGAATTCACTTAACAGAATTCCTAACAACTTCCCAGTACTCGACTCCAGCCGAAGTAGTTTTTCGATATTTTGCTTACATCTCGATGCATCCGCGATGTAAAATCTCGATTAGGTTTTGTTTATAAACATCGTGCAAAACAGGCGATATCACCATTTATTGTAATTATTCGGCCGCGAGAAATTTATTGCAAAATTAATGTGGTACTGTCTTGCTAGAACCAAATGTTTGGGCACAAGGAAGTTTTCAAACATGTTCTGACAGCTGTCAGCAGTAACATGTTTTCGTTAAAGTACGCTCATAGAAAGAAATCGAGAGGCATAAAATTGAGTAATCGTGGAAAACAGGCGTTATCACTACTTGTTGGAATTATTCAGCCGCGATAAGTTTATCGTAAAATTAATGTGGTTCTGTCTTGTTAGAACCAAATTTTTGTTTGATACACTTCGGGCACAAGAAAGTTTTCAAAAATGTTCTGAAAGCTGTCACCAGTAACTGTTACGAGATTGCCTCTAACATCCTTTAAAACCATTAGCTTAATGATGTCACCAGTCCAAATGATGGCCGATGTAGTTACTCTATGGGAGTATAGAGTTTTTGGTATATAATTGGGGGTTTTCGATGGCGAGTTTGGGGTAATGCAAGGTTTTTACTTTTATTTCAATGCTGGTGCAGGTGGTCCGATTTATTTTTAGAGGCGACTTCATAACACTTCTTTTATAAAACCCCTGACCTCCATAGGCGAACAAATTCGAAAAACTGTTCAGGGCATGCATCGCGATCCCACGCAGCAGTATCTTAATATTTGTTATCCCTGGAGTAAGTACCCCAGGAGAACAACCTTATAAAGGAATAGGATACATTAATAGTTTTGTTGAGTTTTGGGTGATAACTGGTGAGCAGAGCCGTGGCACACCCACAAAACACCCCTTTTTAGCTTTGCCGTTCCCGAGCATTACTGGAGGCCGCTGGGGTTGCTATGCAAATGTTGACGTTAATTCCACGAACGATCGGTCGCTACTCTTCCCGGTTAACTTCGGAAGCACGGCAGCGACCGCAACGAGCCTTCTCAGGAGCGGTCAATTAAAGAGACCCTCGTCCTTTTAAGGACAAGGAGACGCAAGGCCTTCTCCAACAATACAACGCGAGATACATATTACTTAAATCATCTATTGGGAAAATAATGGATTTCTTTTTATTATCACTAATATTTTGCGTATTGTATCTGTGGGGGCCGAAGTCGTTGTGCCAGCGTACGGCACGGGGTTCTACTCCGTCCCTACAACTTTCACTAAATGTTCCACAGTATACTGTCCACCGAAAGAAACAAAACAAGTACATCATCTCAGCATACTGTCCACAAGGAGGAAAAGTTAAACGCACTGCTTTACTTTGTTTTTACCGTTTATTAGAAAGTAGGTTTTATATAGATTTTGGAACACAAATCTTATTTTGACACTGTTGTGGTAAACGATTATTAACTTATTTTACTCTAAAAAATTCACAGTAACACAATTGCTACCGGAGCAACTCGGAGTCTGTACACCCTTAGATAACGAACACTTAAAACTCACGACCGCGTTCCTGTCATATAGAATTTTGACTCGTGTGACAATTGACAATTAAATTGGTTCAACTCCGCGAAGGGACACCCCTACTGGGGATGATGAACGGCTCCTCCGATCCGTTCGACGATTAGAATAAGACTCAACGATATTCAATCGTTTAGGGTGAAGATCGTTGGTAGTACACATGTATATGTGTACATGGGTTCTTTCATGGACACACCATATCAACGAATCTGAAACACCAAGAAGGGGCATAATGTGCATCCATGAGAAGTGAATTCGGCTAAGCAAACAAGCCGAATCTAATTAGATGCTATTTGGGTTTGTGTTTGCTTATACTGCTGCTGATGAGAAGCAGATCCCGAAATATGAAAAGACAAAGGAAACGTTTGGGTCTTTGTCTGAGATGTGCATTGCTGCTAAATAAATAGGCGGCAATGCAATGTGGAAATGTGGTAATGGGTTTCAGCTATATTACCGTCAATTGGTGTTTATTGCATCGCCGCCAAGGGTATGTATATCATACCTATTTGTATTTGGTTATGCCGTAGGATTTCATGTGTATGTATGGTGATTTATGATACCCTTGGTGAGGACAGGAAATAGGCGACGCAATGTGTATGGTCCCTGTTATGATGGTTACATTATATGTAAACTAAATCATCTTGTTTTCAGGAATTCGTCTAGGGCGATTTGCTTAGCACTGAAGGTGCCGAACTGATTGAGATTCCTGATAAGGAAAGAAAGAAATCTTACAGAGAATTGGTATGCGAAGGGAATGCATGAAAGGTAAGTTATCTTTACAGTGACTTAAAGATCATAGATTTGATCTCTTTAATGCGTGAAGCATTTACAGGTGCTAATGCTGTTGCATTAGCGAAGTTAGGAGATTGTGGTGAATGTTATGGGGGTTTTACGGTAAGTAGACCGTGGGGTTTGGCGGAACCGCCACATATCCAATTCATACATGGCGCTATGACTACGAAGTCACTGATTACTTGACTCCTTTCAGTGTGAGCACACATCGTTGTATTTTCCATCGTCCCAGGAACATTTCAGCTTGGATGTGAAAAGGCTGTTGAAAACTTCTGGTTTTCTGATTCACTTCACAACAAAGTTAGGAATTCCATCCAATTTTGGAGCCTATTAGTTTTGGTTACCCTTGCTGCTTTAATTATCTCTTCCGTTGTTACAGGTCTCCTCATTTCTGTGCCCTTCTTGTTACAATCGTTATTGCAAAAAAATGTGTGTCTTTACTTTTTAGCATTTAACTACTGTTGTCATGTAGCCGTTTCATCTTGTAGATGGTGTCCATATGTTATTATTTAGTTCAGCACTTAGGACACAGAATATCTCACACTTGCTTTTGCGGGATATAATTCTCAACTCCTTTTATCTCTTAATGAATTCCAGATGTGACTGTGTGTAAGTGTTATGGGTTCTTGTTCGTTCTTGTAAGCGTTGTGACCTGTTGCACTTCACTCTTATTGGGCTATTTCAGGGTTCCACAAATACACTGCCCTGGGAACCCATGCTTTTTTCGTGGCTTGGCAACGTCGCATGCATTGGTTTTTTACTTCATTACTTCTAGAGTCTGTGTGGTTGCATCGTGCTGTGTACGGAACTGTTCAACCGGTGTTTCATCTTAGAATCGAGCTGCTCCGTGTCGACGTCTTTTTACTTCCATCTTCCGATACTCGTCAATCAGAGAAGCATACGAAGCCACGTTAAAGGTTAACTTCTGACGTCCGGATAAACACAAACAATCGTTCTGTAGCCGAACTGCACAAATGTGGAGTGCTCTGTCTGATCATGTGTTTCCTCGTCGTTGTAATATCCAGACATTGAAACTCAGTGTACGTAGATCTTTCCTTTCCTTATGCTGTCATGTTTTCTTTTACGTGCAGTGTCCTCTATTGTTTAAGCATGCGTAAATGTATACATTTGTACATCTTTGTTAGGAAGAAAGTATTTCCTTTGCCTATCCTCTCTCCCTTCGCGCTGAGCTTTTGCATTAGAGGGTACCAACATATTTTCTTGCGGGCGTATATTAAAAACAAGTCTGCTCTTCGCACCATTTTCTCTTTATTTTGCAAAGCTCATATTCTACTTTTTTTTACTAATCGCTTTACATAAAAGTCCATAGGCAGCAGTAGGGTGTGGCAATTGTGAACACGCAATTACATTGAAAAACGGAGGCACCAAGAAAGTATCTATGCGCTCCATACCCAGATCATTATTGTAGCAATTGTAATTTGTATAAAAACGTAAGATATCCTCATTTACTCGTACATGGGGCCATAATCTGATGCATTGGTGGTTTCATTCTAATCTTTTCTAGTGATGGTTCCAATTACTTTCTTCACTACTATCGCGAAATGCTAAAATGTCATGGTATTATACACCCATTTGGTCGAATGGTGTCTACGGGCGATTATCAGGCACTTTCAAATTATTGGGACTATAAATCCGCCACATGTTTCTCTTCTCTGCCATTTGGTGTGTCATGAATGTTATCAGATGATCTCAGCCGTCGTTACTTATTGGCATTGAGTTGGTGAATTTTGTTAGTCATACACTTTGTCCTAGTTGTTTTGAGCTTACCTTCATTAACATCTGTCTTACTATTGTCGTGTGGCGGTTTCGCCAAACCCCACAGCCTACTTACCCGAAGAACCCCCATAACTACAACCCAACTTCCACCTGAAAATGTTTCCTTTCTCAAGGACATTAATGCTTTCGACGCATTTATGAAAATACCTGAAAGATTCTCTTTAGACATCCAATGCACCAGTAGAATTCGCTGGAAAATAATTCGTCTGCATACATGTATCATAAGTAGGAAAACTATTTCGGCACCATTGTTTGCCAAGCAATTTTATCCCTCATGTGCACCCTAATCTTCCCACATGCACATATCTAGCACACCGTTTGTCCATAGGGCAAAAGCAAATACCGCATCTAGTGTCATGTGCCATAAATCGAATTCCTTCGCGTGTAAACATGCATAATATCCAACCCATGATTTGTTTTCCTACTAATAAGCAATCACCAATTTCGTGCTTTGCCACAAAAGAATTACCCTGCATATACAAATGCAGACAAGGGATTCGTTTCGTCCACCGACCCAAGATACGATATACAATTTTCATTGTATAAAGTATCCCGAACCATTAGCACCTTTTTCTAATGGCTATGCGTCTATTTACGCAAGGGCATCATCAACCCAAGACTTTTATGATGCCCTCATCCCATCTTTCCTTTTAGCACCATTTCCCGGATGACTAGCGGTTTATTTATTCAGCTGCAATGCACATCTCATAATGCCTTCCCTTTTTTGTCAGCTTCGTTTCTCATGAGCTCGTGCATGAGTTAAACAATGCATCTCGTTTATCCTTTGTTTCACCGCATGGATATGTAGCGGTTCCGCCAAACCCTACGGTCTACTTACCTGAAAAACCCCCATAACTACTACCCAACTCCCTTTAGTTTGCTAATGCAACAGTATTAGTACCTGTAAATGCTTCACGCATTATATAGATCACCATCTATAATCTTAAAATCCCTATAAAGAAAACTTACCTTTTCATGCATCCCTTCGCATACAATTTTCCGTAAGATTTCTTTGTTTGCTTATTTGGTATTCTAAACCAATTCGTTACCAGACAAATTCCTGAAAAGAAAAACCCTCGGTTCACATATCATGTAACCATTCCAGCCAGAGATAATTATCATGGCGTCGCCTATTCCTACCTTCATTCATGTATACGATAAATTTCTTTATGTATACATTTAGCTGGCGACGTTTTTCTCCCAGCAATAAAATTCCCTGACTCGCACAATGTGCAACCCAAAGCAAATACGCATTTCGCGTCCCTTGGCATCAATTGAAATCCAAGCATAATCAATGCAAATGGGTATTCAATACGTACCCTTTCTAGCGATGCCATAAACACCATTTCCCAATAACCTAGCTAAAACCAATTAGCACCTTTTCACATCGGATCATCGTCTCTTTGTTTAGCCGCACATGTTCCAACAAAGATTCCATTGGCATCCGACGATTTCGGTTTTATTTGCTTTACCGAAATCGTATCCTAGGAATGCACTTTACGTCTTTCTTTGTTCTAGGCACACATACCACCATGATCACGATGAGCGAGTGAGCTCTGAACGAGCAAGATATCGTTGAGTCAAATTCCATCCTTCGACCTGAGCGGGTCGCGGCTCCATCGCTACCCTGGTGCGCACAGGGAAGCGATAATAAAAAATAATCGTTTGTGTCGTAGTCTCCGCGAGTCGGTATTGACTGCATATAAATATAATATTAACGTGTCTTACATAAAATTAAAACAATAGTGTAAAATTCTAAAGTCGATAATTAAAACACAATAAAACAATAGCGGTGATCACCAACCAAATCAGTGCATTTTATTCCGGAGACTACCATCGGTGCGTTTTCCTTCATTCTTTGGTGACAATTTTCTGTGAATATTTTGCTGTTTGTCCTGTCGTTGTGTCCGGAGAACTGTTTTCACCAAGAGTGAATGATGGAGGAGGAAGTGAATCAAGTACCCATGCTGGTACATACATCCTCCCCACAGATAGGCAGCGTGATTTTCACGATCAACTACACGCAAACCACCACAGGACCTGACCAGCGAAATCCTTCTCTCTCGTTTTCACCACTAGAGAAACACTTTTTCTCTCGAGGTAACTCACCCCAGTTGCGAAGTGGCTCTGCATCGAGCAGAGCAATGCTGAGTCGTATTCCAATCATAGGACTGATGGGTCGAGCCGTCCATCATCCCTTGTAGGGTGTGTGTGGGTAATTGATAATTGACGAACGTGGAGAATGAGAGAACAGAAACACGATGTACTGTGATCTCGAGGTGGCTTTGGTTGTGTGTGGGTGGTATCAACTGCAGATTCTGAGTATGACCTACTGCCATAGTGTTACGGCGGTGGTGATCTTAGCGTGCATTGAACCGTATGGAAACAGAATTATGGAGGAGAGGAAATGTAGCCGGTGCTATTCACCTGCGAAAAGAAATCATTGATCCCAAGCGAATGGATGATCTGAAGAAAAGCGTGAGAACCAGACTCTAAGACGCTGAAATAACCCCAGCGATTTTGCTATGATGCAACAGCGTCGTTCGTTTAGACTTGTTGTTGCTAACCGACATGATGTGATTTCCGATGGAAATCTCATGGGCTAGCAAGATGGTGTTGCCGTATGGCAAAAGAGTAGCTAAACTCAATTATGCATTATCTGCATAGGATAGCTATGCGTCCCTTGGGAAATTAATGATTCTCAGGTGAATACCGAACGATGGGATAGGGGTTAGTATGACACGCTGAAAGCGATCGAAATAAGGCGGAAATTGTGGTTGGAATTGTGGGTTGGTTCTCCATGTAGTATAGAGAACCCCCACAGGTGTGCTCGGAGTGCACACCCTAGAGAGTCGTATAGTTAAACACCCTTACCGGAGTCATTTCCCGTTGTTTTTCTGAAATTAGACGCTGATGGTGTACATCTGTTAAATTTAACTTCAAATCACATAACTATTGCAATTAACCAATTCGGTAACTTCAAATTGTTGTTAAAATAAAATTGAAATAAAAGAACCATTTACTCCTCACATAGTGTGTTTTACTTTCACTTGTGCGACCTGTGGCTTGGTGATTGATTTTCTGTGTACAGTGTTTGCGGAACTATTGAAGATGAGTGGGCAGTTTAGTGAACCCAGCGCCCTTGTCAGCGCATTACAAACATGCTCCACAGTCGTTTCTTCCTTTCCTTCTTCCATGTGATGTATCTCTTCATATTTTAATGGTGTTAGTAATCCCTTTACTCCATGCTTATCTCTTAATAACACATTTTTAGAGATAACTTTGGATTTTTCTTAAAGGTTGCATGAGGAACTTCTCCCTTTCCAATATGCGCATTTTTTATCAATAACCAATATTTAATTTTGCTTGTGATGTACGAGTATTGTTGCTTAACTGTTTGTAAAACTTCTCTTTACTTATAAGTTGAGCGTGGGCTGGGACTCGTTGTTCCTTCTACTTTGCGACTCTCGAGAATACTTTCTAAATTTCTAAAGTTCTTTATATCCTCGAAGTTTCTCATTTAAATTTTAAGAACCACACATCATGACAATCAGATGTCTTCCCCAAAATTAGTATCCCGAATGCTTGACAAGCTCAAAAGCGAAACTTCAATTAACTTTGTCCCCAATGACACGTATTTCTAAATGAGTGAAGAACTAAAGACAATTAAGCATCGACAGTCACGTCCGAACAGTGTATCAAGCAGTTTATAGATCTCAGTTTTGAAGTTGTTGATGGCGGATATGAGTTCGCCATTAACTTCTCCCTACAAAGGACTAAGAAAGTGGCACGCTCGAAGCGAAGCAATAAAAAATTCATGATCCTCGAGCACACGAACAGAAACGGAAATCAATAAAAATGCTTAGTCCTTATATAAAATTCAATTTACTCCAATGACGTCTTTAATAAAACGATTCCGAGTTGATATGCATAAGGACTTAGACGATTTCGAAATGTACCCATCAAGACGACCTCGTATTGCATTTTTATGTATCCCTAGCGTCCAACGTCGTCGTTTAAACGGGCAAGGAGTTTCTGCGGGTAAATGGCATAGATGCAAATGTGAAGGGGCTATTGTAGAGAGAGCGGTCGATACTTAAATTCGAGCAGAAAAACCAATTCGTTGTCGAAGACTGTTTCTGAAAAGAATTTTTTATCACCTCTAACTTAGTCTAGTGTCACTAATGGGATCATGCTTGTCTTCTTAATGAAGTAGGTTCAAAGAGAGACAAAACGGTTGTACTATTTTATTTATAATGGCCGCACAAGTTAGGGAAGTCTTTGATGCTTTTAAAATGTGATGGCTCAGTACATGAACAGACTCTTGAGTTGGAAAGTGAAAGCAACAACTTGACTCCATCGTTCAGTTTTAGATCTAAATTCGAATTGTTGGATAGTATGTGAATGCTTTGCGGTTGAAAAATATTTGGTATTCTAAAAGTTTTATATCATAATATTGGGTGGTTTTTATGTTCCAAGTCGATGTTTCTCTTCTATAACTTTCAATACAATTTTTTTTGTGAATTGGATTTTATATTTATATTATAAGTGGCTGCCTCTGGCCGCGTCACAAACACGAGGTCTTTCATCCAACTCCACACATATCATTTGTTGTTGCAGCAACTTTGCTTCGAATGCTACCTTTAAGCAGCAAGGCTGTGATTGGTTTGTTGGTGTACATCTTCTTCTTAAATTACGCTCATAGAAAGAAATCGAGAGGATTAAAATTGAGGAATCGTGGAAAATAGGCGATATCACCATTTGTTGGATTTATTCGGCCGCGAAAAATTTATCGCAAAATTAATGTGGTACTGTCGTGGTAGAACCAAATGTTTGAGCACAAAGAAGTTTTCAAACATGTTCCGACGCCTGTCAGCAGCAACATGCTTCCCTTAAAGTACGCTCATAGAAAGAAATCGAGACGATTAAAATAGAAGAATCATATCAGATACATGCCCGATTATGGGCGCACAAATTGGGACAACTTCAATGTCACATTGAACGAAAAACCCCACTAATTCTCTCTTCCCACTGACAGGAACATAACGACTTCTATACTACTACTATTTATTGGCCTGTAGGAACCCGGAATGATGATCTCAACGACTCGACAACGCCATCGTTCCCTGTCCTGTGCACTCTCATTCCACGCTTGACCATCTGATCCGATCTCCTCAAGGTCAAACCTTACATTGTCCTCCCATCTCCGTCGCGGCCGTCCTGCCGGTCTCTCTCCTGTTGGTCTACCGTCAAGAATTCTACGCTGGGTCCTATTGTTGCCCATTCGCGCCACATGTCCGACCCACCTTAATCTTCGCGGCCTGATTACCTTCACATAACAACGGTTGACATAAATAACGTTGCAATTCACGAGACCCTAGTTGAAATTTCGGAGACTCATGTTCCGAAGTACAAACTTGAAAAGACTTGTCAGATTCCCCATGACGACTTCGCTCTTCGTCTCATCCGTCGGCGTAAAAAGTTCTGCATATTGAGATATTCTCACCGCTTTACGCAAAGGGAACCATTATTGCCATTTATCATTCACAATATTAGTACACTGATAAGACAAAGAATCCAAAACAATCGTACCTGACAATTGGAAGATAAACTCAAAGGTATTCAGATGGACCAGAACGTTTACAAGAACGTTAAAAAGATATGTGCCACTTCTCGTATCAATGGCCCAATCATCCACGACGGTGTTGTTGTCAGTTTTGACACCAATAAAGCAACCATCATTGGAGAGATCTTCGAAAATAATCACAGGCTCACTCTCGAGGAAGGCGACCCGGATACTAATACAGTAATTAGTTCCTAGGTTCACAATAAACTAGACAACTTTAACGAGCCAATAGTTGTCTTCAACTCAGCAAACAGTGCATACTTCGACGACGCACGTCATAATGATCACGGTTTTATCACACCAAATACCCTACAGTACCTAGTTAAATCTCAAAACCCTAAGAAGTCACCCGGTATCGACAACATGTCGTACCACTTGTTGCGAAGGCTTTCTGCTTTATTCTTTCGACCTATTTCGCTCCTCACTAGCATTAGCAAAATATATGAAAAATGCATGTACGAGAAGCTAAATATCTTTGTCAGTGCCAGGAACCTAATACGTGATTTCCAATTTGTATTTAGAAGGGCGCACAGCACCACTATTGCTCTCAGCGTATTTCAAAACCACGTCTACGTGCGCCTCTTCAATAAGGAACTCACCATTGGGGTGAGCCTGGACACTGAAAAGGCTTTCGACACGACGTGGATCGAAGGTCTTGTTTTTAAATTATTGAATACTGGTCTTAGTAGGACGCTGTGTAGTATCATCTACCAGTTCGTTCGAAACAGAACTTTCCAAGTTCGAGTGAATGGAAAGCTTTCCCGAGCTTTCAACGCCGCTGTAGGCGTACCACAGGGATTCATTTTAGGCCCCATCTTATTTAATATCTATACCTCAGATATTCCCCGCCGTGTGGATGGGAGAGTAAGCCAGATATGCTATGCGGATGACGTCCTACTCACACGTCATCCAAAAGCCTCAAAAACTCACAAAAAATCTATTCAACTGTCACCTGGACGAACTGTATCAGTATTACAGTCGATGGAAAATTCGACTTAACCTATCCACAGCAGTAGCTATAATTCTGAGTACTAAACGCTCCCAACCTACTTCTCGATATTCACAGAACATTCAAATACAAATAGGAGGTACTGTGGGGGTTTCTCTAAACTACACGGAGAACCACCCACCATTCCCGGCCAATCCCAACCATTTTCGACCGCCTTACAGCGCGTCAAACCAACCCCATTCCCCACTACTTACCTGTTCACCTACAAAGCATGTTACCTCCAAGGGCGCATAGCTAAACTCATTGTCCCATGTGGACAACGTATAAAAGAGTTTAGCTTCCCTTCTTTGGCATATGGCAACCCATGTTCATGTTGATTAGCGACAACCAAATCCAGCCGGACGAAGTTGTCGCATCATTGCAGAACCGCTTGGGAAAATTATCAAAACATTCGATTGAATCACACGATCATATTTCCCTAGCGTCACTTGGCCTTTTCCCAGTTCCTCCATTCGCTGGGGATCAAACATCTCTTTACCCAGGTGAATAGCGTAAAACCGATTTTCCTCTCCTCCGCATGGTGCATCGGCTGGCTAGTGCGCACCAGCAATAAATTTCCCTTTTTTACTTCCCACCAGTTTTTTAAACCAGAGTCCTAGTTAGTCGAGATTCATCCACCGCCGCGTCCGCACACACCACAGTCAGTCAGATTTTATGCACCCAACGAGCAGGAGTCGAGAGCCGTCGTAAGCGCGTCGTGAACTCTTTAATTTAACTAATCAATAAATAAGTGTGCGCCACTATTTAATGTACATCAACCGGCGATTGAGCTCTTTAATTCAACTAATTAATAAATAAGTGTGCACCACTAATTAATGTACATCAACCGGTGATCAAACCTTTTAATTTGCTTTTCAACTTACATCAATCGGTGCTTGAACTCTTTAATTTAACTAATAAATAAATTTATGGAACTTTAAATTTTTCAAAATAAAGTAGTATCACAAGTGAACCCAGTTTTGTATTCATAAAGTAAGAATCGTTGACACTAGGCGAGTAATAACTGTCAGCTGGGGTTAGCGTTCCGCTAAAACAGCGCTCGAGTAATTTAGTGAATCTGTGTCCTTGTGCCGCCTTATTAAAAGACTCGAACACACAACCGAGAGCGCTCCGGATCCTACCCCACAGTACTACGATTAGACCACAGGTCAGGATGGAATATCTTTGGGTCATTTATATCCCAAAAATAAATTTCATCAACGCTGTGAGCCACATTCTTCAAAGGACCCTCGGTCGATCTAAGCAACTGCACAACATTTTAAAGTGGAGCAACAACGTTGACACCAAAGTTACACTTCTCTGTTATGAGCAGCTAATCCGATATGGAATATCGTACCCATATGGTCCTGTATATCTTCGGCCCAAATGGAAAGACTTCGAGTTTTCGAAAGAAAACTCCTCAGAAGATGCACCAATCACACTAGAAGGCCTGACAATCGCGACAATATCGCAATTCTCACCTATACGAAGGCGCTTCCGTTACCCCTATCGACGAGCACTTGCTACATTTAGCATACAAGTACCTCGAAAGCATTCAGAACAGCGAGAACCTATTTTTACGGAAGTCTTGCGTTCTTGGCCCTTCTCTCTTCCGATCTCTTCGGATCCGACCATCACAATTTCTTCTTCATTACAGAACTGAAGAAAGCACCCTTCCCAATAACATTCTTCTCTATAATAGAGGATTCTTGGACGTATCCCATTGGGTCTACTGCTGACACACTACAAACGCGCACGCCAGTACAAGACAGCACAAATATACACACACCGACCAAAGCGCAGATTATCCGACGCCGAAGACGTGATCTGCGTTTACTACCGCACTCAAGACCTACCGGTCTTGTATGATTTCTTTCCCACCATCCCTCCATCCAAGTAGGTAGAGAACATTTGAACTAACCCTGTGCATACTATTCTTAGATACCTCCCTCACTCCCTTTCTTTTTCAGATATCTTGAGACCGAACCCAACATCCTCATGGATGGGGGTGCTTCTAGTCAACGCAAAATGACCAGAAGCCAGAGAAAAGACGATTTTTTTTTTAAGAGTGCGTGTGTTATTTTATATTTATATTATATTTCACCTTTCTGGAAAGGTAAACCTCTGAACCGCCTCTGGAAATGCTATTTTTTTCAAGTGTGTATCAGCCAAGTTCCTAAAAGTGATTAAGGATTTGTGGGGTCGGGAGTATGTTGGTGCCGGCGTACGGCACAGGGTTCACTCCGGTGCCCATCTCTCTGCCACCCTACTGTTCACAACGAAGAGAATAAAGGGGGGCAAACATCCAGGACACTGCGGGGCGGCGAGGAAGCGAAGCCGCGGGAAATAAAACACACGGGTATAGTCATTCAAAAATTGTTTAATTGTTCACTAGGTTCTAGTAAATGTCCGCAGGACTTTAAGAGGCACGACTAAATGCTTTTCGTTTAATGTAGCAAGAACCCAATACACCACTAAATGGTTTTCGCTTAGGAATCAAGGGGCCCGACCCCACTCGACAGAGACGCCATAGACTTGATTGTATACTCGAGGGTTTGCACGTTACGAGGGGCTGAGTCTTGAGCCGGTGTGCGCGCGCCGATGGTAGAATGACGACTGACTAAATAATGGGAAAAATCTATTCATCGCATCGTGGCGGTTGAGTCATAGCTGAAATAAACTCGCTGCCACTTACGAGGAATTTCGAGAAGAGTTGCTATGCCTGTATAGGGGATTGGGTGTCGGAGTATCCTTGCCGTATAGGCTGAGTTAAGTTCCTCTGGCGCTATGTATACGAGGAATTGGTATTGGGTGGGATGGGAGCCGAAATGGTTTTCGGGGAACTGAATGTTGGGTGGTTGCAAGGAAGGAATATAATTTTATTAAAGAGTTGACCGAAGTAATTTTGGGAAAAATTATATGTGGGGTGATGTGATTGAGGGAGATGATTAATATTCCGTTGTAAATTGGAATATGCATTTATTTCAGCTTGGGAAATGGGTTCTTGGTATATTGGGGAATGTATGCAATTGCGGATTGGGGACGGGTGCTGTTGCATATTGGGGTGGATGCGCTGGCCGGTTTTGCATGGTTGCGAATGTGTGTATTGCAGGTTTGGGATGGGGAGTTGGGTTGAGGTGACGCGCTGTTAGCGGTCAAGATTGGTTGGCATTGTGGGTTGGTTCTCCATGTATTATAGAGAACCCGCAAAGATTCGTCCCAACCGGAGCCTCCAGCCTAATGTCGCGGTATTTGACTGAGTGGCTGAGCATGGGTACCCAATCTACCGCTTAGTAATTGTGACGAATTGCCATCAGTTGAACCTACGAATGCACAATCAAACGTAGATCATAACCTGCTTACTAACTCCGCCATTAGGACGATGTGTGTTTTGTTATATCTAAGTGCATAGTGTTGTTATGTACAACATGTTGTTTTGCGTCATTTAGTACGGCTCCTTAATATTGAGCAACTTTTTGAAGTCAGTTTTTCCCAGGGGGCTTAAAACTCTCTGATCGATTTTTACCTCTTGGGTGGTTGCTAACATGTCGATCATTTACATGATTTTATCGCCATTTTCGTCGACGAACCCACCTGTGTCGAACATATCGGAACGGAATTTACGAAAGCAAAGTAGTGCTATAAACACCATTCACAATTTCAACTGCCTGGTGGGTTGCATTTTTAACACCAAAAATACCAAATTCACACGTAATTAGTTGTGGTAGTATCAATATAGCTTGCATTTTTGGTTTTGTAAAAACAAAATTATAAAATGTATCGAATTTTCTTCCACATTTTTCACCTTATAACTGACAACCGAATCGAGCGTTCAATGAACTATTATTGATTGTCGAATGTCACTTTTTTCGAAGAACGTAAATATGAAATCGTTTGATATATGCTTTATGAAAAAAATATCCTTGCACCCGTCTAGTGACACTATAGTGTTTGCTATGAAAGTGAAGGACGAGCGATTCAAACCGACGCTATGACGGTTAGAATCACTAAAAGATTGAACCAATGATCAACACATCAGGCCACTGCCGCGTGTACGAATTCGATTTCTAAATCATGTACACTCAACTGATGTGGAATTGCTATGTTATTGCTGGGTATACGGCTGATGTTTTTGGCTTATTCGACTTTCTTTCTGTGGTGTTCTTCACGACTTGCTTGTATATTGAGAGTGTACCTGTTAGAAACGGTACAATACAATAATACATTTTTTCCCAAGCTAATATTTATAATTACTTTATCATTATATCCATGTCTCGCATTTTGCTTTTTTTGTACTTTTCTGATAGCCTTAAACGTCTAGTCATCTAAACAAAACATAATGGATTTATTTTTTTCCAAACTGTTACCTTTAGTGATAAAATTCGACCCATACAAGTTGTTGCACACCAAAGGACACTTTAGTGGTTTGTATGCAATACAGGCGTCAGATTGGCAAGCATTATTACCTTTGTGCAAGTTCCGATGGCTTTTAATACACTTTGCTTTTGAATTCCAGCGTTACCACCTACAGAACCAAGGATCCCTAGGATTCGTCTTATCTACAGAGATTTTTTTCGCGCCCCTTTTCTAATTTATGTAAATAAAATCCGCTATCAACCAGATTTAGGCAGTATCAGCACGCAATGCCCTGATTTATAGATGGGAAATCCTTTATTGTACATCACATGTTCTAGTGTATTTTGATGTCGCTTTATGTATTATGTTCTTAGCAAAATGAATTCACAACTTATACAGGGTGACTCAATTTTACAACAGTAACATCTTCTCCGGGATTATCCGAGATTTATTTATTTGGTAGGGATATAAATTTAAGTTCCTTACGATTTCGCAAGCAAGCAGTGCGTTGCAGAGAATCCTCATCAGACAGATATAGCCCTCGATCAAATTATTTGCGAACCACTTTATATAATTTTCAAGAGTTAACAGTTTTCGCCGCAATCCCGGCGACAATTCCATTGAGCCCAAAATGTTGGGACCCGATAAATGCTTTTGTTCACTCCAAACGAAGAAGTGATTTATGACGGCGACGACCTCGAATGTAGCAGGCTAAATGCTTTTCGTTATTTAAAGGTCTACAAGGAGAGAACTCACAGAGAAAACACCTACCACTCCTAATCCGAAGTGGAGTGGTATGTGGTGTTGCTCTTTTATTAAAATAGCACTTAAATTAAGGACTGACTGGTTAGTGGAAGCAAGAGTGCGGTTTCTTCCTTACTGCTTTTATTTCTAGAGAACTCTTTGGGTATTTTTGGTTGGGTTGCATTTGCATTATGAAAAGCGACAAATCTCCCCAGCATTCTTTGGCGTTAAATACGGTTACTTCGTAGTTTTATTAAAGTCGCTGTGCACACATTAAAACATTATTATAATCCTTATGCCACTGTTGTACATTGGGATTGTGCGAGGTAGGGTTGGCGTGAAACAAGGAGGTAAGGACGTGAAAAAATTGACGTATGAATTCTTTTGTGTTTGAACTTGGTGTTTTTCACTACCACATATTTTTATGTTGCGAACGTGGTAATTGACCTTCCATTATCATTCGAAACGTCTCTCGTTCTACGGGCCGAGTCTATTTTTCTCTTTTCTCCACGGCTTCTTTTGCCAAGTCGGTAATTTCTTGATGAATTTTTCCCTGATGGTACTGTCCCCTCATTACACCTACGTTTACTGGGTTTTTTGTTTGTTTATCATGTTTATTGTTATTAGTTATTTTTGTTCCCAGGAGTCTTGTGTTATGAAATATTCCACCATATCAGAGCCCCGTTTTGATTCGGTAAGTCCTGTTTACTGCTTTGATTCGACTTGGAGCCAGAGAGAATCCAGATTTGGGCCGATGCTTACATTGCGGTTGCTGAGTGAAGAGCAGCACTTGTTAATTATTTTGGATGTGTGTATCACGACCCTAAGTAATTTGTGTGTATACAAGAATTTATTTGTGATCAACGATACCAACGAAAATTGTATATATCGTTTCCGTATATTTTTGCTTATTTTATGGTTAGCACTCTTTGCACCGTGAGTGGTATTTATTTTTTGTGTCATCATATTATAGCGTTTGCGACGATAGTGAAGAGCGAGTGATTCGAACCGACGCTATCACGGTTAAAATCACTAAAAGATAGAACCAAAGCTCAACCCATCAGGCCACTGCCGCTTATGTGAATTCGATTTCTAAACTCAAATACATTCGACTAATATGGAAATGGTATATTATTGCTATGGTATTGTTGTATTCCAGAATACTACCCTTTATTAAATTTAACACTGAATCTCCTTACACATCCTTAAAAACTTCCCTTAACATATATTACATTCTCACTTAATACATACCATTCATAAACATTCACAATATTGCCAGTTACAGCACATTTAATAACTTCCCCCTTTTTATTTCAAAACAGAGCACTTTGATTTTCGTTCAAATTTTATTCAATTTAAAAGTCAGAGAAACTAAAGGAATACTTTGAGAAAATTTGTTTTGTTCATATTATAATTTATAGTAAATTAGAACACAATGTTCCATAAGTAGAGAGAAATTTTAATAGTAAAATCAGTTTGAGTTGTAAGTTTGGAGATTGGGGTTGAGTAGTTCAGTTTTAGGCTGAGAGTTGAGATTGGAAGTTAGTAGAGTTTAGTTTTGGCAGTTGGAAGAAGAAGTTTAGTTTGAGAGTTCTAGTTGGAGATTACAGTGGAAGAATTGTTTGAGTTAGCAATTGAATTGTAAGTTTTAGTTTGAGTTTTGTTATTTAAAAAAAAAGGAGAAGCTGTAATAAAAATAAACAAAGTAACACACAATAAAAGAAAAGAAACAATTTTTCAATTCAAAAACGGACAACTTTATATCAAGAATTGAAATAAAACAAAACGCGAATTGATGAAAGAAGATTAAATAAAGGTATAAATAAAAGGTCCCCGCTCTTCCCTCGAAAGAGGAAGCACGGCGCCGGACGGTAACAGTATACTGCTTCAATGGATGTGCTTTTGGTGGTGTTGTTCTTTACTAATCGTGTGTGTATCTGCTAGAAACGCCACAATATCGTTCTAGACTAGCCTGTTTAGGTATTGCACGTTCTATGTATTTTCTACAAGTACCCGTAAAAAACTTGATATGTTAAATGAATCCAAGTATTGGGAATGGCCATGATCCTAATGAATACATATTTGACGGTGGTAGTTTTACGCGTAACAGCCTTTCGCCTATTTCACTTTACTATGCTATAATTTCTCTTGTTATTATTGTTTTAACAATTACCACTTCGTAAAATATTGGGAAACATCGCATAAATAAAAAATGTTTAATAAACATTTTTCTGAAATTAAACAAAATGAAATTCCGTAAGAGGATGTTTACTTTCATGCCCCACTGTCTGCTGGGTTGTTGCAATGTACATCCTAGTAATTGATTGCAATGCATTGGTTCCAATTTAAAAATCTCCACTCTAGTACACTTGAAGGTAAAATTTTCTCAATCAATTTAAGGAACAAAGAACTCTCTTCCGTCAACAGCCCCTTGTGCCACGAGTACCGAATAAAGGACAATAAGAGTGAAAAAAAGAACCGAAACAGACAAAAAAAAAAGGAACGTACACAAAATATATACAAACACAAACAACGCAGAAGGGAAAACTATTTTCAATAAAGCCAAGCACATTTCATTTCGTTTAAGTTTGAGTAGAGAAATCGTGAAGGATACCACGACGGTGCTGTTCCTGTTTTGCTCCTGTTCCTTGCTGTTGGCCAAATTAAATTGTGGAGGAATTCGTTTTGGAAGTTGTTGAGGTGGGGTCGGGAAGGCTGGTATTCGTGTCCTTTCAGATGAATATGTATACATCGTTGTTCCTCTAATCGCAGCGATTATTTTCGTTTTCATGGGCCTCGATCACCCCACTCTGTCCCAGGATTTCATTCAATGTCAATCGATTTAATGGAAAGCCTATTGTGGGAAGGGCATCCTGTCTAAAGTTGTTGTCCACTATTTAAGGATAACTTCGAGACAATCATCACATGTATCTGCAAAGTACTCAATCCTTAATGGATCATTTGATACGGATTAAATTCTTTGATACTAGTATTTGATTGCTTGCTTGCGGATGTTGTCGTGATCAAAAGGGTTGATGGATGTCCGTTCCAGTTTGTTGAAGGCATCCGGTGACATGCCGAAAAGAACAATTGGACTTGTCGTTGATGTCCTTTTGAAGATACTTTGATAATTAATTAAGTTTTGATTGGAATTAACCACAATCGTTGGGAATTTATGGGGTGAAGGAATACGTGGTTCGTTTGCTCGGTTAGGTTAAAGGATGGTCGTTGTTTGGGCTATTGTTTATTTTATAACAAATTACAATATATAAACCGAAAAGGATATTAATTGGGTACGTTGCGGTGATTGCCGAATTCTGCTCCGTTGCTTTTATGATTCGAATTCAACTTTCCTCAAAGACGGAATCTTCTAGGGTCTTTGGCCTCATGAGGACCCTCGTTCTTAAATCAAAAATGTCTTCTATCGTAAACTTGGAACAATCGAATCTGAAAATTAATTTGTTATTCTCCTCGAATACGTTGATTGTCGGACTCTCTCAAGTATGAATGCGAATGCCACACTAAATGCTGCATTTGCGTTTCTTTAGTGTTGGCCGAAGACGAGACAACGACAAAGATCTCGGCGAACCAACGACAACAACGATGCCATAGTAATGAATTAATTTAATTGATGGTAGCATTTATAACGGAAACAGATGACATTATCTAATTAGGCTTTCAAAAATGATTTATTGTTCATGTCACTCCGTCTATGACTGTGAGCATTTCGGCGAGGGTGGGTCGGCAAGTCGTTCTAGGATGGGCAACTAAGTGTATCTCAAAAGCCTGTGATTGCCGCTAATTGAGCTGAGACGGATGTCAAGTAGAATTCCAAACTAAGGGTGTGTACGAACCGATGCCGGTTGTGAGATAAATGAAAGCTTTTCAAGTGGGGAGTTGAATTATGAGATGGAACGCAACTGTGGGGTCTAAAAGGGAGCCGCCTTTATGAAAATTTTAATAGGATTTGACGTGTTACGTACACGTACATGATTTAGAAAATGAAATTTTTTTAAATGAAACAATGAATTTGTATGGTACAAATACAAACCAAAACGGTTTTTAATTACACGGTTTGAGGTACTGACTCGTTCTGATAATTTGGGTAAATGTGATCGTTTTGCAATGGTGGCAATCATAAATAAAACTGCCGAAGATATTTAGATCAAATATAAATAAAAGCATTTCTAAAGTTTGCGGTCATTTCCGCTAAAAAGTTGATATCTCAATACTTGAATGGGAGTTGTTAAATGTGAAACAGAGACCAATAAAATCCGCGACCAAGCTTTAATATAGAGGGGCACTAGCTCCTCAAGCGTAATTAAGAGATTAAGTAAATTTCAAATAAAAACATATCCATTACTTTTTATTTATCTAATATATTCCAGAAGCTTTAAGTACATCTTAAAAATTATAATCAATAACTCCGGCCACTATATATTTACGTGTCACTCAGAATTCACCCCGCACACCTTTACAACCAAATTTAAGCTGTAGGTATGTGGCAACTCTCGTCTTAAATTGGTAGTAATTATCACGACAAATACAAGTTTACCTTTATAAACGTGTATCTTTATAATATAACAAATAATAAAGGTATACAATATGGCAACTCGGCATACAAATTTTATTCATGTTCGTTAGTTAGTTGTCAGATGGGTGAATATTTTTACTTTATTTATAATTCGTAGTTGGTGGTACTGGTAAGAATTCTTTACAAGCTTTATATTTCTAGGATCTCACCGGATGGTTTAAGAAATGTTTCAGTTATGGGCTTGCTCCACCTCTGTCGAGAAGTACTATTATTTAGTCGGTCAGACATTTTTTTTTATAGAATTTAAATTAAAAAAAGGAAAAAGTATATATAATGTATAAAATATATGTTAATATAAGAGGGTGGCCTGAAAAGTTTCCGACCTCAACGTGAAGATAGCAGCACTCGTTAATAAAAGCTAGTGAATGTAGTTGTGCATCTTTTGACAGTAGCTCACTAAAATTTCAGCCATTCTGGACGCGTACTTTTTATTTGACTGTCATTTGAGTGAGTCGATGTGAGTGTGTGGGGGTTTCTCTATTCTACATGAGAAACAACCCACAAACCCAATCCCAATTCCTACCGTCGGCTATTTCACCTGCAATACATAATTTCCCCAAGGACGCATAGCTAAACTCATTATCCTATGCAGATAATGCATAATTGAGTTTAGCTACTATCTTCGCCATACGGCAACACTATTGCTCTAACCATGGGATTTCCACCGGAAATTCCATTCGTATTGGTTAGCAACAACAAGTCGAAACAAACGACGCCGTCGCATCATAGCGAAACCGCAGGGGAATTTATCAAAATAACAAAATAGTTGTCAGATAAATTACCCTAGCCAATTTGGCGCCACTTCGGCTTTTCATCAGATCACCCATTCGCTTGGGATCAATGATCTCTTTTTGCAGGTGAATAATATCAGCTAAGTTTTCCTCTCTCTCGTATTTCTGTCTTTCTATAGTGCGATGACCTAAGAGATCACCACTAGGTCAGTAGACCAGTCGCATACGCAGCACAGATGCACACACACTAAGCCAGATCAACCCTGGGTTATTGTGCTTTCCCTTTTGATTTCTCCATCCTGGCTACGCCCATCGACGTCGAACGAATACACAAGTACGTTTCTACCTCGATGCGTGTGGTGAGTTTGGGGAACGCACAAGAGAGCATGATTACCATTGGCGGATCGATGTGTAAAAGCAGAAATCACGATTTCCACCCTAAATTCAAATCGGTCGCTTGTAGTTTATCATCGCGGATAGTTATACCGCCGCTCGGGCCAAAAATTAATTTAATCATTAACCTTGTCTTTATTCAATTCCGGTCGTGGCTAGATACGTTTCGCGAGTCACAGCTGTACATCAAGTTGTTCACGTGCAATAAAGTATCATTTCTAATTACCGCGGTCACAGTATTGAGAAATAAGTGCTTCCTCTTAAAATACTATTTATATAATTAAACTGTCTCGTAATAGCAATAAGTCTAAGTTAAGTGAAATTAAAATAAGTTTTGCGTAGCAAAATAGACTGGTATCACCAGTTGTTAAAACCAAATAAAAACACATCAACAAGAAAATAAAAAAAAAACTTTAATAAAACAATTTTGCTGTGGACAAGTGTTAGGGGGATTAGTGAACTCGTGCCATACGCTGGCATACGAACATCAACCCCCCCCCCCCCCGCGTTTTTGTGAAAATGGACAAAATTGAGTATTGAGCTGTTATTAAATTTAATACGCCTACGCAAATCAAAGATGAGTTGGACTCTGTGTATGGGGACTCTGCACCATAATTTTCCACAGCGAAATTTTGGGCAGCTGAATTTAAACGTGGCCGTGAGAGCTTGGGAGACGATGAACGTTCGGGACGTCCAAAAACTGCAACAACTGACGATAACATCGCTAAAGTTGACCAAATGGTGCTAGACGACCGCCGAATTAAAGTGAGAGAGATGGCAGAGGCTATGAAAATATCCAAAGAACGTGTTTGTCACATATTAAATCAAGATTTAAGCATGAGAACGCTGTCCGCGCGTTGGGTACCGCGTTTGATCACGTTAGAATAAAAACGTGTTCGAATTCCCAACGCTCTGTTGGCGCAGTTTAGGCGCAATAAATCCGAGTTTGGCACCGATTAATTACTGTCGATGAAACTTGGATACACCATTATACGCCCGAAACAAAAATACAGTCAAACAAAATAACATCAATGTTGTTTATCAAGTAGAGTGTGTGACTTGTCCTGCCACCTATATAGGCCAAACAAAGAGAAAACTCACTACTCGCATTAAAGAACATCGAAATAACAGTAATTGTCATCCCAAGTCCCACAATGTCATAACAAAACATCGACTGGACCATCCTTCTCATGTCATAAATGGGGAGAGGATCAAAATCAAAGATAAGGAAGCGCTGTTGTGTAAACGTCTTATGTCTGAAATGCCTCACATCAAAGCCAACTCACACACCTTGAATCTACAGACAGACACAGTTAAATTCCATGACTTGTATATACCTGCGCTCACTTAGTGGTTCTTCTATGTGTTATTGAGTATCATTATTGACTTGTTTTTAGTGATTGACTTCTCTGTCAAGTTATTGTCAGAGTAAATTTTATTTATTTAATTCATTTAATTCATTGTATTGTTTCAATATTGTTGTGAAATTAATTTATAATTTCCCTGGTTCCATTTTGTTCTTGGTAAGCTTAGTTTAATTTAATTAATATGTTGTTTTATTGTTAACTATTAAGTTTTAACATCATTATAAACTTTTTAGACCTGATGAGGATCAAATGCCATGATCGAAACATCGTTGTTAATATAATGTGAAAAAATAAATTACATTAAAAACAAAAATTAGTCTGTATCGTCGATTTTAACTTCTCCGTTCTAAATTGATATACTAACAGACGATATTAACTTTACAATACACATAATTGAGTTTAGCTAACATTTTCGCCATACGGCAATACTATTCCTCTAATCATTAGATTTCCACCGGAAATTCCATTCGTATTGGTTAGCAACAACCAAGTCGAATCAAACGACGTGGTTGTATCATCATCCATTGGCTTGGGTAATAACCAACATTCATTAGAGTTTTTCCCGCTGTACCATTACCCTAGCCGATGTAGCGTCCTATCGATTTTCATCAGATCATCCATTCGCTTGGGATCAATGATCTCTTTTTGCAGGTGAATAGCAACAGCTAAATTTTCCTCTCCTTCGCAATTCTGTCTTTCCATAGTTCAATGCTCTCTGACTACACCATAGCCGTAACACTGGGTCAGTAGGTCATGTCAGTAGCTGCATTTGATACCAACACACACACAACCAAAGCTACCTCGAGATCACCGTACATCGTGTTTCTGTTCTCTCATTCTCCACGTTCGTCAATTACCAATTAACCGAAGTTACCACACTTCGACGAGCGTGGCGCTGAAAGAGAGCAGAGGCGTGGTCTCTTTTGGTTGTCCTGTGTGTAAAATGAAATACAGAATTTCACCCCTAATTCGACAGTCACTATCCAACTACAGTAGCGTACACACGTTACGCTGCATTCAGAGTCGCTGCACAACCACCACAGCGTTCGGGCACGCCGTTTAATAAATCGACACTTTCGAGTAGGACAAGTTGGAAATAAAGTTTTGGCTGGGGAATATCGCTCTGACGTGGATATTTCGAGTGTTAACTAAATAATTGTTATTTTACTATACAAACAGTAGTTATTTTCTTGAAGAAAGCTTAGATTCAATTTTCTTGGTTCACATTTAATGTTAGAAAGTACTTTCGTAAAGTTGTAAACGTATAACAACTAGCAGACGTGTTAGTAATAAAAAGAACATACCTAAAACAACAAAATAAAACAGTGTTTTCGTTTCCTTTTTTTCCCTCGGTGAAGAATTTTTGACGGCGTAAGTGTTGGCGAGTGAAGTGAATACTTGCCGTACGTTGCCATCCATACTTCTGCCCCCACAATGTCCTATTTTGGGATTGGTTCAGTTGAGTTCTAAAAGGATTTCGACTCGTTGAAAGTTGGTCCTGGTTTCGCATATGAGCTAACCTGGCTCTGTACTCTACCTGAGTGTGATTATACTTTCGACAGTATGTGCATTGGAGACGTTCAACCTCTGTCTTAATGCGTTGGGGGATGAAATTAGGAAAATTTGTTTGAACAACACGTTTGCCTTGATGTCGTTGGGGAGTGTTCCTTTGGTAGCGGATTGTTGGATAATCCAACCTGTCTTCTCCTCCTGCGATAGGGGATTTCGGGAATCCACTTAATCGGGACGTCCTTCGTGCTCTGGTAGGGGATTTTGAGTAATCCCGCCGCTGCCACCAAAATGTTAGGTTCTGTAGGGGTTTAGTTCAGGGAGCGAGTCTCCTAGTCCTTAAAATGAGAAGGGATCTTTATCGTTGGGGTACTCGACGCAGTGGGCATGAATTAAGACAGAATGGTCCGGTAATAAGTAGTGAGCCAGATGAAAGTACCTTCAGCAGAACAACACGTTTGCCTTGATTTCGTTCAGCAGTGTTCCTTTGGTAGGGGATTGTTGGATAATCCAACCTGTCTTCTCCTTCTGTGATAGGGGATTTTGGGAATCCACTTAATCGGGACGTCCTTCGTGTTCTGGTAGGGGATTTTGAGTAACCCCACCGCTACCAGCAAAATGTTAGGTTCTGTAGGGGTTTAGTTCAGGGAGCGAGTCTCCTAGTCCTTAAAAGGAGAAGGGATCTCTATAGACCCCTCCTGAAAAACGTCCTACAAAGGGGTCGTCGCCGTGCTTCCACTGGTCCAGAGGCAAGAGCAACGTCCTTAATTTGTCCTTAATCAGTCCTTGTCTCCGCTGGTTTTCCGTTGGGGGGGGGGGGGGGGGGGGGTGGGGTTGATTCGTTTATTGCGAATTTTGGATCATGTTTGGGTTTTTCCGGGTTTTGGCAGGATTTTGGGTCATAGGGTAATATTGTTGGGATTTGGATGTAGGAATAGGGGAAAAAGGTGGTAGGGCTTTTTAGAGTACTACATACTAAATTTGAAGTTCAATAGAACTTGAAACATCGTGGGTATTGCTATAAAAAAACAGTTTCGAAAAACGCGTTTAAAGTTCACGTAAAGTTTCTCGCGGTCTAAGTCATGAAATGATATTTTAGGCTTACGTTTATTCAATCTGCCATTCCTGCTGCATACATTGGACCTTCCTCGACTTCGAAATAAGCATCTTTCGCGTTTCTCTCTTCCAACCGAGCAGTTCTGGGCTCCTTTGATGCGTTAGGCGCTCGTATCTCTGAGCGATCAATCCGGACATTGTCTTGTTTCCCAGCGAATGAATCAGCCATACCTCCGAAAATAATTTGAATTTTCTAAAATTCTCTTAAAGACATATTCTTAGAGGGTTAAGCTTTGAAGATATGAAGAAAAAAAATGTTTTTTTTTTAATTTCTAGACCAGAATACTCCCTTAAAGGATTGTGTAACTTCAAATTCGTGCTCCGCTACTTTGATAGTTTGACCAATGTTAGGTCTTCTCTTCGCAGAAATACCTAAGGCGATTGAAATCAGTAGCATCGTTCAATTAAAATGGAATTACCTGGCTGACTTTCAAACCGACAACTTGTCTCACAGTTTTGCTCGTGCTATTTATCTTAATCAACCGTTATTTTCACAATAATTATCACAATTGAATTTATCATTATCTTGTTTTCTTTGCCTCGTTTTCCGCATACAAAAATTTGAACAAGTGTTAAAACCGTTAAGTTATGGCCCCTGGGCCAGGTGTGTTAAACAAAATTAAGCGGAAACGGTTGCGTTACGACCCCGTTATTGGAGGCCAAACTCCTCCCGATAAACTTTCAAAAGTGAACTAAAAAGTGCTAGAAAAATCTAAAATGTGTTCAAACACTAACTTTTTTCAACCACTTCAAAGTCTCATGGAAGACTCTCCTGAAATGGATCCGACCAATGATGAACAGTGCGCAGAACTTCCTAAAGAAACCGTTCCGCCAATTGTGGTGTTAAAAACAACTAGTGCTAAAGTGCGTGATATTTTGAGCAACATTGAGATAGACAAATACTTAATTAAAAACATATCGCTTGGACAAAAAATATGTGCTCCAACAATGGACATATATAACAAAATCAGAACCGAACTCTTACGGTTAAAATGTGAGTTTTTTACCCACTCGCGTAAGGAAAATCGTCCATTAAAGGTAGTGTTATCCGGACTAGACTTGATAAGCAACGATATAGTGAAAAACGAACTAATTGCACTCGGGATTAAGTGCCTAGATGTTAAAACCATCACGATAAATCCGTCAACAAAAGCCCTGTACAAACACTACTTGTACATCGTCTACATTCAACGCCGTACTGTTAAATTAAACGAACTAAAACGGAACTACTCAAACTTGTTCAAAACCATCGTTCGCTGGGACTTTAAAAAACATCATCCAGGTAAGGTCACACAATGTCACAATTGCCAGCTTTACGATCACGGCTCGATGCATTGTCACATAAATAGCTTCTGTGCATACTGTTCGGGAAACCATAAAACATCCAACTGCAAAACGAATCAGGTCATCAAGTGTGCAAATTGTAGTGGGCCACATAAATCCACCGATCCAGAACGCATAAGCCGAAAGCAGTACATAGACATTCGCCGCAAATTATCTCCACGTGGACGTGGTACAGGAAATACAACGTTCCTACAGCCTCCGAGTGACAAACAGCAGCCAGTGCCCGACCGATTATCCATTGATAATTTTCCTCCACTACCCCGATCTGTGCGTCAACCTCCACCTCCTTCATCCACCTGGGCTTCTGGCCTTCATCAAACCCAGCAACCTTCCAACAGTGATACGACACACACGAAGATAAATCCGTCTGAAACTATAACTGATGATAACTTGTTCTCATTTACCGAGATAAACTCTCTTCTTAATGAAGTTGTAACCAAGCTTACTGCTTGTCAAACTAAAGCTGACCAATTTAACGTCATTACTTCATTAGCTATTAAGTACATATACTCGGAAAAAACATGTTAAGAAACTCTCCTAACATCATAACTTGGAATGCGAGAAGCATCAAAAACAAAAAGCATTCATTTTTTAGTTTCTTGATAAATTTTAATATTGACATTGCACGTGTTTCAGAAACCTGGCTCAAACAAGACATTTCTTTCTCAATTCAAAATTACATATGTTATCGCCTAGACAAGGTACATGCTAGTGGTGGAGGTGTCGCCATTGTTGTGAAAAAATGTATAAAACATTCCTTGCGTCCTTCATTGCACCTTAAGTTAATTGAGGAAATTAGTATAGATGTAACGTTGAGTGATAACTCCAAGGTGAGTCTTTTTTCGGTCTATTTCCCTGGTGGAAATAAAAACATTGAGAAATCTACTTACTTTAAGCGGGATCTGCAAAAATTGTATAGAGTCAACACTCGAAACAAGGTAATTATTGGTGGTGATCTAAACTGCAGACATCAGTCGTGGAATTGTGTTAGGGCAAATTGCTGGGGTAACATTTTACTAGATGTTACTAAATCCAGCCCAAGTTTTTCCATACTTTACCCACTTCTCCCCACCTATATCCCAGCGAGTGCTAACAAGAACCCCTCAACTCTTGATCTATATATCACTAATATTCCAAATTACTGCACAGTACCATTAACTCTAAATGCGTTAAGTTCAGACCACCTTCCGATCAGCCTCACCGTGAATCATACAGTAGTTGTAAATCGTACCAGTTTATACCACAACTATTCCGCCGCCAACTGGAATTGTTATAAATCATATATAAACACGAACTTGGTTCTAGGTGATACCAGCCTAAATTCTATAATCTGCAGCGAGCATGTTGATACCCTATGCAACAATTTTGTTTCTGTTATCAATAGAGCGGCCGATCTTGCGATACCTAAATGTTCCACTGCTCCAGTTGATAAGGCACCGCTTCCTGAAAATATCTTACATCTGATTAGGCTACGAAACTCTGAAAGAAGAAAATGGCTGCGTTATAGAATCGATTGTTTTCTAGTTGTTGTTAAAGTCTTAAATAATATCATTAAAAACGAAATCTCAACATATAGGAACAAGTGTTGGAATAAACACCTTTCCTCTCTTGACAAAGCAAGCAAACCGTTCTGGAAAATATCAAAAATTATTAAAAAGAGAGGGTCAGGTATTCCTCCGTTTAAAGTACACGGCAAGTTGTTTATATCTTCAGTGGAGAAATCGAACCTACTTGCTAACATGTTTAGTGAGAATCACTCCATATCTATGCATCTAAGCGACGCGTATACTGAAGCTGAAGTTGCTAACACTATCCATGTACTTTCTCAAATACCAGCTGAAAGTACTTACGGAACTAATATCAGCAAAGTTAAAGAATTGATAAAAAAATCTAAATCAAAGAAGGCTGCGGGTCTCGATAATATTAACAACAAATTAATCAAAGCACTTCCATCTGCTGCAAGTAACTATTTAACGTTCATTTTCAACGCTTGTCTTAAGAATTGTTATTTTCCGGACTGTTGGAAAACAGTAAAAGTAATGCCTATCCCGAAACCCGGCAAACCGAAGAACAGCCCCGAAAGCTACAGACCTATTAGTCTACTTAGCTGTCTAAGTAAGCTCTTAGAAAAAATCATTAAGGAAAGGATTGATCGTTTCGTGGAAGACAATAACATCTTACCAAACTTTCAGTTCGGTTTCCGTAGTGGTCACAGCACAATCCACCAAGTCTTGAACATTAAAAACCACATAGCTGGTAAATTCATCGACAAGGAGTCAACGGGACTGGTTCTTCTAGACATCGAAAAAGCCTTTGATACGGTATGGCACGATGCCTTGATTTATAAGCTACTGAAGCTTAAGCTGCCTATGCCCCTTATCAAAATTATCCAGAGCCTTCTTCGTTCGAGAAAATATGTTGTGAGTATAGGAACCGACATATCCTCTACTCACCAAATCCACTATAGTGTGCCCCAAGGCTCGGTCCTTGGTCCCATATTATTCACATTGTTTGTCGCAGATTTACCATGTCTAGGTGAAAACATTCAGGTAGCGATGTTTGCCGATGATACGGCCATTTTCTCTTCGGGTGCCTTATTAACTAATGTCTACAACTCTTTGCTAGCAGCTCTTGACAAACTAGCAGTATATTACAGGAAATGGAAAATAAAAATAAATGGTAATAAAACACAAGCTGTCTGGTTTCCGAGATGTAGGAAACACTGCTACCTACCAAATGGAACTAAACTCAGTATGTGTGCAGTTGATATTGATTGGTCCGAAGACTGTAGATATCTAGGTATTATTCTAGATAAAAAACTGATCTTTCAAAAACACATCACCACCACAATTGACAAAATAAACAAAGTCGTAAGAGTTATGTATCCATTAGTGTGTAGAAAATCAAGGCTTAGCATCGAAAATAAAATTATAATATTTAAAACCATTTTTCAAGCGATACTCCTGTACGGGGCCCCTGTATGGTGTAATTGTGCTCGCAAACACAAAATAAAATTGCAAAGGTGTCAAAATAAAATATTGAAAATGTTGCTGAATTTGACATGGCATTATTCGACACATGAACTACATGAAAACGATAACGTTAAACCGGTAGAGTTCCTTATTGACAAAATCAATCGAAACTTCTTCGTCAATTGTTCTTTTTCTGACAATGTTCTCATTTCCCGTCTTGCGTTATCCGAAATCACTACATATGTACTCTGTCTATGAAAATTATACCGAGGTCATTACTATATAAAATAACCGGAAGCCAGTGCAATATTAGTCTTAAGATTCAAATAAGGGTTTTTTATTGTAGTTTTCCCTTAATTTATTATTTGTTATTCATTAAAATTGTGCTATTGTCATTATATAGATTTAAGATTATAGTTGTAAAGGAATTGCTATCCTAAATCTCTTAAGTACTAGTTGTAAAATATACCATAAATGTAATTATCTACCAAATAAAAAATTGAATTGAAATTGTTTAATTAAAATTTTCCAAAGATTTTATCGAATAGAGTTATTTCGAACTCTAGACTTCCGAATAAATTCATATTCATGAATTATTTTTCGACCATTATCCATATTTCAGTTTATTCCTCTCATTCTTGAACTTCACCTTCTCTATTCAATATGCCCCAATAAGATCGTTAGTCTATCTCTCAAACAGTGGCACATATTATAAAACAATGCATGAATACCTTCAATAACAAAACTCGGAACACTCTAATTGACGAAACCCATTTGACTTCCGTTTTCCAATTTCTACTCTTTGGGTTTTGCTATTTGAAGCTTACATAAGGAACTATTTTATCACGAGACCGTTATCCGTAATATGTTTACTGTAGAGGAACTTGTTTCCTAGGTCGAACTACTTGATCCCTACAGTCCATATCCAAGGGCCACAAATTAAATTCAAAACTTTAAATTAGATTTGACCATGTGCGCCTTGAAGAAAGTACTAAAGTAAATCAAAGGGATACGTCACCCTAAAATTGTGTCCCCTTTTACTCTCTAACGTTTGATGCAATCGGTCAATTTGGCTAGTCAGCGCTCCTTTCATAACAACTAAGCTTTTTATGAACCTCGATCTAGAACAGGATACGATAGACGCAACGAATTTTTTATATGCCATTAGTTGGCGAATGTCTAACATACTTATTCCCAGTGTATCCCAGATAGACCTAATTTTCTATTCACTGCACGACACACATATACTACAGGGTTGGATGAAGTTTTTGCTTTGCCAGGATACTAGACTGGTGTATTGTAAATGATACACCGTTTCAGAAATTTGTTATGCAGAGCAGAGGACGAAATGATTTAAAATTAATCGTTCAACAAGGATACGAGTAATAATGTTGACCACAACTTCCTGCATGAGAATGGCATGTGGTGACCTGTGAGAGAACTTGTGATAGGGGCTCATGAATGAGTCTGCAACTTATGAGGTTCGGTTAATTTGAAAGGAGGCAATGGACCAACTTTCGGCTGGCTGAATTGAATGTCGTTCGACAAGAGAAAACAAATCGATGACACTACATTGTCATTCAGGATATGATAAGAAGTACCTAGCCAAGTGAATGAGATTTACGGATCGATTATTTTGCTATTTAATTAAAACGCCTTTGGATGATTCTCTTTAGTTGGCTATATTCAGTATTAAGCTGTTAAAATCTAGGAACAATTTGTGTCCTTTGGGACTGAGAGTTGGTTTTGTCTATTACCTTAGCTTATTTGGGGCAAATGCGATATAAATAGAGGCAACCTACAATATAGAGTGTTAAATGCTGGAAAGGATACGTATTCATTTAAATAAGTATGCACGCTCGACTGAATTTTAACAAAGCCATACACTTTGACTATGGGGTGGTATTTAGTTTCGGCTGACGAGTGATTCCATATGATTCTCCGTGGGTCTGACATTTATTTTTAAGGTGAATTAAACCGTACTCGGTGATTGTCGGGTATCGTGAGAAAATACTTCTATAGGTGGAATGCATTCATAGAGTTAAGTTGCGGAGCATTCATGATACTATCTATTGGCACGATACGTTGCGCTTTTGTTTTAATGATGGCATTGAAAACCTTGCGCCAAAATGAATTTCAGTCCTCATCCTCCCAAGCAATGCTGTTTTAATCATCATCATCATCATCATCGGCACTACAACCGGGAACCGGTCTTGGCCTTATTTAGCAAGTCCTGAGGCTTGTTAAATTTTCCATAATGATTTTTTTGCTGTTTTAATAGCGGTGATCAAATATGGGCATTCAACTCCAATCGAGTACGATAGTGAAGTATACGGTTTCCCAATTGCGACGATATTTTGGGGAAGTCCAAGAACGATATATATATATACATATATATATATATATATATATATATATATATATATATATATATATATATATATATATATATATATATATATATATATATATATATATATATATATATATATATATATATATATATATATATATATATGTATATATAATATCTTAGCCTCGTCCCTACCTTTTTTTGCACATGCCCTATGCATTCTTTTTTCTTGACTTCAATATCATTACGAGGGTTGCCTCTTATGTTTTGGGATTTGGCAACCCTAGCGTTGCAATCCGGCAATTGACAGCTCTGTCGTAAAATTGGACATTTTTGAGGTTATACGCACTCAGAACGTTTTGACATACGAGCGCTATTTGCGTTGTTTACAGTAACTTAAAAGCTTCGTCTCGGCCCAAAAATGGAATTAAATCGCCAACATTTTCGTGCGATTATTTTTTACAACTTTCGGCGTGGATTAACTCAGCAACAGTGCATGGATGAACTTAATTCAATTTTTGGCGATGAAGATCAAGGACCAGTGTTTATCGATGGTGTGGTGAATTCAATCGTGGTCGTAGTTCACTCCAAGATGAATTTCGTGAAGGTCGTCCAAAATCAGTTGTTGTTCCGAAAACCATTGATGCTGTGCGCGAACTGATATTGGAAGATCGTCACGTGACCTACCGTGAGATTGAGACAACCTTAGGCGTTAGTGGGACCAGCATACATTCAATATTGCATAAACATTTGACTGTCAAAAAAATTTGTTCGCGTGGGGTCCCACACAATTTGTCAATCGCCCAAAAAAAGGCTCGTGTCAATTGGTCGAAAGAAATGCTCAAAAAATACGGTCGCGGTGCTTCGAAACACGTCTATGACATCGTGACAGGTGATGAATCGTGAATTTACGCGTATGAGCCCGAAAGTAAACAGGAGTCGACTGTCTGGGTGTTTCAAGATGAGCCAAATCCAACAAAAGTTGTTCGCGCATGAAGCACTTCCAAGCAAATGGTCGCCTGTTATTTCGGAGAAACTGAACATGTCGCAACCGTACCACTAGAACAACGCAGAACAGTCAATTCTGAGTGGTACACAACCATTTGTTTGCCAGTTGTCTTCCAAGAAATCAGGAAAACCAACCGCCGAAGACGGTTCACTCTTCACCACGACAATACGAGCTCTCACACATCGGCTGCGACAACTGCATTTTTGAGCACCCAAAACATCGATTTGATGGGTCATCCGCCGTATAGTCCTGACTTGGCACCGAATGACTTCTCTTTATTCCCGTACGTAAAAAACAAACTGAGAGGTCAACGTTTTTCGACACCTGAAGAAGCGGTTGCTGCATTCAGAATGCATGTGTTGGAGATACCTCAATCAGAGTGGCAAAAGTGCTTCGACAATTGGTTCAAACGCATGCAAAAGTGTATAGATCTTCATGGGGAATATTTTGAAAAACAATAAAGTGATTTTCGATGATCAATATTTGTTTTTGTTCTCTAATCCCGAAATATAAAAGGCAACTCTCGTATACGGCTTGGCATCTACAAGATATATTTTGCTGTCTCCGTCTCCGTCTCCGACCTAGTGCTGTTGCATATATATTTGCATACAATTATTTTGATTATTACACAAGAGGTACTCGCGGTTTCCTTAACTCCTCCTCCTTAAGGACATTGGGTCATATGGTACCCAATATACGCCTGCGTGGTTGGGCCGTCCTTCCTGTGCCTTGCGTTGTTCCTTTGCCTTTTGTGGTTAGTTCAATTACTGGTGTCTTAATTTTATATAGATTTTCTTTTTAACCATTTTGAATACAATTGTTTATTTTTAAATCCAAAACGCTTACAGTTTCAATTCAACTACTCGATCTCGCTAACTAGCCAATTCGTGAGCTTATATATGTATTTAATTTCCTCCACTTTATCGTCTATCGGTTCGTTGAATTTGGGGTTGGTGTTCGCAAAATTCAACATCAAGTAAAAAAAATCGTGAGTTAACGGAGAAAATAGCGGTAAATTGTTGGATTAGGGTGAAATGTTAGGAATTTTGTATAATATGATATTTAGGATCCCCGTTGAGAACATTTTGTAATTCCTATTAGGGTAGGAATTTCGACACCTGCGAGTTTATGGAGAAGTACAGGAATTTTTTGTATGTAAAATACGATGGAAAGTTTTAACCACAAATTATCATTGTTGGGATAGGATTTTGTGTGTAAGAGATGATTAAAATGTGACTATTGTATTGCATGTAGGAAATGTAGGGGGATGAGAGCGAACTTACACGGTAAAGTCTCTGCTTTTAACCCGGCGAAGGCCAGACGATCTTTGTCCCTGTTCAATCCAAGTTGACATGCAGTCTCCACGTGATACTCCTGGATAGCTACTTGGCACCCGCCAAGTAGTGAACCAATGCATGCACCGACATCCTGAGAAAGGTTGGCGTAAGGCTAATAACCTTGCCCGTAAAAACAAATTATTATAGAAAATTTAACAAGTCTCGGATGAGGACCGGATACCGGTGGACAGACTTGCTAAATAAGGCCAAGACCGGAACCCGCTTCTAGTGCCGATGATGATGATGATGCATGTAGGAAAATGTGGTTTTTTTGCAATGTGATGTGTGTTTCTTGGGATAAGGACACGAATTAGTGGTATTTACTTAATGATTAAGGGCCCGGTGGGGGCGGGGGGGGGGGGGGGGGGTGATAATTAGCACTTGTTAATTATTTAACAGTGCGCATACGTGACATTGTGTAACATTTTGGACCGACAAAACATTCCAATGATCGCATCGGGGTCCATTTTTCCAGCACTACCGCTATGATTTGTAGCACATTGCCCCTCGTGTCCAACGGCCAACTCTTCGTACTCAGCTGTGTCACTTCGTTCTTCCCAATGCTCACACTCCTTGCAGTATTTTGATTTTGTACAAATGTCTCTAACCTTTCCAGTCAACCACCCGATCAGACTAACACATCCAATAAGAGACGAAAAGCCTCTTTTTCGCCATGAACCGGTAAGTTCTTCAGTCTGGCCATTTTCTTCCGATATTTTCATTTCGTCTACAGCAGCTATTCGCCATGAGTTAGATCTCACGGCATCGGTGGGTTCTTTGATTCATTTTATAACACCATCGTAGGTACTCTGGAAAAGTTGTTTCGGAAATCATAGGCAGTTTAACCAATCACTGGACAAGAATCAATCAAAGTATCTCCGCATTCACTGCACGTCACAACAGTTTTGAAACCGATGCCACGTTGCCGCCACACTTGCACATTAAATCTTCAGCCAACGCTATGAAAACAGGTACAAAGTTAATTATTATTGTCTACATCCAAATGAAGAATCAACCGGTATCTCATCCTCCGAGGCCGATGTTTATATTTTTTTAGCGAGTCGAGAAACATCCACCAAGTTATTTTCAAATTCGTGACGATTCGGTGGCTTGTGATGTGAAATTTTACTTCGTGACGCAAGAGATGTCGTTTGACGTCTTGCCTTTTTTGCCTTGATACATTTTTTCACTCATTTTTATTTTATTTTGTGCAATATTAATCACTTTAATAACATATATATGAGGCTATCGTGTCCACGAAAAACACGTACTGTTTAGCTGTAGTCAGCCGTAGTCGAACGGTCATTCCAGCGTCTCATCATGCTATCTCTCTCTAAAGTGACATTTCTATAACGCCATCTACACGGTTTTTATGAAAGTATTACTTACTTGTATTGAATAAACATTATCGACCGGATTATGATACTCTAAAATCCTGTGAAAAGTGCAGCGGATTTTTCGAACATTTCGGAGTGCGTAAAATTATTGCGGAAATCTACTTTAAAAAAATAGAAAAAAATTGTTCCCACATTAAATTTCTTTCGGATATCATTTTTGGGTTGGTTATACGTAATTTAAGCTAAAACAACTGGAAAAAAATTCTCGATAGATGTAGCCCTTTAATCGAGTTTGTTCACTCCTGTAGTTTATTCCTACTGGTGGCGAATGGACAGCCACCAATGACACAAGCGAAGTAAGATGACCAGGGAGATGACGTCCAAGATGATGCGCTATAAGTCTCTTCGGCAAATCACTCACTTTCAGTTATAAAGACGGACACACAAACAAACCAGCTACACTGCAACCAACAATGTCTATGTTTTATATTTTCGGTATTTAGCTTAGTAAAGTACACAAATTAATCTTATTTTAGGGAGTTCGTATCGATTCAGTACCGTGACGCTGTATGCAGCGAGAACATGAATGGCTCAATTACCAGCCAGTGGTGCACACACAATGACGAGCTAGCAGGAACAGACCAAAAACCGTTGGTCACATTTTAAATGGGTGACAGTCCAACGGCGTCCCTAGGCGATCACGCATTGTCAGCTGGTGGGTGGCAGGGGTGTGGAGAGTATGCTGATCGGGGAGTGTACTAGAGGGTGAACGTACTATATTCTTGTGGGGTTCTTTAACCCACTTCCAAAGAACCTCCCATTACCATAATTTATCTGCCTTCAACTTACCTGCAAATGAGCATCGTAAGCTACTCTGAATCACCTTTCAGCTGAAAACATAAACCCCGGGGCATGCTTGCATACAAACTATCATATCCTAAAAACAAATTCGATTTCCCATCGCGTAACCGACATTAACATATTGTCTACAACATGGCTTTAGCCTTCAAGTATGCATGTTTATTTGCATACTAGCATGACCGATTATATGATCCGTTGCCGTATCAAGGAACGATCACCAGCATCGGTCATGACTAAGGATATGTTGTTCAAACAACGAGTAGCCACGATTCTCACGCTGGCTATCGAATTGAAATGCTTCTGTTTATACAACGTAAACAGAAGACATTATCTTCGCCTGCACGTCAGCGTTCTCTTGTGTTAATGAACACTTAAATAAATATGCACCCAAGCATCGTAACGTCGATCATTGCAGCGAAGTTCGGTTACATGTTATTAATAGAAAAGTAAAGTAAAAAAAACCCTATTCCCTATGATTTATGATGGCATAGTCAGCCAGCCTCGGTATTCGATCTTTTATTTGATCAGCTGAAGTATCTGAACTTCCTTTTGCGCACCCTTCGCTGCTGTGTGGTCGTGGCTTCCAATAAATGGATTCTCATCCAGGCCTCTATGGCCACAGGGGAAATGCGTCGGTTGGAGATTCTAGTTCGATCGCTCTTTGGTTATCACCAGGGAAAAGATCAGATTGGCTACTTCCAGACCGATGGCAATCCATCTTCGTCGCGGCTGGCGGATGTTGACGGCAACAAACCACCAGAGAATCAAATTTCATCCGTCAAGGAGAGACGTCGAGTCTCACCACAGTCTGTCGTAAATTCTAAAGAGTCTGATTTTGTGTCGAGTTATTGTCGAGAAACATAAGTTAAACGGGAATGAATTTAATGTTTTGTAGTAATAAATTACTTAAAGAAAGATTGCCATGTATGTGAACTCGGGATTAATAACAGTGGGTTGTGTGCCACATTATCAAATATTAGTAACTTTTATAATTAGTGTTCTCAAGGATATTCGAAATACCAATAAAAAGTCATCAGCTTACAAACCACGGTGTTTTATTTTCTGCTTTATTGATGAACAATTTCTCTCGCGACGTTTTGTGGATGTGTTACTGGACCCACGCCCGTGAAGGCGTATAAGCAACCACCACCACATTCTCCCCGCTGTATTTAGTTGCGAATCCCCAACACCTACATACATCAGTTTCGTTTGCTTTTGTAATTTCGCAATTTGTTTCCGCTTAATTCGGCAATATCCTTCTAACTTAGAATTTCTACACCAGCTACAGAAACATGTAAAAATTTCAATAAACGTAAGCCCTATCCGCGCCCCCTATACATTCAGTAGTTCCACTCTTCTTAGATATGTATCACCCACAAGTCAAACTGAACACCTACTACAGCCAAATTTAAGCTAATCAACATTCGCGAATACTAAATGCATTCTCATCTTCATTCCAAAATATACACTGCTCTACAAATTTGACGAAAAGAATATCTATAAACTGAGCGAGGTTATTATTCATGCGCTCGGCAGTCAACTTATAATTAGTTGCTATAAAGTGTGCTACATATCGGTGAGAATTCTTTATTAACTTTTGAAGGGTTCCATCGGGGAATAAAACAAATAATAAAATAATGTTAAAATTATCTCCGGAGTTATGCAAAAGTATTTGGTCGCCCAGAAAAAATATTTTATAAAAGAAAGAAGGGCTTATTTTTTATTATAATCTTGGTTTCGTTATACATATATTTTTGTATTTTAATTTTGTTTTATATATATTATTTTTTGTTTATATTTATTGTGTATTTTTTATTTATTTGAACTTTTTATTTGTATTTTAATTTTTATTTGTATTTTAATATTTATTTGTTTTAATATTCCTTGCAATTTTTTTTTTTTATTTGTATTCTGATTTTAATTTTTGTTTGTATATTAAATTATATTTGTATCTTGATTTTCATTTGTATTTTAGTCTTTATTTGTACTTTATATTTTTATATTTATATTATATTAGAGTTATGTTTATTTTTATTTTATTTCGGCATTCATTTTGTTTTTGTTTCATACTTTGAGGGCTTGTAAAAAGTATAGCTGATTTTCAGCTCTAATTTAGAATTCTTATATTAAACAAATACGACGAAATCAAACCTATTAACTCTATTGATTTTATCCTCAATTCTCACTTTTCATATATTTAGTCCTAGATTTTTCCACATAAGTAAGTTGTCCTATCAGCACTTATTTATAACTCTTATATGGGGCGTAATATCTGAAAGCCAGCGTTTTGTAGTTGTTTTTATACTTACGTTTATATTGTGTAGTAGTAGTTTTCTTTTTCGGTTTTAGGTATTGCCGTTTCTTCTTTTTCCGTTCGTCAGTTTTCCTTTTCAATGTTTTTTCTCTTCTTTTTTGTGGCTTTGCTGTTCTTTATGCCGAAAATAGCAGTAGGAATCGAGGCTTCCTGGTGAATATTCTTTGCCCACCATCCATGAGCTTAAGAGCCATATTATACCGTTTGGAGCTTTTGAAATTTTCATCACATCACAGGATTCATGAAAGTAGTGTGGGTCATAGAGCACCTGGAGTCGACTTGTCTCCATTGATTGCCTCGCCCTTGCAATTGGCAACTTGAAAGTCTTCGAATTAACTTCATAAAGATAGATGACGCCAAGGACTATCATGAAAGCAGCCAACGGTTGCGGTATGAAAAATTGAGAATCAATTATTCGTCGGAATATCAATGGAATTTAGACACCCCGCTCCCACCGCTGCAAGCAATTTCAATTATTCCCATCCAAATGTTATGATTATTCCGTGTTCCCACAGCCATGATTACAATTTAGTATTCCAGTGCGATTCTACTACCATCACTCACAACATTGCAATATTTCCATTGTTAAGGACACAAGTCAGTTCTTTCGAAACCGTAGAAAACGGCGAGTACACAAAAAGGATTTTTATGCGAGAGGATGGTAATTTAAATATTTATTACATCCGTTTGTTCTTTTTTGCCATTCGTCCGATTACCTTCAGTTTGCGAGATTCGTCTTTTAACGAAAGGGATGCTGGGAAATTCACAACGGCAAGTTCACATAACGAATTCAATGATAAGTAACAGCACGTTGGTCAGTTGTTCGTCAGGATGAAAATGTACAGTCACAAGGGAATACCAGAGAAGTCCCTTTACATGACATCATTTCATTTTTATTTTACTTCCTTTAGTACATTCTCATTCGACGAACTGGACTTTCCACCTCGATGTCGATATTATCTTAAGTCATGACGACTCGAAGTAAACATACAGGAAAATGAATATTAGAATTAGGGCCATACAATGACATCTTCAGACACAAATATCCTGTTCATAGCTCTTTTCGTTTCTATTATAAGAGTGCAATCGATAAATAAGTTAATCGATGGGATGGGGATGGTTGATAGGACAATACATTATTCTCCGTTGTAAATCCTAAATGGGCCCACTAAGGATATGTACGATTCATGCAATTTGATTGAAATGTCCTGTCATTGTGGCATCAACAGGCACGCACTCAATGTTGGGTGCACGGCAAAATTCAATACGAGATCCTGGGAGTAAATAATACAAAGGACGAATACCGAGAAGTCGACTTATGTTATGACTATGATCAAAACTAATTTCCGTCCAATTTCGGACTAAATGGGATTTTTGTTGTTGTTGCTCTCGTTTCCATCTTCTTGTTTTGGGGCACAACATCGTTCTACGAACAATTCTCGAATATAATTTCACATTCAATTTCCTGTCAAGGAATTACTTCACGTCTTCCCCGAAGATGAGCTGAGCAATCGACTAAGAGTCCTGCATAAGCTTGGTTAAGCAAAATTACTGACTCTTTGCTGGAGTAAACGTATATTTAAGGGATATTCCCGAGGGTATTACACTTTTCCAAAACACAAATTTTATTTTCCCAGTCTCTTCAAGGACAACACTGAATTGTAACGTTTTCTCGGCAAATTTGCTTTGAATATTAGAATGATGTCTTCTCCATTTTTTCCTGGCACTGTTACTTTTTTGAAACCTTATTTTAAAGTTGTCATGTAAATGAACAACAAGCCTTCTGAATTTATATCCTGGCGTAGGTAAAGGAGGTAAGGAGAAAGTTATCCAAAGAGGAATGTTTTTGAATTGTTCTTCTAAAAGAAACGAAATGTAGGAAATTCAGAAAATTATAAGATAAAAAAGATTTGCATCCTAAAGTACTTGCTTGGCCTGAAACGTGTTTTAGGGAGCTTTTCCGTCTGGTTTTGATTCTGATTAAGTTATTTGAATGTTAGGTTATTGTATTTGGCGATCTCAGTATAAATAATTGAATATGTCTAAAAGGGTTGCTGGCAGACTAGGGGTTTGTTTTGGGACTGAATAGGCGCGTTTTGGGCGCAAACAACTCCGTTGAGGGGCTTCGAAATTAACTCTGTTCGGTCAGTTATGATTGAAATGACAGAATCTTATCCGTTAAGTGGTATCACCCGGTTAATAAGTAGAAAATATCCTCTTGCAATTATATTCGATGTTTCAGAAACGTTGACACCTGTCGCTGCTAATTTAAAGGTGTTAAGCATATTATGATGGAAAAAAATGGAATTAGAAATAAGGAAAAATTAGGTCAGCAATTGTCGGTGATAAAGGAAACAGTTCTGATTAAAGCGAATAAGAACATGCGTTTGAGATTAGTAGAAATGTTTAAAGGACAACAACGTCGGTACATTAAACGCATTGGAGAGGTTGATATGAGAAAATAAATAACTATTAACCTGAAAAATGTAAAGAGTGTGCCCGTGAGGGGGGCAGTGTAATTAAATAAAACGTTAAGGGAAAAATGGGAAAGAGAGAACGTTAAACAAACAGGTAGCCCCCACAACGAAGAAGACGCGAAAATGGTATCGGGTACAACACTAGAGACCCGAAGAAATGGGTACTACACCTAAAAGGAAAAAAAAAACTGGGAAAAGATGAGAGATTAAATGAAATGACCAGAAAAAAAACAAAAAAAAAGGGCAAAGAAACGTGGATAGAGAAATGGGTTCAAGCAGGGGAACACTAACAAAGAGATACCCCAAGAAGGAGCCAACGAAATGCAGACTTTACCAAGTAAGGTGATGAAAAGAAGAGTCAAGACGTGGAGCACAAATGGTTTATTTTATCGCTTCGAGTGGTTACCACAACTTTATCGGTTTCGAGTAGTTAACACAAAACACGGACATAAACACATTTTTTAAATTTATTACAAGAAACCGAAATTTATTTTATTTGTACAACATTAACAACATATGATTAGCCACGGAATATAAGTAAAGTCACTAGAGCACCCTACAGGGTGAACTGCTTGAGGGGCCTGTGGAGGCTATATTTTTTAGTTGTGTTTTCTTTCTGACTTACCTCCTTTGGAGTTGTTGGGTCAGCCCCCTTGGGGTGATCTCGTGGGGGCCGTTTACCGCTGGAGTGGACGGGGTGAAAAGTGCCCCCTCGCAACCTCCTCCGGTGGGCGTGGGGGCTTCCGGACGGGACACTCGGTTGTCGTAAGCGCCTTGGCAGTGAAGGCGGTCCTTCGGAGTTTGCTTTCAAGGCATCATTGGTTACTCCGCAACAAAGCACATTATCTTCACTTGGTCACCGAGTGGATTAATCCGCCAATGGCATCTATTTAGGGGCCGCAATAAATTGTCAATAAACACTTTTCTTCATACAAAAATGTTCTGAATAAATAAATCCACGCATGGAGAACACAAGCTTCCCATCGACTAAATACACCGCGAAAATGATTAGACCAACTTTTTGTTTGAAATGGCACTATTTTCTTTATTTCAGTTTTATTGGTAACTTCTTGAATTTTCTATATTACGTCTGACCGTAGGTTCGGCCTCCTGGAACCTTACTCATCGCGAAATATAAATGTGCCGGCCTTTTATACTTTTGGTCATTGGGATTTGTCAAGATTTTTGTTGTTAAAAATTCCAAGAAGCACACACAAGGTTTCGTGTGCTTCAATTGGAATAGGGTTCTGGGAAGTGGCTAGGAATTTATTTAAATAAATTCCCGGAAGGGGAAATCATGAAATGCATTTAGAGTTAAGCATTTCATGATGTCGGGGTTATTAGGAATTGCATCAATGTACGACAAACGGACTTTTGGTTAATTTTGTCGTCCATATGATTCTGTTGGGGAAACATGATTTGGATTATAGGTTAGGGTGAGGTAATTAGGAATTGGATCAATGTGCGACAAATTAACTTTTGGATTAATTCGTCGCTCAATGGTTCATTTTGGGATAAGGTTAAGGTTATGGGGAATAATGGGGATTGGAAGGGAGTAGTGATTTAGGATCACTACAGGCCGAAGCCTACTAACGATATTCGCCGGAAAGCCGATCTCCGACGGCAAGTGACCGTTTTGGGTGCTTATTCCGAATTCGCTCGTTGATTAGAGAACTGACTAGAAATACGATGGGATACGTGACCTGTTGTGTGAAGTCAATATCTTTCGAATAATAGTTATTTATTATGAGCTTGTGGTAATTCCAATATATTATACAAACAGAACTGTGGTGTAAAGCACAGTGTCAAGGGAATCAAAAAAAGGTCGTGTAGGGATTTGTAATTTTGGTATTATTTATTTTACAATTACATTTGCCTTGGTTGATATAAGTTCTTTGTATTGAAAGTTGTGGAGCAATTGGTATTTCAATAAGAAATAGTAGCAGTATGAGTTTGTGGGGTTATATTAGTTGATGTGCCAGCACGGGCACGGGTTCACTAGTATCCCACAGCAGTTCATAAAATAAAACACACTGATTGGCTTGAATATGCTTTTTTATTTTTATTTTGTTTATATCTTAACCACACAAGCGTATAATTTAATAGGTTTGTATCAAATCATAGGAAACAAACAAAGATAACACAGTGGTATATCTTATAAAATCACTCCGTACTTAATAACTATTTATCGACTTTTTTGTAGCCTGGTTGACACTCGACTCCTTAAATTGTAATACACGACTCGGTCTTATGGCGCACTTCCGTTCGCACTCCGCTTAGGTTAAAACTCGTGGTGGCGCGTTTCGCAGCTATTACTCGACTGCTGACTCGTGCAGAGTCCACTCTCGGCTAGGGGTGGGGTTTTGTTCTTTGCGAGAAAGCGAAGTTTCTCTTTTGGTGACCATGGTGAGGGGATCTCTCTGGGTAGATCCTGGCGAGATTAGGAAATGGGACAAAGGGCATCGTGTGGTGATGCGCGTACAACTGTGCAAATAGGCTGCATGCGATTAGGAAAACTGGTGCTAAAAGCAATATAGGTACACCATGGTGCTGTGCACGGTATCTATGCCGGCGGACAGGATCGAATTCTTTTGTGTGCATATTTACATGCTGGTGAATTCGGTTTTTGGCGGCTAGACGTGACATGCGAAAACCGCTTTTGTCGGTTGGACAAAAGGCAGCCGTGAATGTGGATAAGCCGGGAAATTATGTTCCACACGTGTGTGGTAGGATACGCCGGCCGACGGGGGCGCCGATAAGGTTCCCTGATTTTATCCGAATTATTTTCAGGAAAATTGGTGTGATGCATGTGCATGAAGCAATGCCCTTGGGGAGGAAATATTTGCAAGTGACTGCGGGTTGGTGACGGGAGTTGGGGTTGGAATTGTGGGTGGTTCTTCGCGTATTTTGGAAGAACCCCCACAAGTTCTTCGAAGAAGAGGGATCTATTTTCTATAGTCTTACACGGCTTGAGATAAACAATAGATGCAGATCACAGAATTATAGCCGCACCAACGAGTCAGGCGGTTGATTGTACGTTGATTGTGTTTACGTAGATTAAATTGATGACTCTTACTATTGTGGTAGGTCGGCACAATGACCCGGTAGTAGGTTACGTCCCAATGTGTAGCAGCCCTATTAAATACCGCATTATTAAGCAACTATTGGAGCTTGTCTGGTGCACCTGTGTTATGGGTTAGTTGAGGGGAAGGCTAGTTCTCAGGGGGCTCACACACTCCCGACGGCGTATCATCTGAAAATAGATGAGTTCAGAAACCTTTCCCTCTAGACCCTATCGCAGACTTACCGACCATACTGGCTGAAACCGCCTCGATATGTCGTGGTATGTATAGCTTTTTGTCATTTTGATCCTAAACAGTAAACCTCCCCATACCATTTCATGAGTCTCAATAGTCTCCCCCCAACCGTCTACCATCAGAAAGTCAGAGGTCTCCGCTCCAAAATGCGGTCGACTTTGCAACTGGCACATACCCTCCGTTTCGATATATATCGTTTCTGCGCCACTGCGAAACTCAGTTTACTGCTTGGTATTGGTTGCACAGGCACGTGCATTTCAAGTGAATAACCAACCTAAGCAACTTCGCCGTGTATGGAAGTATGGGACAACTAACTTAGACGATTTACGAGATTTCATCGCATCTTTGCCGTGGTCGGAGGTGTGCTTTGTAGAGTCCGATGTTAGCGCATGTACGGAGTCGGTCACGGAGTTTATTCTGCTCGGAATGGAGATTAACATTCCGCATTCCATCAAAAGAAATTGATCTGATATACCTTGGTTTGATATAAAATGCTAGCAGATTAGAGCAGCATAAAATAGATATTTTAAACAGTGGCGCCCCAATCCCCCCGATGTTAACAGAACGAGTTTTGTTGGAATCAGAAACGCGTGCAACCAGGCGATTGATATCGAAAAGAAGGTTTACGACAGAGTGACCAATAAACTCCTTCATTCCCCGGCTGGTACGCGTCCCTTCTGGTCAATGGCAAGGGCTGTCAGCACTATCTTCGCATCCTCTTCGTTTCCACCATCGGTGACGGACAACGGAGCGTAAGTCTCCAATTCAAAAGATAAAGCGAATATGTTCGCGAACTTATTTTCCACGAATTCAACGCTCGATCCCAGTCTTTTCAAGCGACCTGTGATCGCGCCGGTATTGTCTTCGATGCGGGATATGAGGTTTTACCGGCGTACTATTCAACACAGTGTACGTGGGTTGGACTGTAAGAAGGCTACCGGCCCGGACGGAATACCAGCAATAGTCCTTAAGAACTATCCCACACAATTACCGACCGATAGCATTACTGTCTATGTTATCTAAGGTGATGGAGAAAGTTATCAATACAGACTTAATTAAGTATTTGGAGTGCAACGGACTTATGAATGAATACGGATTCCGTGACAGATGGTTCACGGCTGACCTTGCGACTCTTGTAACCGATATATGGACGTTTGGGATTGAGAGGTATGGTGTGGCAAGGGGGGTTGCATTGGATATCTCCAAGGCTTTTGTTCGGGTCTGGCACGGGGCATTGCTCAGCAAATTTCGTTCATATGAACTTCCCCACCAGCTTTACGGCTGGACGAAGAGCTTCCTCGAAAATCGACCGATCCGGGTTGTTGTGGACAGCGAATCTTCGGATCTGTATACTGTTAATTCCGGGGTGGCCCAAGGCTCTATTTGGGTTCCAACCGTGTTTTTGCTTCACATAAATGATTTGTTGGAGTCAACGGGTAAAGGCGTGTTCAGTTTTGCGGATGACAGTACGCTTGTTTCCTCTTTTTCGAGTGATCGGTCAATTAGTGCATCAACGTCGCTCCGGCTGAGATGTAGACAGGTTGATTCTCTGAATCGGAATCTGGATAAGGTTCTGCAATGAAGAAATGTCACTCTCGTTGACTTCAATGCAATGAAGACACAATATAGAACATTCACAAAGAAAAGTGGATCATCGGTTCCACAGCTGATGATGAATGGCCAGGCCCTCGAATCTGGGGAAAGCATGAAATTGCTCCGAGCGACGGTCTTTGGTAATGTATCATGCTGTACACACGTGCCGAACATCGCTTGGTGTGCCTCTGGAACACTGAGTTATCTTTTTAGAGCAAAGAAATATTTTACTCCGGCCCAACTTCTACTCCTCTATAAATTGCAAATTAGACCAGCGCTCGAATATTACTCTCATTACCTACTTTAGATCATACGAGCGATCCACCTGAGTGGGGAGGGGGGACAGGTCGCTGAGATCGCGACTACAGTCGCTATCCCATCGAAGGCGCGTAGCTGACCTCTGTATATTTTACAGATATTATCACTGGTACAGTTCTTCGGAGGTTCGTCGTATTGTCCCGTGCAGTTCGGTTTATATGCGCTCCACTAGATAATCCGACAGATCGCACAAATTTTCGGTTCATCTCCCGACGGCGCGAACATTTCCGCATCACAATTAGTTCCTTTATAGAGCAGGAAAGCTGTGGAATTCCCTCCCGCGCGATTGGTTCCGAAACGCTACAACCTGAAACTGATAAAAAAAAAACTGAAACGATTATTTAGTGGCATCTCGGGGCGCGACCCGTCGCTATAGGTTCGCCTCTCCCGAGAGAAGTATAATTAAAAAAAAAAAACTCATCTCCATCATTTATTTATATTTTGTTAAGTATGGGCAAAGTTTCACCTTTAGCTCACACTTAACGATCACGAATATTATGAAAAATCGAGACGAGCGTCATATTGAAGTTTAAAAGTCAGTACTGTTGATGTTACCCTTTGATTTTGTTGTTTGATTTTATGTTAAAAGATAAAAAACGGGTATTATTCTTTGAT